>OW026367.1:58192071-58595833 GCA_932273885.2 Leucozona laternaria | reverse complement strand
GTGTTAGAAAGCTCTTAAAAATTTAATAATGGGTTTTTAAAACCGTTTCCGATTGCGAGGCTCGATTACGGAAATATCGCTATCCAAACACAAACGCTTTTGCATGTTTTGCACAGAAATGCAGTAAATCGAGCAATCACTTTGGATGAAAATATTTCGAGAACCAGACCTTCCACACGCTTTTGGTTTAGACGTCCGGATAGAGTTTGGAAAAACCTGTCTTTTGATGTATAGCTCGATGGGATTTGGAAACATTTTTTAAAAGTTGAAAAAAAGTGGCAAGGGGCTAGTCCATGATTTTTTTCAAAAATCATTGAAAAAATTTTTGTCAAAATTTTTACATCGCTATTCGCCACTGCAAACCGCAACCCCTTACAAGGCTTGGTTGCGGAAATATCGTTATCCAAAGCCCTTTTTAGGGTTGCATCGAAATACGGTAATTTGACTTTGGATGCGAATATTTCGAGAACCAAACCTCGCAGAGTATTTTCGTTTTCAGTGTTAGAAAGCTCTTAAAAATTTAATAATGGGTTTTTAAAACCGTTTCCGATTGCGAGGCTCGATTACGGAAATATCGCTATCCAAACACAAACGCTTTTGCATGTTTTGCACAGAAATGCAGTAAATCGAGCAATCACTTTGGATGAAAATATTTCGAGAACCAGACCTTCCACACGCTTTTGGTTTAGACGTCCGGATAGAGTCTGTCTTTTGATGTATAGCTCGATGGGATTTGGAAACATTTTTTAAAAGTTGAAAAAAGTGACAAGGGGGTAGTCCATGATTTTTTTCAAAAATCATTGAAAAAATTTTTGTCAAAATTTTTACATCGCTGGAAAGCTCTGGGAATTTGCTATTCGCCACTGCAAACCGCAACCCCTTACGAGGCTTTGTTGTGGAAATATCGCCATCGACACTTTTTAAGGTTGGACCGAAAAAAACAAAGAAAGATCATTTCTGATGTGAATATTTCGAGAACCGAAGCTTGCAAAATTTTTTTATTTATATCGGCGAAAAGGCCTGTTAATTTTCTATACGAAACTGAAAACTGCAACCTCTTACAAGGCTTGGTTGCGGAAATATCGTTATCCAAAGCCCTTTTTAGGGTTGCATCGAAATACGGTAATTTGACTTTGGATGCGAATATTTCGAGAACCAAACCTCGCAGAGTATTTTCGTTTTCAGTGTTAGAAAGCTCTTAAAAATTTAATAATGGGTTTTTAAAACCGTTTCCGATTGCGCACTTTTTAAGGTTGGACCGAAAAAAACAAAGAAATATCATTTCTGATGTGAATATTTCGAGAACCGAAGCTTGCAAAATTTTTTTATTCATATCGGCGGAAAGGCCTGTTAATTTTCTATACGAAACTGAAAACTGCAACCTCTTACAAGGCTTGGTTGCGGAAATATCGTTATCCAAAGCCCTTAAAAATTTAATAATGGGTTTTTAAAACCGTTTCCGATTGCGAGGCTCGATTACGGAAATATCGCTATCCAAACACAAACGCTTTTGCATGTTTTGCACAGAAATGCAGTAAATCGAGCAATCACTTTGGATGAAAATATTTCGAGAACCAGACCTTCCACACGCTTTTGGTTTAGACGTCCGGATAGAGTTTGGAAAAACCTGTCTTTTGATGTATAGCTCGATGGGATTTGGAAACATTTTTTAAAAGTTGAAAAAAAGTGGCAAGGGGCTAGTCCATGATTTTTTTCAAAAATCATTGAAAAAATTTTTGTCAAAATTTTTACATCGCTGGAAAGCTCTGGGAATTTGCTATTCGCCACTGTAAACCGCAACCCCTTACGAGGCTTTGTTGTGGAAATATCGCCATCGACACTTTTTAAGGTTGGACCGAAAAAAACAAAGAAATATCATTTCTGATGTGAATATTTCGAGAACCGAAGCTTGCTGCAAAATTTTTTATTCATATCGGCGGAAAGGCCTGTTAATTTTCTATACGAAACTGAAAACTGCAACCTCTTACAAGGCTTGGTTGCGGAAATATCGTTATCCAAAGCCCTTTTTAGGGTTGCATCGAAATACAGTAATTTGACTTGGATGCGAATATTTCGAGAACCAAACCTCGCAGAGTATTTTCGTTTTCAGTGTTAGAAAGCTCTTAAAAATTTAACAATGGGTTTTTAAAACCGTTTCCGATTGCGAGGCTCGATTACGGAAATATCGCTATCCAAACACAAACGCTTTTGCATGTTTTGCACAGAAATGCAGTAAATCGAGCAATCACTTTGGATGAAAATATTTCGAGAACCAGACCTTCCACACGCTTTTGGTTTAGACGTCCGGATAGAGTTTGGAAAAACCTGTCTTTTGATGTATAGCTCGATGGGATTTGGAAACATTTTTTAAAAGTTGAAAAAAAGTGGCAAGGGGCTAGTCCATGATTTTTTTCAAAAATCATTGAAAAAATTTTTGTCAAAATTTTTACATCGCTATTCGCCACTGCAAACCGCAACCCCTTACGAGGCTTTGTTGTGGAAATATCGCCATCGACACTTTTTAAGGTTGGACCGAAAAAAACAAAGTAATATCATTTCTGATGTGAATATTTCGAGAACCGAAGCTTGCAAAATTTTTTTATTCATATCGGCGGAAAGGCCTGTTAATTTTCTATACGAAACTGAAAACTGCAACCTCTTACAAGGCTTGGTTGCGGAAATATCGTTATCCAAAGCCCTTTTTAGGGTTGCATCGAAATACAGTAATTTGACTTTGGATGCGAATATTTCGAGAACCAAACCTCGCAGAATATTTTCGTTTTCAGTTTTAGAAAGCTCTTAAAAATTTAACAATGGATTTTTAAAACCGTTTCCGATTTCGAGGCTCGATTACGGAAATATCGCTATCCAAACACAAACGCTTTTGCATGTTTTGCACAGAAATGCAGTAAATCGAGCAATCACTTTGGATGAAAATATTTCGAGAACCAGACCTTCCACACGCTTTTAGTTTAGACGTCCGGATAGAGTTTGAAAAAACCTGTCTTTTGATGTATAGCTCGATGGGATTTGGAAACATTTTTTAAAAGTTGAAAAAAAGTGGCAAGGGGCTAGTCCATGATTTTTTTCAAAAATCATTGAAAAAATTTTTGTCAAAATTTTTACATCGCTGGAAAGCTCTTGGAATTTGCTATTCGCCACTGCAAACTGCAACCCCTTACGAGGCTTTGTTGTGGAAATATCGCCATCGACACTTTTTAAGGTTGGACCGAAAAAAACAAAGAAATATCATTTCTGATGTGAATATTTCGAGAACCGAAGCTTGCAAAATTTTTTTATTCATATCGGCGGAAAGGCCTGTTAATTTTCTATACGAAACTGAAAACTGCAACCTCTTACAAGGCTTGGTTGCGGAAATATCGTTATCCAAAGCCCTTTTTAGGGTTGCATCGAAATACAGTAATTTGATTTTGGATGCGAATATTTCGAAAACCAAACCTCGCAGAGTATTTTCGTTTTCAGTGTTAGAAAGCTCTTAAAAATTTAACAATGGCTTTTTAAAACCGTTTCCGATTGCGAGGCTCGATTACGGAAATATCGCTATCCAAACACAAACGCTTTTGCATGTTTTGCACAGAAATGCAGTAAATCGAGCAATCACTTTGGATGAAAATATTTCGAGAACCAGACCTTCCACACGCTTTTGGTTTAGACGTCCGGATAGAGTTTGAAAAAACCTGTCTTTTGATGTATAGCTCGATGGGATTTGGAAACATTTTTTAAAAGTTGAAAAAAAGTGGCAAGGGGGTAGTCCATGATTTTTTTCAAAAATCATTGAAAAAATTTTTGTCAAAATTTTTACATCGCTGGAAAGCTCTGGGAATTTGCTATTCGCCACTGCAAACCGCAACCCCTTACGAGGCTTTGTTGTGGAAATACCGCCATCGACACTTTTTAAGGTTGGACCGAAAAAAACAAAGAAATATCATTTCTGATGTGAATATTTCGAGAACCGAAGCTTGCAAAATTTTTGTATTCATATCGGCGGAAAGGCCTGTTAATTTTCTATACGAAACTGAAAACTGCAACCTCTTACAAGGCTTTGTTGCGGAAATATCGTTATCCAAAGCCCTTTTTAGGGTTGCATCGAAATACAGTAATTTGACTTTGGATGCGAATATTTCGAGAACCAAACCTCGCAGAGTATTTTCGTTTTCAGTTTTAGAAAGCTCTTAAAAATTTAACAATGGATTTTTAAAATCCAAACACAAACGCTTTTGCATGTTTTGCACAGAAATGCAGTAAATCGAGCAATCACTTTGGATGAAAATATTTCGAGAACCAGACCTTCCACACGCTTTTGGTTTAGACGTCCGGATAGAGTTTGAAAAAACCTGTCTTTTGATGTATAGCTCGATGGGATTTGGAAACATTTTTTAAAAGTTGAAAAAAAGTGGCAAGGGGGTAGTCCATGATTTTTTTCAAAAATCATTGAAAAAATTTTTGTCAAAATTTTTACATCGCTGGAAAGCTCTGCGAATTTGCTATTCGCCACTGCAAACCGCAACCCCTTACGAGGCTTTGTTGTGGAAATACCGCCATCGACACTTTTTAAGGTTGGACCGAAAAAAACAAAGAAATATCATTTCTGATGTGAATATTTCGAGAACCGAAGCTTGCAAAATTTTTGTATTCATATCGGCGGAAAGGCCTGTTAATTTTCTATACGAAACTGAAAACTGCAATCTCTTACAAGGCTTGGTTGCGGAAATATCGTTATTCAAAGCCCTTTTTAGGGTTGCATCGAAATACAGTAATTTGACTTTGGATGCGAATATTTCGAGAACCAAACGTCGCAGAGTATTTTCGTTTTCAGTTTTAGAAAGCTCTTAAAAATTTAACAATGGGTTTTAAAAACCGTTTCCGATTTCGAGGCTCGATTACGGAAATATCGCTATCCAAACACAAACGCTTTTGCATGTTTTGCACAGAAATGCAGTAAATCGAGCAGGTTTTAAAAACCGTTTCCGATTTCGAGGCTCGATTACGGAAATATCGCTATCCAAACACAAACGCTTTTGCATGTTTTGCACAGAAATGCAGTAAATCGAGCAATCACTTTGGATGAAAATATTTCGAGAACCAGACCTTCCACACGCTTTTGGTTTAGACGTCCGGATAGAGTTTGAAAAAACCTGTCTTTTGATGTATAGCTCGATGGGATTTGGAAACATTTTTTAAAAGTTGAAAAAAAGTGGCAAGGGGGTAGTCCATGATTTTTTTCAAAAATCATTGAAAAAATTTTTGTCAAAATTTTTACATCGCTGAAAAGCTCTGGGAATTTGCTATTCGCCACTGCTTTGTTGTGGAAATACCGCCATCGACACTTTTTAAGGTTGGACCGAAAAAAACAAAGAAATATCATTTCTGATGTGAATATTTCGAGAACCGAAGCTTGCAAAATTTTTGTATTCATATCGGCGGAAAGGCCTGTTAATTTTCTATACGAAACTGAAAACTGCAACCTCTTACAAGGCTTGGTTGCGGAAATATCGTTATCCAAAGCCCTTTTTAGGGTTGCATCGAAATACAGTAATTTGACTTTGGATGCGAATATTTCGAGAACCAAACCTCGCAGAGTATTTTCGTTTTCAGTTTTAGAAAGCTCTTAAAAATTTACCGTTTCCGATTTCGAGGCTCGATTACGGAAATATCGCTACCCAAACACAAACGCTTTTGCATGTTTTGCACAGAAATGCAGTAAATCGAGCAGGTTTTAAAAACCGTTTCCGATTTCGAGGCTCGATTACGGAAATATCGCTATCCAAACACAAACGCTTTTGCATGTTTTGCACAGAAATGCAGTAAATCGAGCAATCACTTTGGATGAAAATATTTCGAGAACCAGACCTTCCACACGCTTTTGGTTTAGACGTCCGGATAGAGTTTGAAAAAACCTGTCTTTTGATGTATAGCTCGATGGGATTTGGAAACATTTTTTAAAAGTTGAAAAAAAGTGGCAAGGGGGTAGTCCATGATTTTTTTCAAAAATCATTGAAAAAATTTTTGTCAAAATTTTTACATCGCTGGAAAGCTCTGGGAATTTGCTATTCGCCACTGTAAACCGCAACCCCTTACGAGGCTTTGTTGTGGAAATATCGCCATCAACACTTTTTAAGGTTGGACCGAAAAAAACAAAGTAATATCATTTCTGATGTGAATATTTCGAGAACAAAAGCTTGCAAAATTATTTTATTCATATGGGCGGAAAGGCCTGTTAATTTTCTATACGAAACTGAAAACTGCAACCTCTTACAAGGCTTGGTTGCGGAAATATCGTTATCCAAAGCCCTTTTTAGGGTTGCATCGAAATACAGTAATTTGACTTTGGATGCGAATATTTCGAGAACCAAACCTCGCAGAGTATTTTCGTTTTCAGTTTTAGAAAGCTCTTAAAAATTTACCGTTTCCGATTTCGAGGCTCGATTACGGAAATATCGCTACCCAAACACAAACGCTTTTGCATGTTTTGCACAGAAATGCAGTAAATCGAGCAATCACTTTGGATGAAAATATTTCGAGAACCAGACCTTCCACACGCTTTTGGTTTAGACGTCCGGATAGAGTTTGAAAAAACCTGTCTTTTGATGTATAGCTCGATGGGATTTGGAAACATTTTTTAAAAGTTGAAAAAAAGTGGCAAGGGGGTAGTCCATGATTTTTTTCAAAAATCATTGAAAAAATTTTTGTCAAAACATCGCTGGAAAGCTCTGGGAATTTGCTATTCGCCACTGCAAACCACAACTCCTTACGAGGGTTTGTTGTGGAAATATCGCCATCGACACTTTTTAAGGTTGGACCGAAAAAAACAAAGAAATATCATTTCTGATGTGAATATTTCGTGAACCGAAGCTTGCAAAATTTTTGTATTCATATCGGCGGAAAGGCCTGTTAATTTTCTATACGAAACTGAAAACTGCAACCTCTTACAAGGCTTTGTTGCGGAAATATCGTTATCCAAAGCCCTTTTTAGGGTTGCATCGAAATACAGTAATTTGACTTTGGATGCGAATATTTCGAGAACCAAACCTCGCAGAGTATTTTCGTTTTCAGTTTTAGAAAGCTCTTAAAAATTTAACAATGGATTTTTAAAATCCAAACACAAACGCTTTTGCATGTTTTGCACAGAAATGCAGTAAATCGAGCAATCACTTTGGATGAAAATATTTCGAGAACCAGACATTCCACACGCTTTTGGTTTAGACGTCCGGATAGAGTTTGAAAAAACCTGTCTTTTGATGTATAGCTCGATGGGATTTGGAAACATTTTTTAAAAGTTGAAAAAAAGTGGCAAGGGGGTAGTCCATGATTTTTTTCAAAAATCATTGAAAAAATTTTTGTCAAAATTTTTACATCGCTGGAAAGCTCTGGGAATTTGCTATTCGCCACTGCAAACCGCAACCCCTTACGAGGCTTTGTTGTGGAAATACCGCCATCGACACTTTTTAAGGTTGGACCGAAAAAAACAAAGAAATATCATTTCTGATGTGAATATTTCGAGAACCGAAGCTTGCAAAATTTTTGTATTCATATCGGCGGAAAGGCCTGTTAATTTTCTATACGAAACTGAAAACTGCAATCTCTTACAAGGCTTGGTTGCGGAAATATCGTTATTCAAAGCCCTTTTTAGGGTTGCATCGAAATACAGTAATTTGACTTTGGATGCGAATATTTCGAGAACCAAACGTCGCAGAGTATTTTCGTTTTCAGTTTTAGAAAGCTCTTAAAAATTTAACAATGGGTTTTAAAAACCGTTTCCGATTTCGAGGCTCGATTACGGAAATATCGCTATCCAAACACAAACGCTTTTGCATGTTTTGCACAGAAATGCAGTAAATCGAGCAGGTTTTAAAAACCGTTTCCGATTTCGAGGCTCGATTACGGAAATATCGCTATCCAAACACAAACGCTTTTGCATGTTTTGCACAGAAATGCAGTAAATCGAGCAATCACTTTGGATGAAAATATTTCGAGAACCAGACCTTCCACACGCTTTTGGCTTAGACGTCCGGATAGAGTTTGAAAAAACCTGTCTTTTGATGTATAGCTCGATGGGATTTGGAAACATTTTTTAAAAGTTGAAAAAAAGTGACAAGGGGGTAGTCCATGATTTTTTTCAAAAATCATTGAAAAAATTTTTGTCAAAATTTTTACATCGCTGGAAAGCTCTGGGAATTTGCTATTCGCCACTGCAAACTGCAACCCCTTACGAGGCTTTGTTGTGGAAATATCGCCATCGACACTTTTTAAGGTTGGACCGAAAAAAACAAAGAAATATCATTTCTGATGTGAATATTTCGAGAACCGAAGCTTGCAAAATTTTTTTATTCATATCGGCGGAAAGGCCTGTTAATTTTCTATACGAAACTGAAAACTGCAACCTCTTACAAGGCTTGGTTGCGGAAATATCGTTATCCAAAGCCCTTTTTAGGGTTGCATCGAAATACAGTAATTTGATTTTGGATGCGAATATTTCGAAAACCAAACCTCGCAGAGTATTTTCGTTTTCAGTGTTAGAAAGCTCTTAAAAATTTAACAATGGGTTTTTAAAACCGTTTCCGATTGCGAGGCTCGATTACGGAAATATCGCTATCCAAACACAAACGCTTTTGCATGTTTTGCACAGAAATGCAGTAAATCGAGCAATCACTTTGGATGAAAATATTTCGAGAACCAGACCTTCCACACGCTTTTGGTTTAGACGTCCGGATAGAGTTTGAAAAAACCTGTCTTTTGATGTATAGCTCGATGGGATTTGGAAACATTTTTTAAAAGTTGAAAAAAAGTGGCAAGGGGGTAGTCCATGATTTTTTTCAAAAATCATTGAAAAAATTTTTGTCAAAATTTTTACATCGCTGGAAAGCTCTGGGAATTTGCTATTCGCCACTGTAAACCGCAACCCCTTACGAGGCTTTGTTGTGGAAATATCGCCATCAACACTTTTTAAGGTTGGACCGAAAAAAACAAAGTAATATCATTTCTGATGTGAATATTTCGAGAACAAAAGCTTGCAAAATTATTTTATTCATATGGGCGGAAAGGCCTGTTAATTTTCTATACGAAACTGAAAACTGCAACCTCTTACAAGGCTTGGTTGCGGAAATATCGTTATCCAAAGCCCTTTTTAGGGTTGCATCGAAATACAGTAATTTGATTGATGAAATATTTTTCGATGAAAATATTTCGAGAACCAGACCTTCCACACGCTTTTGGTTTAGACGTCCGGATAGAGTTTGAAAAAACCTGTCTTTTGATGTATAGCTCGATGGGATTTGGAAACATTTTTTAAAAGTTGAAAAAAAGTGGCAAGGGGGTAGTCCATGATTTTTTTCAAAAATCATTGAAAAAATTTTTGTCAAAACATCGCTGGAAAGCTCTGGGAATTTGCTATTCGCCACTGCAAACCACAACTCCTTACGAGGGTTTGTTGTGGAAATATCGCCATCGACACTTTTTAAGGTTGGACCGAAAAAAACAAAGAAATATCATTTCTGATGTGAATATTTCGTGAACCGAAGCTTGCAAAATTTTTGTATTCATATCGGCGGAAAGGCCTGTTAATTTTCTATACGAAACTGAAAACTGCAACCTCTTACAAGGCTTTGTTGCGGAAATATCGTTATCCAAAGCCCTTTTTAGGGTTGCATCGAAATACAGTAATTTGACTTTGGATGCGAATATTTCGAGAACCAAACCTCGCAGAGTATTTTCGTTTTCAGTTTTAGAAAGCTCTTAAAAATTTAACAATGGATTTTTAAAATCCAAACACAAACGCTTTTGCATGTTTTGCACAGAAATGCAGTAAATCGAGCAATCACTTTGGATGAAAATATTTCGAGAACCAGACCTTCCACACGCTTTTGGTTTAGACGTCCGGATAGAGTTTGAAAAAACCTGTCTTTTGATGTATAGCTCGATGGGATTTGGAAACATTTTTTAAAAGTTGAAAAAAAGTGGCAAGGGGGTAGTCCATGATTTTTTTCAAAAATCATTGAAAAAATTTTTGTCAAAATTTTTACATCGCTGGAAAGCTCTGGGAATTTGCTATTCGCCACTGCAAACCGCAACCCCTTACGAGGCTTTGTTGTGGAAATACCGCCATCGACACTTTTTAAGGTTGGACCGAAAAAAACAAAGAAATATCATTTCTGATGTGAATATTTCGAGAACCGAAGCTTGCAAAATTTTTGTATTCATATCGGCGGAAAGGCCTGTTAATTTTCTATACGAAACTGAAAACTGCAATCTCTTACAAGGCTTGGTTGCGGAAATATCGTTATTCAAAGCCCTTTTTAGGGTTGCATCGAAATACAGTAATTTGACTTTGGATGCGAATATTTCGAGAACCAAACGTCGCAGAGTATTTTCGTTTTCAGTTTTAGAAAGCTCTTAAAAATTTAACAATGGGTTTTAAAAACCGTTTCCGATTTCGAGGCTCGATTACGGAAATATCGCTATCCAAACACAAACGCTTTTGCATGTTTTGCACAGAAATGCAGTAAATCGAGCAGGTTTTAAAAACCGTTTCCGATTTCGAGGCTCGATTACGGAAATATCGCTATCCAAACACAAACGCTTTTGCATGTTTTGCACAGAAATGCAGTAAATCGAGCAATCACTTTGGATGAAAATATTTCGAGAACCAGACCTTCCACACGCTTTTGGCTTAGACGTCCGGATAGAGTTTGAAAAAACCTGTCTTTTGATGTATAGCTCGATGGGATTTGGAAACATTTTTTAAAAGTTGAAAAAAAGTGACAAGGGGGTAGTCCATGATTTTTTTCAAAAATCATTGAAAAAATTTTTGTCAAAATTTTTACATCGCTGGAAAGCTCTGGGAATTTGCTATTCGCCACTGCAAACTGCAACCCCTTACGAGGCTTTGTTGTGGAAATATCGCCATCGACACTTTTTAAGGTTGGACCGAAAAAAACAAAGAAATATCATTTCTGATGTGAATATTTCGAGAACCGAAGCTTGCAAAATTTTTTTATTCATATCGGCGGAAAGGCCTGTTAATTTTATATACGAAACTGAAAACTGCAACCTCTTACAAGGCTTGGTTGCGGAAATATCGTTATCCAAAGCCCTTTTTAGGGTTGCATCGAAATACAGTAATTTGATTTTGGATGCGAATATTTCGAAAACCAAACCTCGCAGAGTATTTTCGTTTTCAGTGTTAGAAAGCTCTTAAAAATTTAACAATGGGTTTTTAAAACCGTTTCCGATTGCGAGGCTCGATTACGGAAATATCGCTATCCAAACACAAACGCTTTTGCATGTTTTGCACAGAAATGCAGTAAATCGAGCAATCACTTTGGATGAAAATATTTCGAGAACCAGACCTTCCACACGCTTTTGGTTTAGACGTCCGGATAGAGTTTGAAAAAACCTGTCTTTTGATGTATAGCTCGATGGGATTTGGAAACATTTCTTAAAAGTTGAAAAAAAGTGGCAAGGGGGTAGTCCATGATTTTTTTCAAAAATCATTGAAAAAATTTTTGTCAAAATTTTTACATCGCTGAAAAGCTCTGGGAATTTGCTATTCGCCACTGCTTTGTTGTGGAAATACCGCCATCGACACTTTTTAAGGTTGGACCGAAAAAAACAAAGAAATATCATTTCTGATGTGAATATTTCGAGAACCGAAGCTTGCAAAATTTTTGTATTCATATCGGCGGAAAGGCCTGTTAATTTTCTATACGAAACTGAACACTGCAACCTCTTACAAGGCTTGGTTGCGGAAATATCGTTATCCAAAGCCCTTTTTAGGGTTGCATCGAAATACAGTAATTTGACTTTGGATGCGAATATTTCGAGAACCAAACCTCGCAGAGTATTTTCGTTTTCAGTTTTAGAAAGCTCTTAAAAATTTACCGTTTCCGATTTCGAGGCTCGATTACGGAAATATCGCTACCCAAACACAAACGCTTTTGCATGTTTTGCACAGAAATGCAGTAAATCGAGCAGGTTTTAAAAACCGTTTCCGATTTCGAGGCTCGATTACGGAAATATCGCTATCCAAACACAAACGCTTTTGCATGTTTTGCACAGAAATGCAGTAAATCGAGCAATCACTTTGGATGAAAATATTTCGAGAACCAGACCTTCCACACGCTTTTGGTTTAGACGTCCGGATAGAGTTTGAAAAAACCTGTCTTTTGATGTATAGCTCGATGGGATTTGGAAACATTTTTTAAAAGTTGAAAAAAAGTGGCAAGGGGGTAGTCCATGATTTTTTTCAAAAATCATTGAAAAAATTTTTGTCAAAACATCGCTGGAAAGCTCTGGGAATTTGCTATTCGCCACTGCAAACCACAACTCCTTACGAGGGTTTGTTGTGGAAATATCGCCATCGACACTTTTTAAGGTTGGACCGAAAAAAACAAAGAAATATCATTTCTGATGTGAATATTTCGTGAACAGAAGCTTGCAAAATTTTTGTATTCATATCGGCGGAAAGGCCTGTTAATTTTCTATACGAAACTGAAAACTGCAACCTCTTACAAGTCTTGGTTGCGGAAATATCGTTATCCAAAGCCCTTTTTAGGGTTGCATCGAAATACAGTAATTTGACTTTGGATGCGAATATTTCGAGAACCAAACCTCGCAGAGTATTTTCGCTTTCAGTTTTAGAAAGCTCTTAAAAATTTAACAATGGGTTTTTAAAACCGTTTCCGATTTCGAGGCTCGATTACGGAAATATCGCTATCCAAACACAAACGCTTTTGCATGTTTTGCACAGAAATGCAGTAAATCGAGCAATCACTTTGGATGAAAATATTTCGAGAACCAGACCTTCCACACGCTTTTGGCTTAGACGTCCGGATAGAGTTTGAAAAAACCTGTCTTTTGATGTATAGCTCGATGGGATTTGGAAACATTTTTTAAAAGTTGAAAAAAAGTGGCAAGGGAGTAGTCCATGATTTTTTTCAAAAATCATTGAAAAAATTTTTGTCAAAATTTTTACATCGCTGGAAAGCTCTGGGAATTTTCTATTCGCCACTGCAAACCGCAACCCCTTACGAGGCTTTGTTGTGGAAATATCGCCATCGACACTTTTTAAGGTTGGACCGAAAAAAACAAAGTAATATCATTTCTGATGTGAATATTTCGAGAACAGAAGCTTGCAAAATTATTTTATTCATATCGGCGGAAAGGCCTGTTAATTTTCTATACGAAACTGAAAACTGCAATTTCTTACAATGCTTGGTTGCGGAAATATCGTTATTCAAAGCCCTTTTTAGGGTTGCATCGAAATACAGTAATTTGACTTTGGATGCGAATATTTCGAGAACCAAACCTCGCAGAGTATTTTCGTTTTCAGTTTTAGAAAGCTCTTAAAAATTTAACAATGGATTTTTAAAACCGTTTCCGATTTCGAGGCTCGATTACGGAAATATCGCTATCCAAACACAAACGCTTTTGCATGTTTTGCACAGAAATGCAGTAAATCGAGCAATCACTTTGGATGAAAATATTTCGAGAACCAGACCTTCCACACGCTTTTGGTTTAGACGTCCGGATAGAGTTTGGAAAAACCTGTCTTTTGATGTATAGCTCGATGGGATTTGGAAACATTTTTTAAAAGTTGAAAAAAAGTGGCAAGGGGGTAGTCCATGATTTTTTTCAAAAATCATTGAAAAAATTTTTGTCAAAATTTTTACATCGCTGGAAAGCTCTGGGAATTTGCTATTCGCCACTGCAAACCACAACTCCTTACGAGGCTTTGTTGTGGAAATATCGCCATCGACACTTTTTAAGGTTGGACCGAAAAAAACAAAGAAATATCATTTCTGATGTGAATATTTCGTGAACCGAAGCTTGCAAAATTTTTGTATTCATATCGGCGGAAAGGCCTGTTAATTTTCTATACGAAACTGAAAACTGCAATCTCTTACAAGGCTTGGTTGCGGAAATATCGTTATTCAAAGCCCTTTTTAGGGTTGCATCGAAATACAGTAATTTGACTTTGGATGCGAATATTTCGAGAACCAAACCTCGCAGAGTATTTTCGTTTTCAGTTTTAGAAAGCTCTTAAAAATTTAACAATGGATTTTTAAAACCGTTTCCGATTTCGAGGCTCGATTACGGAAATATCGCTATCCAAACACAAACGCTTTTGCATGTTTTGCACAGAAATGCAGTAAATCGAGCAATCACTTTGGATGAAAATATTTCGAGAACCAGACCTTCCACACGCTTTTGGCTTAGACGTCCGGATAGAGTTTGAAAAAACCTGTCTTTTGATGTATAGCTCGATGGGATTTGGAAACATTTTTTAAAAGTTGAAAAAAAGTGGCAAGGGGGTAGTCCATGATTTTTTTCAAAAATCATTGAAAAAATTTTTGTCAAAATTTTTACATCGCTGGAAAGCTCTGGGAATTTGCTATTCGCCTCTGCAAACCGCAACCCCTTACGAGGCTTTGTTGTGGAAATATCGCCATCGACACTTTTTAAGGTTGGACCGAAAAAAACAAAGTAATATCATTTCTGATGTGAATATTTCGAGAACAGAAGCTTGCAAAATTATTTTATTCATATCGGCGGAAAGGCCTGTTAATTTTCTATACGAAACTGAAAACTGCAATTTCTTACAAGGCTCGGTTGCGGAAATATCGTTATTCAAAGCCCTTTTTAGGGTTGCATCGAAATACAGTAATTTGACTTTGGATGCGAATATTTCGAGAACCAAACCTCGCAGAGTATTTTCGCTTTCAGTTTTAGAAAGCTCTTAAAAATTTAACAATGGGTTTTTAAAACCGTTTCCGATTTCGAGGCTCGATTACGGAAATATCGCTATCCAAACACAAACGCTTTTGCATGTTTTGCACAGAAATGCAGTAAATCGAGCAATCACTTTGGATGAAAATATTTCGAGAACCAGACCTTCCACACGCTTTTGGTTTAGACGTCCGGATAGAGTTTGGAAAAACCTGTCTTTTGATGTATAGCTCGATGGGATTTGGAAACATTTTTTAAAAGTTGAAAAAAAGTGGCAAGGGGGTAGTCATGATTTTTTTCAAAAATCATTGAAAAAATTTTTGTCAAAATTTTTACATCGCTGGAAAGCTCTGGGAATTTGCTATTCGCCACTGCAAACCGCAACCCCTTACGAGGCTTTGTTGTGGAAATATCGCCATCGACACTTTTTAAGGTTGGACCGAAAAAAACAAAGAAATATCATTTCTGATGTGAATATTTCGAGAACCGAAGCTTGCAAAATTTTTTTATTCATATCGGCGGAAAGGCCTGTTAATTTTCTATACGAAACTGAACACTGAAACCTCTTACAAGGCTTGGTTGCGGAAATATCGTTATCCAAAGCCCTTTTTAGGGTTGCATCGAAATACAGTAATTTGACTTTGGATGCGAATATTTCGAGAACCAAACCTCGCAGAGTATTTTCGTTTTCAGTTTTAGAAAGCTCTTAAAAATTTAACAATGGATTTTTAAAACCGTTTCCGATTTCGAGGCTCGATTACGGAAATATCGCTATCCAAACACAAACGCTTTTGCATGTTTTGCACAGAAATGCAGTAAATCGAGCAATCACTTTGGATGAAAATATTTCGAGAACCAGACCTTCCACACGCTTTTGGTTTAGACGTCCGGATAGAGTTTGAAAAAACCTGTCTTTTGATGTATAGCTCGATGGGATTTGGAAACATTTTTTAAAAGTTGAAAAAAAGTGGCAAGGGGGTAGTCCATGATTTTTTTCAAAAATCATTGAAAAAATTTTTGTCAAAATTTTTACATCGCTGGAAAGCTCTGGGAATTTGCTATTCGCCACTGCAAACCGCAACCCCTTACGAGGCTTTGTTGTGGAAATATCGCCATCGACACTTTTTAAGGTTGGACCGAAAAAAACAAAGAAATATCATTTCTGATGTGAATATTTCGAGAACCGAAGCTTGCAAAAATTTTTTATTCATATCGGCGGAAAGGCCTGTTAATTTTCTATACGAAACTGAAAACTGCAACCTCTCACAAGGCTTGGTTGCGGACATATCGTTATCCAAAGCCCTTTTTAGGGTTGCATCGAAATACAGTAATTTGACTTTGGATGCGAATATTTCGAGAACCAAACCTCGCAGAGTATTTTCGTTTTCAGTTGTAGGAAGCTCTTAAGAATTTAACAATGGATTTTTAAAACCGTTTCCGATTTCGAGGCTCGATTACGGAAATATCGCTATCCAAACACAAACGCTTTTGCATGTTTTGCACAGAAATGCAGTAAATCGAGCAATCACTTTGGATGAAAATATTTCGAGAACCAGACCTTCCACACGCTTTTGGTTTAGACGTCCGGATAGAGTTTGAGAAAACCTGTCTTTTGATGTATAGCTCGATGGGATTTGGAAACATTTTTTAAAAGTTGAAAAAAGTGGCAAGGGGGTAGTCCATGATTTTTTTCAAAAATCATTGAAAAAATTTTGTCAAAACTTTTACATCGCTGGAAAGCTCTGGGAATTTGCTATTCGCCACTGCAAACCGCAACCCCTTACGAGGCTTTGTTGTGGAAATATCGCCATCGACACTTTTTAAGGTTGGACCGAAAAACACAAAGAAATATCATTTCTGATGTGAATATTTCGAGAACCGAAGCTTGCAAAATTTTTTTATTCATATCGGCGGAAAGGCCTGTTAATTTTCTATACGAAACTGAAAACTGCAACCTCTCACAAGGCTTGGTTGCGGAAATATCGTTATCCAAAGCCCTTTTTAGGGTTGCATCGAAATACAGTAATTTGACTTTGGATGCGAATATTTCGAAAACCAAACCTCGCAGAGTATTTTCGTTTTCAGTTTTAGAAAGCTCTTAAAAATTTAACAATGGATTTTTAAAACCGTTTCCGATTTGGAGGCTCGATTACGGAAATATCGCTATCCAAACACAAACGCTTTTGCATGTTTTGCACAGAAATGCAGTAAATCGAGCAATCACTTTGGATGAAAATATTTCGAGAACCAGACCTTCCACACGCTTTTGGTTTAGACGTCCGGATAGAGTTTGAGAAAACCTGTCTTTTGATGTATAGCTCGATGGGATTTGGAAACATTTTTTAAAAGTTGAAAAAAGTGGCAAGGGGGTAGTCCATGATTTTTTTCAAAAATCATTGAAAAAATTTTGTCAAAACTCTTACATCGCTGGAAAGCTCTGGGAATTTGCTATTCGCCACTGCAAACCGCAACCCCTTACGAGGCTTTGTTGTGGAAATATCGCCATCGACACTTTTTAAGGTTGGACCGAAAAAAACAAAGAAATATCATTTCTGATGTGAATATTTCGAGAACCGAAGCTTGCAAAAATTTTTTATTCATATCGGCGGAAAGGCCTGTTAATTTTCTATACGAAACTGAAAACCGCAACCTCTCACAAGGCTTGGTTACGGAAATATCGTTATCCAAAGCCCTTTTTAGGGTTGCATCGAAATACAGTAATTTGACTTTGGATGCGAATATTTCGAGAACCAAACCTCGCAGAGTATTTTCGTTTTCAGTTTTAGAAAGCTCTTAAAAATTTAACAATGGATTTTTAAAACCGTTTCCGATTTGGTGGCTCGATTACGGAAATATCGCTATCCAAACACAAACGCTTTTGCATGTTTTGCACAGAAATGCAGTAAATCGAGCAATCACTTTGGATGAAAATATTTCGAGAACCAGACCTTCCACACGCTTTTGGTTTAGACGTCCGGATAGAGTTTGAAAAAACCTGTCTTTTGATGTATAGCTCGATGGGATTTGGAAACATTTTTTAAAAGTTGAAAAAAAGTGGCAAGGGGGTAGTCCATGATTTTTCTCAAAAATCATTGAAAAAATTTTTGTCAAAATGCTTACATCGCTGGAAAGCTCTGGGAATTTGCTATTCGCCACTGCAAACCGCAACCCCTTACGAGGCTTTGTTGTGGAAATATCGCCATCGACACTTTTTAAGGTTGGACCGAAAAACACAAAGAAATATCATTTCTGATGTGAATATTTCGAGAACCGAAGCTTGCAAAATTTTTTTATTCATATCGGCGGAAAGGCCTGTTAATTTTCTATACGAAACTGAAAACTGCAACCTCTTACAAGGCTTGGTTGCGGAAATATCGTTATCCAAAGCCCTTTTTAGGGTTGCATCGAAATACAGTAATTTGACTTTGGATGCGAATATTTCGAGAACCAAACCTCGCAGAGTATTTTCGTTTTCAGTTTAAGAAAGCTCTTAAAAATTTAACAATGGATTTTTAAAACCGTTTCCGATTTCGAGGCTCGATTACGGAAATATCGCTATCCAAACACAAACGCTTTTGCATGTTTTGCACAGAAATGCAGTAAATCGAGCAATCACTTTGGATGAAAATATTTCGAGAACCAGACCTTCCACACGCTTTTGGTTTAGACGTCCGGATAGAGTTTGAAAAAACCTGTCTTTTGATGTATAGCTCGATGGGATTTGGAAACATTTTTTAAAAGTTGAAAAAAAGTGGCAAGGGGGTAGTCCATGATTTTTTTCAAAAATCATTGAAAAAATTTTTGTCAAAATTTTTACATCGCTGGAAAGCTCTGGGAATTTGCTATTCGCCACTGCAAACCGCAACCCCTTACGAGGCTTTGTTGTGGAAATATCGCCATCGACACTTTTTAAGGTTGGACCGAAAAAAAAAAGTAATATCATTTCTGATGTGAATATTTCGAGAACAGAAGCTTGCAAAATTTTTTTATTCATATCGGCGGAAAGGCCTGTTAATTTTCTATACGAAACTGAACACTGCAACCTCTTACAAGGCTTGGTTGCGGAAATATCGTTATCCAAAGCCCTTTTTAGGGTTGCATCGAAATACAGTAATTTGACTTTGGATGCGAATATTTCGAGAACCAAACCTCGCAGAGTATTTTCGTTTTCAGTTTTAGAAAGCTCTTAAAAATTTAACAATGGATTTTTAAAACCGTTTCCGATTTGGAGGCTCGATTACGGAAATATCGCTATCCAAACACAAACGCTTTTGCATGTTTTGCACAGAAATGCAGTAAATCGAGCAATCACTTTGGATGAAAATATTTCGAGAACCAGACCTTCCACACGCTTTTGGTTTAGACGTCCGGATAGAGTTTGAAAAAACCTGTCTTTTGATGTATAGCTCGATGGGATTTGGAAACATTTTTTAAAAGTTGAAAAAAAAGTGGCAAGGGGGTAGTCCATGATTTTTTTCAAAAATCATTGAAAAAATTTTTGTCAAAATTTTTACAAAGCTGGAAAGCTCTGGGAATTTGCTATTCGCCACTGCAAACCGCAACCCCTTACGAGGCTTTTTTGTGGAAATTTCGCCATCGACACTTTTTAAGGTTGGACCGAAAAAAACAAAGTAATATCATTTCTGATGTGAATATTTCGAGAACAGAAGCTTGCAAAATTATTTTATTCATATCGGCGGAAAGGCCTGTTAACTTTCTATACGAAACTGAAAACTGCAACCTCTTACAAGGCTTGGTTGCGGAAATATCGTTATCCAAAGCCCTTTTTAGGGTTGCATCGAAATACAGTAATTTGACTTTGGATGCGAATATTTCGAGAACCAAACCTCGCAGAGTATTTTCGTTTTCAGTTTTAGAAAGCTCTTAAAAATTTAACAATGGATTTTTAAAACCGTTTCCGATTTCGAGGCTCGATTACGGAAATATCGCTATCCAAACACAAACGCTTTTGCATGTTTTGCACAGAAATGCAGTAAATCGAGCAATCACTTTGGATGAAAATATTTCGAGAACCAGACCTTCCACACGCTTTTGGTTTAGACGTCCGGATAGAGTTTGAAAAAACCTGTCTTTTGATGTATAGCTCGATGGGATTTGGAAACATTTTTTAAAAGTTGAAAAAAGTGGCAAGGGGGTAGTCCATGATTTTTTTCAAAAATCATTGAAAAAAATTTTGTCAAAACTTTTACATCGCTGGAAAGCTCTGGGAATTTGCTATTCGCCACTGCAAACCACAACCCCTTACGAGGCTTTGTTGTGGAAATATCGCCATCGACACTTTTTAAGGTTGGACCGAAAAAAACAAAGAAATATCATTTCTGATGTGAATATTTCGAGAACCGAAGCTTGCAAAATTTTTGTGTTCATATCGGCGGAAAGTCCTGTTAATTTTCTATACGAAACTGAAAACTGCAACCTCTTACAAGGCTTGGTTGCGGAAATATCGTTATCCAAAGCCCTTTTTAGGGTTGCATCGAAATACAGTAATTTGACTTTGGATGCGAATATTTCGAGAACCAAACCTCGCAGAGTATTTTCGTTTTCAGTTTTAGAAAGCTCTTAAAAATTTAACAATGGATTTTTAAAACCGTTTCCGATTTCGAGGCTCGACTACGGAAATATCGCTATCCAAACACAAACGCTTTTGCATGTTTTGCACAGAAATGCAGTAAATCGAGCAATCACTTTGGATGAAAATATTTCGAGAACCAGACCTTCCACACGCTTTTGGTTTAGACGTCCGGATAGAGTTTGGAAAAACCTGTCTTTTGATGTATAGCTCGATGGGATTTGGAAACATTTTTTAAAAGTTGAAAAAAAGTGGCAACGCTTTTGCATGTTTTGCACAGAAATGCAGTAAATCGAGCAATCACTTTGGATGAAAATATTTCGAGAACCAGACCTTCCACACGCTTTTGGTTTAGACGTCCGGATAGAGTTTGGAAAAACATGTCTTTTGATGTATAGCTCGATGGTATTTGGAAACATTTTTTAAAAGTTGAAAAAAGTGACAAGGGGGTAGTCCATAATTTTTTTCAAAAATCATTGAAAAAATTTTTGTCAAAATTTTTACATCGCTGGAAAGCTCTGCGAATTTGCTATTCGCCACTGCAAACCGCAACCCCTTACGAGGCTTTGTTGTGGAAATATCGCCATCGACACTTTTTAAGGTTGGACCGAAAAAAACAAAGTAATATCATTTCTGATGTGAATATTTCGAGAACCGAAGCTTGCAAAATTATTTTATTCATATCGGCGCAAAGGCCTGTTAATTTTCTATACGAAACTGAAAACTGCAACCTCTCACAAGGCTTGGTTGCGGAAATATCGTTATCCAAAGCCCTTTTTAGGGTTGCATCGAAATACAGTAATTTGACTTTGGATGCGAATATTTCGAAAACCAAACCTCGCAGAGTATTTTCGTTTTCAGTTTTAGAAAGCTCTTAAAAATGGATTTTTAAAACCGTTTCCGATTTCGAGGCTCGATTACGGAAATATCGCTATCCAAACACAAACGCTTTTGCATGTTTTGCACAGAAATGCAGTAAATCGAGCAATCACTTTGGATGAAAATATTTCGAGAACCAGACCTTCCACACGCTTTTGGTTTAGACGTCCGGATAGAGTTTGAGAAAACCTGTCTTTTGATGTATAGCTCGATGGGATTTGGAAACATTTTTTAAAAGTTGAAAAAAGTGGCAAGGGGGTAGTCCATGATTTTTTTCAAAAATCATTGAAAAAATTTTGTCAAAACTCTTACATCGCTGGAAAGCTCTGGGAATTTGCTATTCGCCACTGCAAACCGCAACCCCTTACGAGGCTTTGTTGTGGAAATATCGCCATCGACACTTTTTAAGGTTGGACCGAAAAACACAAAGAAATATCATTTCTGATGTGAATATTTCGAGAACCGAAGCTTGCAAAATTTTTGTATTCATATCGGCGGAAAGGCCTGTTAATTTTCTATACGAAACTGAAAACTGCAACCTCTCACAAGGCTTGGTTGCGGAAATATCGTTATCCAAAGCCCTTTTTAGGGTTGCATCGAAATACAGTAATTTGACTTTGGATGCGAATATTTCGAAAACCAAACCTCGCAGAGTATTTTCGTTTTCAGTTTTAGAAAGCTCTTAAAAATGGATTTTTAAAACCGTTTCCGATTTCGAGGCTCGATTACGGAAATATCGCTATCCAAACACAAACGCTTTTGCATGTTTTGCACAGAAATGCAGTAAATCGAGCAATCACTTTGGATGAAAATATTTCGAGAACCAGACCTTCCACACGCTTTTGGTTTAGACGTCCGGATAGATTTTGAAAAAACCTGTCTTTTGATGTATAGCTCGATGGGATTTGGAAACATTTTTTAAAAGTTGAAAAAAAGTGGCAAGGGGGTAGTCCATGATTTTTTTCAAAAATCATTGAAAAAATTTTTGTCAAAATTTTTACATCGCTGGAAAGCTCTGGGAATTTGCTATTCGCCACTGCAAACCGCAACCCCTTACGAGGCTTTGTTGTGGAAATATCGCCATCGACACTTTTTAAGGTTGGACCGAAAAAAACAAAGAAATATCATTTCTGATGTGAATATTTCGAGAACCGAAGCTTGCAAAAATTTTTTATTCATATCGGCGGAAAGGCCTGTTAATTTTCTATACGAAACTGAAAACCGCAACCTCTCACAAGGCTTGGTTACGGAAATATCGTTATCCAAAGCCCTTTTTAGGGTTGCATCGAAATACAGTAATTTGACTTTGGATGCGAATATTTCGAGAACCAAACCTCGCAGAGTATTTTCGTTTTCAGTTTTAGAAAGCTCTTAAAAATTTAACAATGGATTTTTAAAACCGTTTCCGATTTGGTGGCTCGATTACGGAAATATCGCTATCCAAACACAAACGCTTTTGCATGTTTTGCACAGAAATGCAGTAAATCGAGCAATCACTTTGGATGAAAATATTTCGAGAACCAGACCTTCCACACGCTTTTGGTTTAGACGTCCGGATAGAGTTTGAAAAAACCTGTCTTTTGATGTATAGCTCGATGGGATTTGGAAACATTTTTTAAAAGTTGAAAAAAAGTGGCAAGGGGGTAGTCCATGATTTTTCTCAAAAATCATTGAAAAAATTTTTGTCAAAATGCTTACATCGCTGGAAAGCTCTGGGAATTTGCTATTCGCCACTGCAAACCGCAACCCCTTACGAGGCTTTGTTGTGGAAATATCGCCATCGACACTTTTTAAGGTTGGACCGAAAAAAACAAATAAATATCATTTCTGATGTGAATATTTCGAGAACCGAAGCTTGCAAAATTTTTTTATTCATATCGGCGGAAAGGCCTGTTAATTCTCTATACGAAACTGAAAACTGCAACCTCTCACAAGGCTTGGTTGCGGAAATATCGTTATCCAAAGCCCTTTTTAGGGTTGCATCGAAATACAGTAATTTGACTTTGGATGCGAATGTTTCGAAAACCAAACCTCGCAGAGTATTTTCGTTTTCAGTTTTAGAAAGCTCTTAAAAATTTAACAATGGATTTTTAAAACCGTTTCCGATTTGGTGGCTCGATTACGGAAATATCGCTATCCAAACACAAACGCTTTTGCATGTTTTGCACAGAAATGCAGTAAATCGAGCAATCACTTTGGATGAAAATATTTCGAGAACCAGACCTTCCACACGCTTTTGGTTTAGACGTCCGGATAGAGTTTGAAAAAACCTGTCTTTTGATGTATAGCTCGATGGGATTTGGAAACATTTTTTAAAAGTTGAAAAAAAGTGGCAAGGGGGTAGTCCATGATTTTTTTCAAAAATCATTGAAAAAATTTTTGTCAAAATTTTTACATCGCTGGAAAGCTCTGGGAATTTGCTATTCGCCACTGCAAACCGCAACCCCTTACGAGGCTTTGTTGTGGAAATATCGCCATCGACACTTTTTAAGGTTGGACCGAAAAAAAAAAGTAATATCATTTCTGATGTGAATATTTCGAGAACAGAAGCTTGCAAAATTATTTTATTCATATCGGCGGAAAGGCCTGTTAACTTTCTATACGAAACTGAAAACTGCAACCTCTTACAAGGCTTGGTTGCGGAAATATCGTTATCCAAAGCCCTTTTTAGGGTTGCATCGAAATACAGTAATTTGACTTTGGATGCGAATATTTCGAGAACCAAACCTCGCAGAGTATTTTCGTTTTCAGTTTTAGAAAGCTCTTAAAAATTTAACAATGGATTTTTAAAACCGTTTCCGATTTCGAGGCTCGATTACGGAAATATCGCTATCCAAACACAAACGCTTTTGCATGTTTTGCACAGAAATGCAGTAAATCGAGCAATCACTTTGGATGAAAATATTTCGAGAACCAGACCTTCCACACGCTTTTGGTTTAGACGTCCGGATAGAGTTTGAAAAAACCTGTCTTTTGATGTATAGCTCGATGGGATTTGGAAACATTTTTTAAAAGTTGAAAAAAGTGGCAAGGGGGTAGTCCATGATTTTTTTCAAAAATCATTGAAAAAAATTTTGTCAAAACTTTTACATCGCTGGAAAGCTCTGGGAATTTGCTATTCGCCACTGCAAACCACAACCCCTTACGAGGCTTTGTTGTGGAAATATCGCCATCGACACTTTTTAAGGTTGGACCGAAAAAAACAAATAAATATCATTTCTGATGTGAATATTTCGAGAACCGAAGCTTGCAAAATTTTTTTATTCATATCGGCGGAAAGGCCTGTTAATTTTCTATACGAAACTGAAAACTGCAACCTCTTACAAGGCTTGGTTGCGGAAATATCGTTATCCAAAGCCCTTTTTAGGGTTGCATCGAAATACAGTAATTTGACTTAGGATGCGAATATTTCGAGAACCAAACCTCGCAGAGTATTTTCGTTTTCAGTTTTAGAAAGCTCTTAAAAATTTTACAATGGATTTTTAAAACCGTTTCCGATTTCGAGGCTCGATTACGGAAATATCGCTATCCAAACACAAACGCTTTTGCATGTTTTGCACAGAAATGCAGTAAATCGAGCAATCACTTTGGATGAAAATATTTCGAGAACCAGACCTTCCACACGCTTTTGGTTTAGACGTCCGGATAGAGTTTGGAAAAACCTGTCTTTTGATGTATAGCTCGATGGGATTTGGAAACATTTTTTAAAAGTTGAAAAAAAGTGGCAAGGGACTAGTCCATGATTTTTTTCAAAAATCATTGAAAAAATTTTTGTCAAAATTTTTACATCGCTGGAAAGCTCTGGGAATTTGCTATTCGCCACTGCAAACCGCAACCCCTTACGAGGCTTTGTTGTGGAAATATCGCCATCGACACTTTTTAAGGTTGGACCGAAAAAAAAAAAGTAATATCATTTCTGATGTGAATATTTCGAGAACAGAAGCTTGCAAAATTTTTTTATTCATATCGGCGGAAAGGCCTGTTAATTTTCTATACGAAACTGAACACTGCAACCTCTTACAAGGCTTGGTTGCGGAAATATCGTTATCCAAAGCCCTTTTTAGGGTTGCATCGAAATACAGTAATTTGACTTTGGATGCGAATATTTCGAGAACCAAACCTCGCAGAGTATTTTCGTTTTCAGTTTTAGAAAGCTCTTAAAAATTTAACAATCGGTTTTAAAACCGTTTCCGATTTGGAGGCTCGATTACGGAAATATCGCTATCCAAACACAAACGCTTTTGCATGTTTTGCACAGAAATGCAGTAAATCGAGCAATCACTTTGGATGAAAATATTTCGAGAACCAGACCTTCCACACGCTTTTGGTTTAGACGTCCGGATAGAGTTTGAAAAAACCTGTCTTTTGATGTATAGCTCGATGGGATTTGGAAACATTTTTTAAAAGTTGAAAAAAAGTGGCAAGGGGGTAGTCCATGATTTTTCTCAAAAATCATTGAAAAAATTTTTGTCAAAATGCTTACATCGCTGGAAAGCTCTGGGAATTTGCTATTCGCCACTGCAAACCGCAACCCCTTACGAGGCTTTGTTGTGGAAATATCGCCATCGACACTTTTTAAGGTTGGACCGAAAAACACAAAGAAATATCATTTCTGATGTGAATATTTCGAGAACCGAAGCTTGCAAAATTTTTTTATTCATATCGGCGGAAAGGCCTGTTAATTTTCTATACGAAACTGAAAACTGCAACCTCTCACAAGGCTTGGTTGCGGAAATATCGTTATCCAAAGCCCTTTTTAGGGTTGCATCGAAATACAGTAATTTGACTTTGGATGCGAATATTTCGAAAACCAAACCTCGCAGAGTATTTTCGTTTTCAGTTTTAGAAAGCTCTTAAAAATTTAACAATGGATTTTTAAAACCGTTTCCGATTTCGAGGCTCGATTACGGAAATATCGCTATCCAAACACAAACGCTTTTGCATGTTTTGCACAGAAATGCAGTAAATCGAGCAATCACTTTGGATGAAAATATTTCGAGAACCAGACCTTCCACACGCTTTTGGTTTAGACGTCCGGATAGAGTTTGAAAAAACCTGTCTTTTGATGTATAGCTCGATGGGATTTGGAAACATTTTTTAAAAGTTGAAAAAAAGTGGCAAGGGGGTAGTCCATTTTTGTCAAAATTTTTACATCGCTGGAAAGCTCTGGGAATTTGCTATTCGCCACTGCAAACCGCAACCCCTTACGAGGCTTTGTTGTGGAAATATCGCCATCGACACTTTTTAAGGTTGGACCGAAAAAAAAAAAGTAATATCATTTCTGATGTGAATATTTCGAGAACAGAAGCTTGCAAAATTTTTTTATTCATATCGGCGGAAAGGCCTGTTAATTTTCTATACGAAACTGAACTCTGCAACCTCTTACAAGGCTTGGTTGCGGAAATATCGTTATCCAAAGCCCTTTTTAGGGTTGCATCGAAATACAGTAATTTGACTTTGGATGCGAATATTTCGAGAACCAAACCTCGCAGAGTATTTTCGTTTTCAGTTTTAGAAAGCTCTTAAAAATTTAACAATGGATTTTTAAAACCGTTTCCGATTTCGAGGCTCGATTACGGAAATATCGCTATCCAAACACAAACGCTTTTGCATGTTTTGCACAGAAATGCAGTAAATCGAGCAATCACTTTGGATGAAAATATTTCGAGAACCAGACCTTCCACACGCTTTTGGTTTAGACGTCCGGATAGAGTTTGAAAAAACCTGTCTTTTGATGTATAGCTCGATGGGATTTGGAAACATTTTTTAAAAGTTGAAAAAAAGTGGCAAGGGGGTAGTCCATGATTTTTTTCAAAAATCATTGAAAAAATTTTTGTCAAAATTTTTACATCGCTGGAAAGCTCTGGGAATTTGCTATTCGCCACTGCAAACCGCAACCCCTTACGAGGCTTTGTTGTGGAAATATCGCCATCGACACTTTTTAAGGTTGGACCGAAAAAAACAAAGTAATATCATTTCTGATGTGAATATTTCGAGAACAGAAGCTTGCAAAATTTTTTTATTCATATCGGCGGAAAGGCCTGTTAATTTTCTATACGAAACTGAACTCTGCAACCTCTTACAAGGCTTGGTTGCGGAAATATCGTTATCCAAAGCCCTTTTTAGGGTTGCATCGAAATACAGTAATTTGACTTTGGATGCGAATATTTCGAGAACCAAACCTCGCAGAGTATTTTCGTTTTCAGTTTTAGAAAGCTCTTAAAAATTTAACAATGGATTTTTAAAACCGTTTCCGATTTCGAGGCTCGATTACGGAAATATCGCTATCCAAACACAAACGCTTTTGCATGTTTTGCACAGAAATGCAGTAAATCGAGCAATCACTTTGGATGAAAATATTTCGAGAACCAGACCTTCCACACGCTTTTGGTTTAGACGTCCGGATAGAGTTTGAAAAAACCTGTCTTTTGATGTATAGCTCGATGGGATTTGGAAACATTTTTTAAAAGTTGAAAAAAGTGGCAAGGGGGTAGTCCATGATTTTTTTCAAAAATCATTGAAAAAAATTTTGTCAAAACTTTTACATCGCTGGAAAGCTCTGGGAATTTGCTATTCGCCACTGCAAACCACAACCCCTTACGAGGCTTTGTTGTGGAAATATCGCCATCGACACTTTTTAAGGTTGGACCGAAAAAAACAAATAAATATCATTTCTGATGTGAATATTTCGAGAACCGAAGCTTGCAAAATTTTTTTATTCATATCGGCGGAAAGGCCTGTTAATTTTCTATACGAAACTGAAAACTGCAACCTCTTACAAGGCTTGGTTGCGGAAATATCGTTATCCAAAGCCCTTTTTAGGGTTGCATCGAAATACAGTAATTTGACTTAGGATGCGAATATTTCGAGAACCAAACCTCGCAGAGTATTTTCGTTTTCAGTTTTAGAAAGCTCTTAAAAATTTTACAATGGATTTTTAAAACCGTTTCCGATTTCGAGGCTCGATTACGGAAATATCGCTATCCAAACACAAACGCTTTTGCATGTTTTGCACAGAAATGCAGTAAATCGAGCAATCACTTTGGATGAAAATATTTCGAGAACCAGACCTTCCACACGCTTTTGGTTTAGACGTCCGGATAGAGTTTGGAAAAACCTGTCTTTTGATGTATAGCTCGATGGGATTTGGAAACATTTTTTAAAAGTTGAAAAAAAGTGGCAAGGGGCTAGTCCATGATTTTTTTCAAAAATCATTGAAAAAATTTTTGTCAAAATTTTTACATCGCTGGAAAGCTCTGGGAATTTGCTATTCGCCACTGCAAACCGCAACCCCTTACGAGGCTTTGTTGTGGAAATATCGCCATCGACACTTTTTAAGGTTGGACCGAAAAAAAAAAAGTAATATCATTTCTGATGTGAATATTTCGAGAACAGAAGCTTGCAAAATTTTTTTATTCATATCGGCGGAAAGGCCTGTTAATTTTCTATACGAAACTGAACACTGCAACCTCTTACAAGGCTTGGTTGCGGAAATATCGTTATCCAAAGCCCTTTTTAGGGTTGCATCGAAATACAGTAATTTGACTTTGGATGCGAATATTTCGAGAACCAAACCTCGCAGAGTATTTTCGTTTTCAGTTTTAGAAAGCTCTTAAAAATTTAACAATCGGTTTTAAAACCGTTTCCGATTTGGAGGCTCGATTACGGAAATATCGCTATCCAAACACAAACGCTTTTGCATGTTTTGCACAGAAATGCAGTAAATCGAGCAATCACTTTGGATGAAAATATTTCGAGAACCAGACCTTCCACACGCTTTTGGTTTAGACGTCCGGATAGAGTTTGAAAAAACCTGTCTTTTGATGTATAGCTCGATGGGATTTGGAAACATTTTTTAAAAGTTGAAAAAAAGTGGCAAGGGGGAAGTCCATGATTTTTCTCAAAAATCATTGAAAAAATTTTTGTCAAAATGCTTACATCGCTGGAAAGCTCTGGGAATTTGCTATTCGCCACTGCAAACCGCAACCCCTTACGAGGCTTTGTTGTGGAAATATCGCCATCGACACTTTTTAAGGTTGGACCGAAAAACACAAAGAAATATCATTTCTGATGTGAATATTTCGAGAACCGAAGCTTGCAAAATTTTTTTATTCATATCGGCGGAAAGGCCTGTTAATTTTCTAGACGAAACTGAAAACTGCAACCTCTCACAAGGCTTGGTTGCGGAAATATCGTTATCCAAAGCCCTTTTTAGGGTTGCATCGAAATACAGTAATTTGACTTTGGATGCGAATATTTCGAAAACCAAACCTCGCAGAGTATTTTCGTTTTCAGTTTTAGAAAGCTCTTAAAAATTTAACAATGGATTTTTAAAACCGTTTCCGATTTCGAGGCTCGATTACGGAAATATCGCTATCCAAACACAAACGCTTTTGCATGTTTTGCACAGAAATGCAGTAAATCGAGCAATCACTTTGGATGAAAATATTTCGAGAACCAGACCTTCCACACGCTTTTGGTTTAGACGTCCGGATAGAGTTTGAAAAAACCTGTCTTTTGATGTATAGCTCGATGGGATTTGGAAACATTTTTTAAAAGTTGAAAAAAAGTGGCAAGGGGGTAGTCCATGATTTTTTTCAAAAATCATTGAAAAAATTTTTGTCAAAATTTTTACATCGCTGGAAAGCTCTGGGAATTTGCTATTCGCCACTGCAAACCGCAACCCCTTACGAGGCTTTGTTGTGGAAATATCGCCATCGACACTTTTTAAGGTTGGACCGAAAAAAAAAAAGTAATATCATTTCTGATGTGAATATTTCGAGAACAGAAGCTTGCAAAATTTTTTTATTCATATCGGCGGAAAGGCCTGTTAATTTTCTATACGAAACTGAACTCTGCAACCTCTTACAAGGCTTGGTTGCGGAAATATCGTTATCCAAAGCCCTTTTTAGGGTTGCATCGAAATACAGTAATTTGACTTTGGATGCGAATATTTCGAGAACCAAACCTCGCAGAGTATTTTCGTTTTCAGTTTTAGAAAGCTCTTAAAAATTTAACAATGGATTTTTAAAACCGTTTCCGATTTCGAGGCTCGATTACGGAAATATCGCTATCCAAACACAAACGCTTTTGCATGTTTTGCACAGAAATGCAGTAAATCGAGCAATCACTTTGGATGAAAATATTTCGAGAACCAGACCTTCCACACGCTTTTGGTTTAGACGTCCGGATAGAGTTTGAAAAAACCTGTCTTTTGATGTATAGCTCGATGGGATTTGGAAACATTTTTTAAAAGTTGAAAAAAAGTGGCAAGGGGGTAGTCCATGATTTTTTTCAAAAATCATTGAAAAAATTTTTGTCAAAATTTTTACATCGCTGGAAAGCTCTGGGAATTTGCTATTCGCCACTGCAAACCGCAACCCCTTACGAGGCTTTGTTGTGGAAATATCGCCATCGACACTTTTTAAGGTTGGACCGAAAAAAAAAAAGTAATATCATTTCTGATGTGAATATTTCGAGAACAGAAGCTTGCAAAATTTTTTTATTCATATCGGCGGAAAGGCCTGTTAATTTTCTATACGAAACTGAACACTGCAACCTCTTACAAGGCTTGGTTGCGGAAATATCGTTATCCAAAGCCCTTTTTAGGGTTGCATCGAAATACAGTAATTTGACTTTGGATGCGAATATTTCGAGAACCAAACCTCGCAGAGTATTTTCGTTTTCAGTTTTAGAAAGCTCTTAAAAATTTAACAATGGATTTTTAAAACCGTTTCCGATTTCGAGGCTCGATTACGGAAATATCGCTATCCAAACACAAACGCTTTTGCATGTTTTGCACAGAAATGCAGTAAATCGAGCAATCACTTTGGATGAAAATATTTCGAGAACCAGACCTTCCACACGCTTTTGGTTCAGACGTCCGGATAGAGTTTGAAAAAACCTGTCTTTTGATGTATAGCTCGATGGGATTTGGAAACATTTTTTAAAAGTTGAAAAAAAGTGGCAAGGGGGTAGTCCATGATTTTTCTCAAAAATCATTGAAAAAATTTTTGTCAAAATGCTTACATCGCTGGAAAGCTCTGGGAATTTGCTATTCGCCACTGCAAACCGCAACCCCTTACGAGGCTTTGTTGTGGAAATATCGCCATCGACACTTTTTAAGGTTGGACCGAAAAACACAAAGAAATATCATTTCTGATGTGAATATTTCGAGAACCGAAGCTTGCAAAATTTTTTTATTCATATCGGCGGAAAGGCCTGTTAATTTTCTATACGAAACTGAAAACTGCAACCTCTCACAAGGCTTGGTTGCGGAAATATCGTTATCCAAAGCCCTTTTTAGGGTTGCATCGAAATACAGTAATTTGACTTTGGATGCGAATATTTCGAAAACCAAACCTCGCAGAGTATTTTCGTTTTCAGTTTTAGAAAGCTCTTAAAAATTTAACAATGGATTTTTAAAACCGTTTCCGATTTGGAGGCTCGATTACGGAAATATCGCTATCCAAACACAAACGCTTTTGCATGTTTTGCACAGAAATGCAGTAAATCGAGCAATCACTTTGGATGAAAATATTTCGAGAACCAGACCTTCCACACGCTTTTGGTTTAGACGTCCGGATAGAGTTTGAAAAAACCTGTCTTTTGATGTATAGCTCGATGGGATTTGGAAACATTTTTTAAAAGTTGAAAAAAAGTGGCAAGGGGGTAGTCCATGATTTTTCTCAAAAATCATTGAAAAAATTTTTGTCAAAATGCTTACATCGCTGGAAAGCTCTGGGAATTTGCTATTCGCCACTGCAAACCGCAACCCCTTACGAGGCTTTGTTGTGGAAATATCGCCATCGACACTTTTTAAGGTTGGACCGAAAAAAAAAAAGTAATATCATTTCTGATGTGAATATTTCGAGAACAGAAGCTTGCAAAATTTTTTTATTCATATCGGCGGAAAGGCCTGTTAATTTTCTATACGAAACTGAACACTGCAACCTCTTACAAGGCTTGGTTGCGGAAATATCGTTATCCAAAGCCCTTTTTAGGGTTGCATCGAAATACAGTAATTTGACTTTGGATGCGAATATTTCGAGAACCAAACCTCGCAGAGTATTTTCGTTTTCAGTTTTAGAAAGCTCTTAAAAATTTAACAATCGGTTTTAAAACCGTTTCCGATTTGGAGGCTCGATTACGGAAATATCGCTATCCAAACACAAACGCTTTTGCATGTTTTGCACAGAAATGCAGTAAATCGAGCAATCACTTTGGATGAAAATATTTCGAGAACCAGACCTTCCACACGCTTTTGGTTTAGACGTCCGGATAGAGTTTGAAAAAACCTGTCTTTTGATGTATAGCTCGATGGGATTTGGAAACATTTTTTAAAAGTTGAAAAAAAGTGGCAAGGGGGTAGTCCATGATTTTTCTCAAAAATCATTGAAAAAATTTTTGTCAAAATGCTTACATCGCTGGAAAGCTCTGGGAATTTGCTATTCGCCACTGCAAACCGCAACCCCTTACGAGGCTTTGTTGTGGAAATATCGCCATCGACACTTTTTAAGGTTGGACCGAAAAACACAAAGAAATATCATTTCTGATGTGAATATTTCGAGAACCGAAGCTTGCAAAATTTTTTTATTCATATCGGCGGAAAGGCCTGTTAATTTTCTATACGAAACTGAAAACTGCAACCTCTCACAAGGCTTGGTTGCGGAAATATCGTTATCCAAAGCCCTTTTTAGGGTTGCATCGAAATACAGTAATTTGACTTTGGATGCGAATATTTCGAAAACCAAACCTCGCAGAGTATTTTCGTTTTCAGTTTTAGAAAGCTCTTAAAAATTTAACAATGGATTTTTAAAACCGTTTCCGATTTGGAGGCTCGATTACGGAAATATCGCTATCCAAACACAAACGCTTTTGCATGTTTTGCACAGAAATGCAGTAAATCGAGCAATCACTTTGGATGAAAATATTTCGAGAACCAGACCTTCCACACGCTTTTGGTTTAGACGTCCGGATAGAGTTTGAAAAAACCTGTCTTTTGATGTATAGCTCGATGGGATTTGGAAACATTTTTTAAAAGTTGAAAAAAGTGGCAAGGGGGTAGTCCATGATTTTTTTCAAAAATCATTGAAAAAATTTTTGTCAAAATTTTTACATCGCTGGAAAGCTCTGGGAATTTGCTATTCGCCACTGCAAACCGCAACCCCTTACGAGGCTTTGTTGTGGAAATATCGCCATCGACACTTTTTAAGGTTGGACCGAAAAAAAAAAAGTAATATCATTTCTGATGTGAATATTTCGAGAACAGAAGCTTGCAAAATTTTTTTATTCATATCGGCGGAAAGGCCTGTTAATTTTCTATACGAAACTGAACTCTGCAACCTCTTACAAGGCTTGGTTGCGGAAATATCGTTATCCAAAGCCCTTTTTAGGGTTGCATCGAAATACAGTAATTTGACTTTGGATGCGAATATTTCGAGAACCAAACCTCGCAGAGTATTTTCGTTTTCAGTTTTAGAAAGCTCTTAAAAATTTAACAATGGATTTTTAAAACCGTTTCCGATTTCGAGGCTCGATTACGGAAATATCGCTATCCAAACACAAACGCTTTTGCATGTTTTGCACAGAAATGCAGTAAATCGAGCAATCACTTTGGATGAAAATATTTCGAGAACCAGACCTTCCACACGCTTTTGGTTTAGACGTCCGGATAGAGTTTGAAAAAACCTGTCTTTTGATGTATAGCTCGATGGGATTTGGAAACATTTTTTAAAAGTTGAAAAAAAGTGGCAAGGGGGTAGTCCATGATTTTTTTCAAAAATCATTGAAAAAATTTTTGTCAAAATTTTTACATCGCTGGAAAGCTCTGGGAATTTGCTATTCGCCACTGCAAACCGCAACCCCTTACGAGGCTTTGTTGTGGAAATATCGCCATCGACACTTTTTAAGGTTGGACCGAAAAAAAAAAACAAAGTAATATCATTTCTGATGTGAATATTTCGAGAACAGAAGCTTGCAAAATTTTTTTATTCATATCGGCGGAAAGGCCTGTTAATTTTCTATACGAAACTGAACACTGCAACCTCTTACAAGGCTTGGTTGCGGAAATATCGTTATCCAAAGCCCTTTTTAGGGTTGCATCGAAATACAGTAATTTGACTTTGGATGCGAATATTTCGAGAACCAAACCTCGCAGAGTATTTTCGTTTTCAGTTTTAGAAAGCTCTTAAAAATTTAACAATGGATTTTTAAAACCGTTTCCGATTTCGAGGCTCGATTACGGAAATATCGCTATCCAAACACAAACGCTTTTGCATGTTTTGCACAGAAATGCAGTAAATCGAGCAATCACTTTGGATGAAAATATTTCGAGAACCAGACCTTCCACACGCTTTTGGTTCAGACGTCCGGATAGAGTTTGAAAAAACCTGTCTTTTGATGTATAGCTCGATGGGATTTGGAAACATTTTTTAAAAGTTGAAAAAAAGTGGCAAGGGGGTAGTCCATGATTTTTCTCAAAAATCATTGAAAAAATTTTTGTCAAAATGCTTACATCGCTGGAAAGCTCTGGGAATTTGCTATTCGCCACTGCAAACCGCAACCCCTTACGAGGCTTTGTTGTGGAAATATCGCCATCGACACTTTTTAAGGTTGGACCGAAAAACACAAAGAAATATCATTTCTGATGTGAATATTTCGAGAACCGAAGCTTGCAAAATTTTTTTATTCATATCGGCGGAAAGGCCTGTTAATTTTCTATACGAAACTGAAAACTGCAACCTCTCACAAGGCTTGGTTGCGGAAATATCGTTATCCAAAGCCCTTTTTAGGGTTGCATCGAAATACAGTAATTTGACTTTGGATGCGAATATTTCGAAAACCAAACCTCGCAGAGTATTTTCGTTTTCAGTTTTAGAAAGCTCTTAAAAATTTAACAATGGATTTTTAAAACCGTTTCCGATTTGGAGGCTCGATTACGGAAATATCGCTATCCAAACACAAACGCTTTTGCATGTTTTGCACAGAAATGCAGTAAATCGAGCAATCACTTTGGATGAAAATATTTCGAGAACCAGACCTTCCACACGCTTTTGGTTTAGACGTCCGGATAGAGTTTGAAAAAACCTGTCTTTTGATGTATAGCTCGATGGGATTTGGAAACATTTTTTAAAAGTTGAAAAAAAGTGGCAAGGGGGTAGTCCATGATTTTTCTCAAAAATCATTGAAAAAATTTTTGTCAAAATGCTTACATCGCTGGAAAGCTCTGGGAATTTGCTATTCGCCACTGCAAACCGCAACCCCTTACGAGGCTTTGTTGTGGAAATATCGCCATCGACACTTTTTAAGGTTGGACCGAAAAAAACAAATAAATATCATTTCTGATGTGAATATTTCGAGAACCGAAGCTTGCAAAATTTTTTTATTCATATCGGCGGAAAGGCCTGTTAATTCTCTATACGAAACTGAAAACTGCAACCTCTCACAAGGCTTGGTTGCGGAAATATCGTTATCCAAAGCCCTTTTTAGGGTTGCATCGAAATACAGTAATTTGACTTTGGATGCGAATGTTTCGAAAACCAAACCTCGCAGAGTATTTTCGTTTTCAGTTTTAGAAAGCTCTTAAAAATTTAACAATGGATTTTTAAAACCGTTTCCGATTTGGAGGCTCGATTACGGAAATATCGCTATCCAAACACAAACGCTTTTGCATGTTTTGCACAGAAATGCAGTAAATCGAGCAATCACTTTGGATGAAAATATTTCGAGAACCAGACCTTCCACACGCTTTTGGTTTAGACGTCCGGATAGAGTTTGAAAAAACCTGTCTTTTGATGTATAGCTCGATGGGATTTGGAAACATTTTTTAAAAGTTGAAAAAAAGTGGCAAGGGGGTAGTCCATGATTTTTCTCAAAAATCATTGAAAAAATTTTTGTCAAAATGCTTACATCGCTGGAAAGCTCTGGGAATTTGCTATTCGCCACTGCAAACCGCAACCCCTTACGAGGCTTTGTTGTGGAAATATCGCCATCGACACTTTTTAAGGTTGGACCGAAAAACACAAAGAAATATCATTTCTGATGTGAATATTTCGAGAACCGAAGCTTGCAAAATTTTTTTATTCATATCGGCGGAAAGGCCTGTTAATTTTCTATACGAAACTGAAAACTGCAACCTCTCACAAGGCTTGGTTGCGGAAATATCGTTATCCAAAGCCCTTTTTAGGGTTGCATCGAAATACAGTAATTTGACTTTGGATGCGAATATTTCGAAAACCAAACCTCGCAGAGTATTTTCGTTTTCAGTTTTAGAAAGCTCTTAAAAATTTAACAATGGATTTTTAAAACCGTTTCCGATTTCGAGGCTCGATTACGGAAATATCGCTATCCAAACACAAACGCTTTTGCATGTTTTGCACAGAAATGCAGTAAATCGAGCAATCACTTTGGATGAAAATATTTCGAGAACCAGACCTTCCAGACGCTTTTGGTTTAGACGTCCGGATAGAGTTTGAAAAAACCTGTCTTTTGATGTATAGCTCGATGGGATTTGGAAACATTTTTTAAAAGTTGAAAAAAGTGGCAAGGGGGTAGTCCATGATTTTTTTCAAAAATCATTGAAAAAAATTTTGTCAAAACTTTTACATCGCTGGAAAGCTCTGGGAATTTGCTATTCGCCACTGCAAACCACAACCCCTTACGAGGCTTTGTTGTGGAAATATCGCCATCGACACTTTTTAAGGTTGGACCGAAAAAAACAAATAAATATCATTTCTGATGTGAATATTTCGAGAACCGAAGCTTGCAAAATTTTTTTATTCATATCGGCGGAAAGTCCTGTTAATTTTCTATACGAAACTGAAAACTGCAACCTCTTACAAGGCTTGGTTGCGGAAATATCGTTATCCAAAGCCCTTTTTAGGGTTGCATCGAAATACAGTAATTTGACTTTGGATGCGAATATTTCGAGAACCAAACCTCGCAGAGTATTTTCGTTTTCAGTTTTAGAAAGCTCTTAAAAATTTAACAATGGATTTTTAAAACCGTTTCCGATTTCGAGGCTCGATTACGGAAATATCGCTATCCAAACACAAACGCTTTTGCATGTTTTGCACAGAAATGCAGTAAATCGAGCAATCACTTTGGATGAAAATATTTCGAGAACCAGACCTTCCACACGCTTTTGGTTTAGACGTCCGGATAGAGTTTGAAAAAACCTGTCTTTTGATGTATAGCTCGATGGGATTTGGAAACATTTTTTAAAAGTTGAAAAAAAGTGGCAAGGGGGTAGTCCATGATTTTTTTCAAAAATCATTGAAAAAATTTTTGTCAAAATTTTTACATCGCTGGAAAGCTCTGGGAATTTGCTATTCGCCACTGCAAACCGCAACCCCTTACGAGGCTTTGTTGTGGAAATATCGCCATCGACACTTTTTAAGGTTGGACCGAAAAACACAAAGAAATATCATTTCTGATGTGAATATTTCGAGAACCGAAGCTTGCAAAATTTTTTTATTCATATCGGCGGAAAGGCCTGTTAATTTTCTATACGAAACTGAAAACTGCAACCTCTCACAAGGCTTGGTTGCGGAAATATCGTTATCCAAAGCCCTTTTTAGGGTTGCATCGAAATACAGTAATTTGACTTTGGATGCGAATATTTCGAAAACCAAACCTCGCAGAGTATTTTCGTTTTCAGTTTTAGAAAGCTCTTAAAAATTTAACAATGGATTTTTAAAACCGTTTCCGATTTGGAGGCTCGATTACGGAAATATCGCTATCCAAACACAAACGCTTTTGCATGTTTTGCACAGAAATGCAGTAAATCGAGCAATCACTTTGGATGAAAATATTTCGAGAACCAGACCTTCCACACGCTTTTGGTTTAGACGTCCGGATAGAGTTTGAAAAAACCTGTCTTTTGATGTATAGCTCGATGGGATTTGGAAACATTTTTTAAAAGTTGAAAAAAAGTGGCAAGGGGGTAGTCCATGATTTTTCTCAAAAATCATTGAAAAAATTTTTGTCAAAATGCTTACATCGCTGGAAAGCTCTGGGAATTTGCTATTCGCCACTGCAAACCGCAACCCCTTACGAGGCTTTGTTGTGGAAATATCGCCATCGACACTTTTTAAGGTTGGACCGAAAAAAACAAATAAATATCATTTCTGATGTGAATATTTCGAGAACCGAAGCTTGCAAAATTTTTTTATTCATATCGGCGGAAAGGCCTGTTAATTCTCTATACGAAACTGAAAACTGCAACCTCTCACAAGGCTTGGTTGCGGAAATATCGTTATCCAAAGCCCTTTTTAGGGTTGCATCGAAATACAGTAATTTGACTTTGGATGCGAATGTTTCGAAAACCAAACCTCGCAGAGTATTTTCGTTTTCAGTTTTAGAAAGCTCTTAAAAATTTAACAATGGATTTTTAAAACCGTTTCCGATTTGGAGGCTCGATTACGGAAATATCGCTATCCAAACACAAACGCTTTTGCATGTTTTGCACAGAAATGCAGTAAATCGAGCAATCACTTTGGATGAAAATATTTCGAGAACCAGACCTTCCACACGCTTTTGGTTTAGACGTCCGGATAGAGTTTGAAAAAACCTGTCTTTTGATGTATAGCTCGATGGGATTTGGAAACATTTTTTAAAAGTTGAAAAAAAGTGGCAAGGGGGTAGTCCATGATTTTTCTCAAAAATCATTGAAAAAATTTTTGTCAAAATGCTTACATCGCTGGAAAGCTCTGGGAATTTGCTATTCGCCACTGCAAACCGCAACCCCTTACGAGGCTTTGTTGTGGAAATATCGCCATCGACACTTTTTAAGGTTGGACCGAAAAACACAAAGAAATATCATTTCTGATGTGAATATTTCGAGAACCGAAGCTTGCAAAATTTTTTTATTCATATCGGCGGAAAGGCCTGTTAATTTTCTATACGAAACTGAAAACTGCAACCTCTCACAAGGCTTGGTTGCGGAAATATCGTTATCCAAAGCCCTTTTTAGGGTTGCATCGAAATACAGTAATTTGACTTTGGATGCGAATATTTCGAAAACCAAACCTCGCAGAGTATTTTCGTTTTCAGTTTTAGAAAGCTCTTAAAAATTTAACAATGGATTTTTAAAACCGTTTCCGATTTCGAGGCTCGATTACGGAAATATCGCTATCCAAACACAAACGCTTTTGCATGTTTTGCACAGAAATGCAGTAAATCGAGCAATCACTTTGGATGAAAATATTTCGAGAACCAGACCTTCCAGACGCTTTTGGTTTAGACGTCCGGATAGAGTTTGAAAAAACCTGTCTTTTGATGTATAGCTCGATGGGATTTGGAAACATTTTTTAAAAGTTGAAAAAAGTGGCAAGGGGGTAGTCCATGATTTTTTTCAAAAATCATTGAAAAAAATTTTGTCAAAACTTTTACATCGCTGGAAAGCTCTGGGAATTTGCTATTCGCCACTGCAAACCACAACCCCTTACGAGGCTTTGTTGTGGAAATATCGCCATCGACACTTTTTAAGGTTGGACCGAAAAAAACAAATAAATATCATTTCTGATGTGAATATTTCGAGAACCGAAGCTTGCAAAATTTTTTTATTCATATCGGCGGAAAGTCCTGTTAATTTTCTATACGAAACTGAAAACTGCAACCTCTTACAAGGCTTGGTTGCGGAAATATCGTTATCCAAAGCCCTTTTTAGGGTTGCATCGAAATACAGTAATTTGACTTTGGATGCGAATATTTCGAGAACCAAACCTCGCAGAGTATTTTCGTTTTCAGTTTTAGAAAGCTCTTAAAAATTTAACAGTGGGTTTTTAAAACCGTTTCCGATTTCGAGGCTCGATTACGGAAATATCGCTATCCAAACACAAACGCTTTTGCATGTTTTGCACAGAAATGCAGTAAATCGAGCAATCACTTTGGATGAAAATATTTCGAGAACCAGACCTTCCACACGCTTTTGGTTTAGACGTCCGGATAGAGTTTGAAAAAACCTGTCTTTTGATGTATAGCTCGATGGGATTTGGAAACATTTTTTAAAAGTTGAAAAAAAGTGGCAAGGGGGTAGTCATGATTTTTTTCAAAAATCATTGAAAAAATTTTTGTCAAAATTTTTACATCGCTGGAAAGCTCTGGGAATTTGCTATTCGCCACTGCAAACCGCAACCCCTTACGAGGCTTTGTTGTGGAAATATCGCCATCGACACTTTTTAAGGTTGGACCGAAAAAAACAAAGAAATATCATTTCTGATGTGAATATTTCGAGAACCGAAGCTGGCAAAATTTTTTTATTCATATCGGCGGAAAGGCCTGTTAATTTTCTATACGAAACTGAACACTGCAACCTCTTACAAGGCTTGGTTGCGGAAATATCGTTATCCAAAGCCCTTTTTAGGGTTGCATCGAAATACAGTAATTTGACTTTGGATGCGAATATTTCGAGAACCAAACCTCGCAGAGTATTTTCGTTTTCAGTTTTAGAAAGCTCTTAAAAATTTAACAATGGATTTTTAAAACCGTTTCCGATTTCGAGGCTCGATTACGGAAATATCGCTATCCAAACACAAACGCTTTTGCATGTTTTGCACAGAAATGCAGTAAATCGAGCAATCACTTTGGATGAAAATATTTCGAGAACCAGACCTTCCACACGCTTTTGGTTTAGACGTCCGGATAGAGTTTGAAAAAACCTGTCTTTTGATGTATAGCTCGATGGGATTTGGAAACATTTTTTAAAAGTTGAAAAAAAGTGGCAAGGGGGTAGTCCATGATTTTTTTCAAAAATCATTGAAAAAATTTTTGTCAAAATTTTTACATCGCTGGAAAGCTCTGGGAATTTGCTATTCGCCACTGCAAACCGCAACCCCTTACGAGGCTTTGTTGTGGAAATATCGCCATCGACACTTTTTAAGGTTGGACCGAAAAAAACAAAGAAATATCATTTCTGATGTGAATATTTCGAGAACCGAAGCTGTCAAAATTTTTTTATTCATATCGGCGGAAAGGCCTGTTAATTTTCTATACGAAACTGAACACTGCAACCTCTTACAAGGCTTGGTTGCGGAAATATCGTTATCCAAAGCCCTTTTTAGGGTTGCATCGAAATACAGTAATTTGACTTTGGATGCGAATATTTCGAGAACCAAACCTCGCAGAGTATTTTCGTTTTCAGTTTTAGAAAGCTCTTAAAAATTTAACAATGGGTTTTTAAAACCGTTTCCGATTTCGAGGCTCGATTACGGAAATATCGCTATCCAAACACAAACGCTTTTGCATGTTTTGCACAGAAATGCAGTAAATCGAGCAATCACTTTGGATGAAAATATTTCGAGAACCAGACCTTCCACACGCTTTTGGTTTAGACGTCCGGATAGAGTTTGAAAAAACCTGTCTTTTGATGTATAGCTCGATGGGATTTGGAAACATTTTTTAAAAGTTGAAAAAAAGTGGCAAGGGGGTAGTCATGATTTTTTTCAAAAATCATTGAAAAAATTTTTGTCAAAATTTTTACATCGCTGGAAAGCTCTGGGAATTTGCTATTCGCCACTGCAAACCGCAACCCCTTACGAGGCTTTGTTGTGGAAATATCGCCATCGACACTTTTTAAGGTTGGACCGAAAAAAACAAAGAAATATCATTTCTGATGTGAATATTTCGAGAACCGAAGCTGGCAAAATTTTTTTATTCATATCGGCGGAAAGGCCTGTTAATTTTCTATACGAAACTGAACACTGCAACCTCTTACAAGGCTTGGTTGCGGAAATATCGTTATCCAAAGCCCTTTTTAGGGTTGCATCGAAATACAGTAATTTGACTTTGGATGCGAATATTTCGAGAACCAAACCTCGCAGAGTATTTTCGTTTTCAGTTTTAGAAAGCTCTTAAAAATTTAACAATGGATTTTTAAAACCGTTTCCGATTTCGAGGCTCGATTACGGAAATATCGCTATCCAAACACAAACGCTTTTGCATGTTTTGCACAGAAATTCAGTAAATCGAGCAATCACTTTGGATGAAAATATTTCGAGAACCAGACCTTCCACACGCTTTTGGTTCAGACGTCCGGATAGAGTTTGAAAAAACCTGTCTTTTGATGTATAGCTCGATGGGATTTGGAAACATTTTTTAAAAGTTGAAAAAAAGTGGCAAGGGGGAAGTCCATGATTTTTCTCAAAAATCATTGAAAAAATTTTTGTCAAAATGCTTACATCGCTGGAAAGCTCTGGGAATTTGCTATTCGCCACTGCAAACCGCAACCCCTTACGAGGCTTTGTTGTGGAAATATCGCCATCGACACTTTTTAAGGTTGGACCGAAAAACACAAAGAAATATCATTTCTGATGTGAATATTTCGAGAACCGAAGCTTGCAAAATTTTTTTGTTCATATCGGCGGAAAGGCCTGTTAATTTTCTATACGAAACTGAAAACTGAAACCTCTTACAAGGCTTGGTTGCGGAAATATCGTTATCCAAAGCCCTTTTTAGGGTTGCATCGAAATACAGTAATTTGACTTTGGATGCGAATATTTCGAGAACCAAACCTCGCAGAGTATTTTCGTTTTCAGTTTTAGAAAGCTCTTAAAAATTTAACAATGGGTTTTTAAAACCGTTTCCGATTTCGAGGCTCCATTACGGAAATATCGCTATCCAAACACAAACGCTTTTGCATGTTTTGCACAGAAATGCAGTAAATCGAGCAATCACTTTGGATGAAAATATTTCGAGAACCAGACCTTCCACACGCTTTTGGTTTAGACGTCCGGATAGAGTTTGAAAAAACCTGTCTTTTGATGTATAGCTCGATGGGATTTGGAAACATTTTTTAAAAGTTGAAAAAAAGTGGCAAGGGGGTAGTCCATGATTTTTTTCAAAAATCATTGAAAAAATTTTTGTCAAAATTTTTACATCGCTGGGAATTTGCTATTCGCCACTGCAAACCACAACCCCTTACGAGGCTTTGTTGTGGAAATATCGCCATCGACACTTTTTAAGGTTGGACCGAAAAAAACAAATAAATATCATTTCTGATGTGAATATTTCGAGAACCGAAGCTTGCAAAATTTTTTTATTCATATCGGCGGAAAGGCCAGTTAATTTTCTATACGAAACTGAAAACTGCAACCTCTTACAAGGCTTGGTTGCGGAAATATCGTTATCCAAAGCCCTTTTTAGGGTTGCATCGAAATACAGTAATTTGACTTTGGATGCGAATATTTCGAGAACCAAACCTCGCAGAGTATTTTCGTTTTCAGTTTTAGAAAGGTCTTAAAAATTTAACAATGGATTTTTAAAACCGTTTCCGATTTCGAGGCTCGATTACGGAAATATCGCTATCCAAACACAAACGCTTTTGCATGTTTTGCACAGAAATGCAGTAAATCGAGCAATCACTTTGGATGAAAATATTTCGAGAACCAGACCTTCCACACGCTTTTGGTTCAGACGTCCGGATAGAGTTTGAAAAAACCTGTCTTTTGATGTATAGCTCGATGGGATTTGGAAACATTTTTTAAAAGTTGAAAAAAAGTGGCAAGGGGGTAGTCCATGATTTTTCTCAAAAATCATTGAAAAAATTTTTGTCAAAATGCTTACATCGCTGGAAAGCTCTGGGAATTTGCTATTCGCCACTGCAAACCGCAACCCCTTACGAGGCTTTGTTGTGGAAATATCGCCATCGACACTTTTTAAGGTTGGACCGAAAAAAACAAAGAAATATCATTTCTGATGTGAATATTTCGAGAACCGAAGCTTGCAAAATTTTTTTATTCATATCGGCGGAAAGGCCTGTTAATTTTCTATACGAAACTGAACACTGCAACCTCTTACAAGACTTGGTTGCGGAAATATCGTTATCCAAAGCCCTTTTTAGGGTTGCATCGAAATACAGTAATTTGACTTTGGATGCGAATATTTCGAGAACCAAACCTCGCAGAGTATTTTCGTTTTCAGTTTTAGAAAGCTCTTAAAAATTTAACAATGGATTTTTAAAACCGTTTCCGATTTCGAGGCTCGATTACGGAAATATCGCTATCCAAACACAAACGCTTTTGCATGTTTTGCACAGAAATGCAGTAAATCGAGCAATCACTTTGGATGAAAATATTTCGAGAACCAGACCTTCCACACGCTTTTGGTTCAGACGTCCGGATAGAGTTTGAAAAAACCTGTCTTTTGATGTATAGCTCGATGGGATTTGGAAACATTTTTTAAAAGTTGAAAAAAAGTGGCAAGGGGGTAGTCCAGGATTTTTTTCAAAAATCATTGAAAAAATTTTTGTCAAAATTTTTACATCGCTGGAAAGCTCTGGGAATTTGCTATTCGCCACTGCAAACCACAACCCCTTACGAGGCTTTGTTGTGGAAATATCGCCATCGACACTTTTTAAGGTTGGACCGAAAAAAACAAATAAATATCATTTCTGATGTGAATATTTCGAGAACCGAAGCTTGCAAAATTTTTTTATTCATATCGGCGGAAAGGCCAGTTAATTTTCTATACGAAACTGAAAACTGCAACCTCTTACAAGGCTTGGTTGCGGAAATATCGTTATCCAAAGCCCTTTTTAGGGTTGCATCGAAATACAGTAATTTGACTTTGGATGCGAATATTTCGAGAACCAAACCTCGCAGAGTATTTTCGTTTTCAGTTTTAGAAAGCTCTTAAAAATTTAACAATGGATTTTTAAAACCGTTTCCGATTTCGAGGCTCGATTACGGAAATATCGCTATCCAAACACAAACGCTTTTGCATGTTTTGCACAGAAATGCAGTAAATCGAGCAATCACTTTGGATGAAAATATTTCGAGAACCAGACCTTCCACACGCTTTTGGTTTAGACGTCCGGATAGAGTTTGAAAAAACCTGTCTTTTGATGTATAGCTCGATGGGATTTGGAAACATTTTTTAAAAGTTGAAAAAAAGTGGCAAGGGGGTAGTCCATGATTTTTTTCAAAAATCATTGAAAAAATTTTTGTCAAAATTTTTACATCGCTGGAAAGCTCTGGGAATTTGCTATTCGCCACTGCAAACCGCAACCCCTTACGAGGCTTTGTTGTGGAAATATCGCCATCGACACTTTTTAAGGTTGGACCGAAAAAAACAAAGAAATATCATTTCTGATGTGAATATTTCGAGAACCGAAGCTGGCAAAATTTTTTTATTCATATCGGCGGAAAGGCCTGTTAATTTTCTATACGAAACTGAACACTGCAACCTCTTACAAGGCTTGGTTGCGGAAATATCGTTATCCAAAGCCCTTTTTAGGGTTGCATCGAAATACAGTAATTTGACTTTGGATGCGAATATTTCGAGAACCAAACCTCGCAGAGTATTTTCGTTTTCAGTTTTAGAAAGCTCTTAAAAATTTAACAATGGGTTTTTAAAACCGTTTCCGATTTCGAGGCTCGATTACGGAAATATCGCTATCCAAACACAAACGCTTTTGCATGTTTTGCACAGAAATGCAGTAAATCGAGCAATCACTTTGGATGAAAATATTTCGAGAACCAGACCTTCCACACGCTTTTGGTTTAGACGTCCGGATAGAGTTTGAAAAAACCTGTCTTTTGATGTATAGCTCGATGGGATTTGGAAACATTTTTTAAAAGTTGAAAAAAAGTGGCAAGGGGGTAGTCATGATTTTTTTCAAAAATCATTGAAAAAATTTTTGTCAAAATTTTTACATCGCTGGAAAGCTCTGGGAATTTGCTATTCGCCACTGCAAACCGCAACCCCTTACGAGGCTTTGTTGTGGAAATATCGCCATCGACACTTTTTAAGGTTGGACCGAAAAAAACAAAGAAATATCATTTCTGATGTGAATATTTCGAGAACCGAAGCTGGCAAAATTTTTTTATTCATATCGGCGGAAAGGCCTGTTAATTTTCTATACGAAACTGAACACTGCAACCTCTTACAAGGCTTGGTTGCGGAAATATCGTTATCCAAAGCCCTTTTTAGGGTTGCATCGAAATACAGTAATTTGACTTTGGATGCGAATATTTCGAGAACCAAACCTCGCAGAGTATTTTCGTTTTCAGTTTTAGAAAGCTCTTAAAAATTTAACAATGGATTTTTAAAACCGTTTCCGATTTCGAGGCTCGATTACGGAAATATCGCTATCCAAACACAAACGCTTTTGCATGTTTTGCACAGAAATTCAGTAAATCGAGCAATCACTTTGGATGAAAATATTTCGAGAACCAGACCTTCCACACGCTTTTAGTTCAGACGTCCGGATAGAGTTTGAAAAAACCTGTCTTTTGATGTATAGCTCGATGGGATTTGGAAACATTTTTTAAAAGTTGAAAAAAAGTGGCAAGGGGGAAGTCCATGATTTTTCTCAAAAATCATTGAAAAAATTTTTGTCAAAATGCTTACATCGCTGGAAAGCTCTGGGAATTTGCTATTCGCCACTGCAAACCGCAACCCCTTACGAGGCTTTGTTGTGGAAATATCGCCATCGACACTTTTTAAGGTTGGACCGAAAAACACAAAGAAATATCATTTCTGATGTGAATATTTCGAGAACCGAAGCTTGCAAAATTTTTTTGTTCATATCGGCGGAAAGGCCTGTTAATTTTCTATACGAAACTGAAAACTGAAACCTCTTACAAGGCTTGGTTGCGGAAATATCGTTATCCAAAGCCCTTTTTAGGGTTGCATCGAAATACAGTAATTTGACTTTGGATGCGAATATTTCGAGAACCAAACCTCGCAGAGTATTTTCGTTTTCAGTTTTAGAAAGCTCTTAAAAATTTAACAATGGGTTTTTAAAACCGTTTCCGATTTCGAGGCTCCATTACGGAAATATCGCTATCCAAACACAAACGCTTTTGCATGTTTTGCACAGAAATGCAGTAAATCGAGCAATCACTTTGGATGAAAATATTTCGAGAACCAGACCTTCCACACGCTTTTGGTTTAGACGTCCGGATAGAGTTTGAAAAAACCTGTCTTTTGATGTATAGCTCGATGGGATTTGGAAACATTTTTTAAAAGTTGAAAAAAAGTGGCAAGGGGGTAGTCCATGATTTTTTTCAAAAATCATTGAAAAAATTTTTGTCAAAATTTTTACATCGCTGGAAAGCTCTGGGAATTTGCTATTCGCCACTGCAAACCACAACCCCTTACGAGGCTTTGTTGTGGAAATATCGCCATCGACACTTTTTAAGGTTGGACCGAAAAAAACAAATAAATATCATTTCTGATGTGAATATTTCGAGAACCGAAGCTTGCAAAATTTTTTTATTCATATCGGCGGAAAGGCCAGTTAATTTTCTATACGAAACTGAAAACTGCAACCTCTTACAAGGCTTGGTTGCGGAAATATCGTTATCCAAAGCCCTTTTTAGGGTTGCATCGAAATACAGTAATTTGACTTTGGATGCGAATATTTCGAGAACCAAACCTCGCAGAGTATTTTCGTTTTCAGTTTTAGAAAGCTCTTAAAAATTTAACAATGGATTTTTAAAACCGTTTCCGATTTCGAGGCTCGATTACGGAAATATCGCTATCCAAACACAAACGCTTTTGCATGTTTTGCACAGAAATGCAGTAAATCGAGCAATCACTTTGGATGAAAATATTTCGAGAACCAGACCTTCCACACGCTTTTGGTTTAGACGTCCGGATAGAGTTTGAAAAAACCTGTCTTTTGATGTATAGCTCGATGGGATTTGGAAACATTTTTTAAAAGTTGAAAAAAAGTGGCAAGGGGGTAGTCCATGATTTTTTTCAAAAATCATTGAAAAAATTTTTGTCAAAATTTTTACATCGCTGGAAAGCTCTGGGAATTTGCTATTCGCCACTGCAAACCGCAACCCCTTACGAGGCTTTGTTGTGGAAATATCGCCATCGACACTTTTTAAGGTTGGACCGAAAAAAACAAAGAAATATCATTTCTGATGTGAATATTTCGAGAACCGAAGCTGGCAAAATTTTTTTATTCATATCGGCGGAAAGGCCTGTTAATTTTCTATACGAAACTGAACACTGCAACCTCTTACAAGGCTTGGTTGCGGAAATATCGTTATCCAAAGCCCTTTTTAGGGTTGCATCGAAATACAGTAATTTGACTTTGGATGCGAATATTTCGAGAACCAAACCTCGCAGAGTATTTTCGTTTTCAGTTTTAGAAAGCTCTTAAAAATTTAACAATGGGTTTTTAAAACCGTTTCCGATTTCGAGGCTCGATTACGGAAATATCGCTATCCAAACACAAACGCTTTTGCATGTTTTGCACAGAAATGCAGTAAATCGAGCAATCACTTTGGATGAAAATATTTCGAGAACCAGACCTTCCACACGCTTTTGGTTTAGACGTCCGGATAGAGTTTGAAAAAACCTGTCTTTTGATGTATAGCTCGATGGGATTTGGAAACATTTTTTAAAAGTTGAAAAAAAGTGGCAAGGGGGTAGTCATGATTTTTTTCAAAAATCATTGAAAAAATTTTTGTCAAAATTTTTACATCGCTGGAAAGCTCTGGGAATTTGCTATTCGCCACTGCAAACCGCAACCCCTTACGAGGCTTTGTTGTGGAAATATCGCCATCGACACTTTTTAAGGTTGGACCGAAAAAAACAAAGAAATATCATTTCTGATGTGAATATTTCGAGAACCGAAGCTGGCAAAATTTTTTTATTCATATCGGCGGAAAGGCCTGTTAATTTTCTATACGAAACTGAACACTGCAACCTCTTACAAGGCTTGGTTGCGGAAATATCGTTATCCAAAGCCCTTTTTAGGGTTGCATCGAAATACAGTAATTTGACTTTGGATGCGAATATTTCGAGAACCAAACCTCGCAGAGTATTTTCGTTTTCAGTTTTAGAAAGCTCTTAAAAATTTAACAATGGATTTTTAAAACCGTTTCCGATTTCGAGGCTCGATTACGGAAATATCGCTATCCAAACACAAACGCTTTTGCATGTTTTGCACAGAAATTCAGTAAATCGAGCAATCACTTTGGATGAAAATATTTCGAGAACCAGACCTTCCACACGCTTTTGGTTCAGACGTCCGGATAGAGTTTGAAAAAACCTGTCTTTTGATGTATAGCTCGATGGGATTTGGAAACATTTTTTAAAAGTTGAAAAAAAGTGGCAAGGGGGAAGTCCATGATTTTTCTCAAAAATCATTGAAAAAATTTTTGTCAAAATGCTTACATCGCTGGAAAGCTCTGGGAATTTGCTATTCGCCACTGCAAACCGCAACCCCTTACGAGGCTTTGTTGTGGAAATATCGCCATCGACACTTTTTAAGGTTGGACCGAAAAACACAAAGAAATATCATTTCTGATGTGAATATTTCGAGAACCGAAGCTTGCAAAATTTTTTTGTTCATATCGGCGGAAAGGCCTGTTAATTTTCTATACGAAACTGAAAACTGAAACCTCTTACAAGGCTTGGTTGCGGAAATATCGTTATCCAAAGCCCTTTTTAGGGTTGCATCGAAATACAGTAATTTGACTTTGGATGCGAATATTTCGAGAACCAAACCTCGCAGAGTATTTTCGTTTTCAGTTTTAGAAAGCTCTTAAAAATTTAACAATGGGTTTTTAAAACCGTTTCCGATTTCGAGGCTCCATTACGGAAATATCGCTATCCAAACACAAACGCTTTTGCATGTTTTGCACAGAAATGCAGTAAATCGAGCAATCACTTTGGATGAAAATATTTCGAGAACCAGACCTTCCACACGCTTTTGGTTTAGACGTCCGGATAGAGTTTGAAAAAACCTGTCTTTTGATGTATAGCTCGATGGGATTTGGAAACATTTTTTAAAAGTTGAAAAAAAGTGGCAAGGGGGTAGTCCATGATTTTTTTCAAAAATCATTGAAAAAATTTTTGTCAAAATTTTTACATCGCTGGAAAGCTCTGGGAATTTGCTATTCGCCACTGCAAACCACAACCCCTTACGAGGCTTTGTTGTGGAAATATCGCCATCGACACTTTTTAAGGTTGGACCGAAAAAAACAAATAAATATCATTTCTGATGTGAATATTTCGAGAACCGAAGCTTGCAAAATTTTTTTATTCATATCGGCGGAAAGGCCAGTTAATTTTCTATACGAAACTGAAAACTGCAACCTCTTACAAGGCTTGGTTGCGGAAATATCGTTATCCAAAGCCCTTTTTAGGGTTGCATCGAAATACAGTAATTTGACTTTGGATGCGAATATTTCGAGAACCAAACCTCGCAGAGTATTTTCGTTTTCAGTTTTAGAAAGGTCTTAAAAATTTAACAATGGATTTTTAAAACCGTTTCCGATTTCGAGGCTCGATTACGGAAATATCGCTATCCAAACACAAACGCTTTTGCATGTTTTGCACAGAAATGCAGTAAATCGAGCAATCACTTTGGATGAAAATATTTCGAGAACCAGACCTTCCACACGCTTTTGGTTCAGACGTCCGGATAGAGTTTGAAAAAACCTGTCTTTTGATGTATAGCTCGATGGGATTTGGAAACATTTTTTAAAAGTTGAAAAAAAGTGGCAAGGGGGTAGTCCATGATTTTTCTCAAAAATCATTGAAAAAATTTTTGTCAAAATGCTTACATCGCTGGAAAGCTCTGGGAATTTGCTATTCGCCACTGCAAACCGCAACCCCTTACGAGGCTTTGTTGTGGAAATATCGCCATCGACACTTTTTAAGGTTGGACCGAAAAAAACAAAGAAATATCATTTCTGATGTGAATATTTCGAGAACCGAAGCTTGCAAAATTTTTTTATTCATATCGGCGGAAAGGCCTGTTAATTTTCTATACGAAACTGAACACTGCAACCTCTTACAAGACTTGGTTGCGGAAATATCGTTATCCAAAGCCCTTTTTAGGGTTGCATCGAAATACAGTAATTTGACTTTGGATGCGAATATTTCGAGAACCAAACCTCGCAGAGTATTTTCGTTTTCAGTTTTAGAAAGCTCTTAAAAATTTAACAATGGATTTTTAAAACCGTTTCCGATTTCGAGGCTCGATTACGGAAATATCGCTATCCAAACACAAACGCTTTTGCATGTTTTGCACAGAAATGCAGTAAATCGAGCAATCACTTTGGATGAAAATATTTCGAGAACCAGACCTTCCACACGCTTTTGGTTCAGACGTCCGGATAGAGTTTGAAAAAACCTGTCTTTTGATGTATAGCTCGATGGGATTTGGAAACATTTTTTAAAAGTTGAAAAAAAGTGGCAAGGGGGTAGTCATGATTTTTTTCAAAAATCATTGAAAAAATTTTTGTCAAAATTTTTACATCGCTGGAAAGCTCTGGGAATTTGCTATTCGCCACTGCAAACCGCAACCCCTTACGAGGCTTTGTTGTGGAAATATCGCCATCGACACTTTTTAAGGTTGGACCGAAAAAAACAAAGAAATATCATTTCTGATGTGAATATTTCGAGAACCGAAGCTTGCAAAATTTTTTTATTCATATCGGCGGAAAGGCCTGTTAATTTTCTATACGAAACTGAACACTGCAACCTCTTACAAGGCTTGGTTGCGGAAATATCGTTATCCAAAGCCCTTTTTAGGGTTGCATCGAAATACAGTAATTTGACTTTGGATGCGAATATTTCGAGAACCAAACCTCGCAGAGTATTTTCGTTTTCAGTTTTAGAAAGCTCTTAAAAATTTAACAATGGATTTTTAAAACCGTTTCCGATTTCGAGGCTCGATTACGGAAATATCGCTATCCAAACACAAACGCTTTTGCATGTTTTGCACAGAAATGCAGTAAATCGAGCAATCACTTTGGATGAAAATATTTCGAGAACCAGACCTTCCACACGCTTTTGGTTTAGACGTCCGGATAGAGTTTGAAAAAACCTGTCTTTTGATGTATAGCTCGATGGGATTTGGAAACATTTTTTAAAAGTTGAAAAAAAGTGGCAAGGGGGTAGTCCATGATTTTTTTCAAAAATCATTGAAAAAATTTTTGTCAAAATTTTTACATCGCTGGAAAGCTCTGGGAATTTGCTATTCGCCACTGCAAACCGCAACCCCTTACGAGGCTTTGTTGTGGAAATATCGCCATCGACACTTTTTAAGGTTGGACCGAAAAAAAAAAAGTAATATCATTTCTGATGTGAATATTTCGAGAACAGAAGCTTGCAAAATTTTTTTATTCATATCGGCGGAAAGGCCTGTTAATTTTCTATACGAAACTGAACACTGCAACCTCTTACAAGGCTTGGTTGCGGAAATATCGTTATCCAAAGCCCTTTTTAGGGTTGCATCGAAATACAGTAATTTGACTTTGGATGCGAATATTTCGAGAACCAAACCTCGCAGAGTATTTTCGTTTTCAGTTTTAGAAAGCTCTTAAAAATTTAACACTGGTTTTTTAAAACCGTTTCCGATTTCGAGGCTCGATTACGGAAATATCGCTATCCAAACACAAACGCTTTTGCATGTTTTGCACAGAAATGCAGTAAATCGAGCAATCACTTTGGATGAAAATATTTCGAGAACCAGACCTTCCACACGCTTTTGGTTCAGACGTCCGGATAGAGTTTGAAAAAACCTGTCTTTTGATGTATAGCTCGATGGGATTTGGAAACATTTTTTAAAAGTTGAAAAAAAGTGGCAAGGGGGTAGTCCATGATTTTTCTCAAAAATCATTGAAAAAATTTTTGTCAAAATGCTTACATCGCTGGAAAGCTCTGGGAATTTGCTATTCGCCACTGCAAACCGCAACCCCTTACGAGGCTTTGTTGTGGAAATATCGCCATCGACACTTTTTAAGGTTGGACCGAAAAACACAAAGAAATATCATTTCTGGTGTGAATATTTCGAGAACCGAAGCTTGCAAAATTTTTTTATTCATATCGGCGGAAAGGCCTGTTAATTTTCTATACGAAACTGAAAACTGCAACCTCTCACAAGGCTTGGTTGCGGAAATATCGTTATCCAAAGCCCTTTTTAGGGTTGCATCGAAATACAGTAATTTGACTTTGGATGCGAATATTTCGAGAACCAAACCTCGCAGAGTATTTTCGTTTTCAGTTTTAGAAAGCTCTTAAAAATTTAACACTGGATTTTTAAAACCGTTTCCGATTTCGAGGCTCGATTACGGAAATATCGCTATCCAAACACAAACGCTTTTGCATGTTTTGCACAGAAATGCAGTAAATCGAGCAATCACTTTGGATGAAAATATTTCGAGAACCAGACCTTCCACACGCTTTTGGTTTAGACGTCCGGATAGAGTTTGAAAAAACCTGTCTTTTGATGTATAGCTCGATGGGATTTGGAAACATTTTTTAAAAGTTGAAAAAAAGTGGCAAGGGGGTAGTCCATGATTTTTTTCAAAAATCATTGAAAAAATTTTTGTCAAAATTTTTACATCGCTGGAAAGCTCTGGGAATTTGCTATTCGCCACTGCAAACCGCAACCCCTTACGAGGCTTTGTTGTGGAAATATCGCCATCGACACTTTTTAAGGTTGGACCGAAAAAAAAAAGTAATATCATTTCTGATGTGAATATTTCGAGAACCGAAGCTTGCAAAATTTTTTTATTCATATCGGCGGAAAGGCCTGTTAATTTTCTATACGAAACTGAAAACTGCAACCTCTCACAAGGCTTGGTTGCGGAAATATCGTTATCCAAAGCCCTTTTTAGGGTTGCATCGAAATACAGTAATTTGACTTTGGATGCGAATATTTCGAAAACCAAACCTCGCAGAGTATTTTCGTTTTCAGTTTTAGAAAGCTCTTAAAAATCGAAATACAGTAATTTGACTTTGGATGCGAATATTTCGAGAACCAAACCTCGCAGAGTATTTTCGTTTTCAGTTTTAGAAAGCTCTTAAAAATTTAACAATGGATTTTTAAAACCGTTTCCGATTTCGAGGCTCGATTACGGAAATATCGCTATCCAAACACAAACGCTTTTGCATGTTTTGCACAGAAATGCAGTAAATCGAGCAATCACTTTGGATGAAAATATTTCGAGAACCAGACCTTCCACACGCTTTTGGTTCAGACGTCCGGATAGAGTTTGAAAAAACCTGTCTTTTGATGTATAGCTCGATGGGATTTGGAAACATTTTTTAAAAGTTGAAAAAAAGTGGCAAGGGGGTAGGTAGTCCATGATTTTTTTCAAAAATCATTGAAAAAATTTTTGTCAAAATTTTTACATCGCTGGAAAGCTCTGGGAATTTGCTATTCGCCACTGCAAACCGCAACCCCTTACGAGGCTTTGTTGTGGAAATATCGCCATCGACACTTTTTAAGGTTGGACCGAAAAAAACAAAGTAATATCATTTCTGATGTGAATATTTCGAGAACAGAAGCTTGCAAAATTTTTTTATTCATATCGGCGGAAAGGCCTGTTAATTTTCTATACGAAACTGAAAACTGCAACCTCTTACAAGGCTTGGTTGCGGAAATATCGTTATCCAAAGCCCTTTTTAGGGTTGCATCGAAATACAGTAATTTGACTTTGGATGCGAATATTTCGAGAACCAAACCTCGCAGAGTATTTTCGTTTTCAGTTTTAGAAAGCTCTTAAAAATTTAACAATGGATTTTTAAAACCGTTTCCGATTTCGAGGCTCGATTACGGAAATATCGCTATCCAAACACAAACGCTTTTGCATGTTTTGCACAGAAATGCAGTAAATCGAGCAATCACTTTGGATGAAAATATTTCGAGAACCAGACCTTCCACACGCTTTTGGTTTAGACGTCCGGATAGAGTTTGAAAAAACCTGTCTTTTGATGTATAGCTCGATGGGATTTGGAAACATTTTTTAAAAGTTGAAAAAAAGTGGCAAGGGGGTAGTCCATGATTTTTCTCAAAAATCATTGAAAAAATTTTTGTCAAAATGCTTACATCGCTGGAAAGCTCTGGGAATTTGCTATTCGCCACTGCAAACCGCAACCCCTTACGAGGCTTTGTTGTGGAAATATCGCCATCGACACTTTTTAAGGTTGGACCGAAAAACACAAAGAAATATCATTTCTGATGTGAATATTTCGAGAACCGAAGCTTGCAAAATTTTTTTATTCATATCGGCGGAAAGGCCTGTTAATTTTCTATACGAAACTGAAAACTGCAACCTCTTACAAGGCTTGGTTGCGGAAATATCGTTATCCAAAGCCCTTTTTAGGGTTGCATCGAAATACAGTAATTTGACTTTGGATGCGAATATTTCGAGAACCAAACCTCGCAGAGTATTTTCGTTTTCAGTTTTAGAAAGCTCTTAAAAATTTAACAATGGATTTTTAAAACCGTTTCCGATTTCGAGGCTCGATTACGGAAATATCGCTATCCAAACACAAACGCTTTTGCATGTTTTGCACAGAAATGCAGTAAATCGAGCAATCACTTTGGATGAAAATATTTCGAGAACCAGACCTTCCACACGCTTTTGGTTCAGACGTCCGGATAGAGTTTGAAAAAACCTGTCTTTTGATGTATAGCTCGATGGGATTTGGAAACATTTTTTAAAAGTTGAAAAAAAGTGGCAAGGGGGTAGTCCATGATTTTTCTCAAAAATCATTGAAAAAATTTTTGTCAAAATGCTTACATCGCTGGAAAGCTCTGGGAATTTGCTATTCGCCACTGCAAACCGCAACCCCTTACGAGGCTTTGTTGTGGAAATATCGCCATCGACACTTTTTAAGGTTGGACCGAAAAAAACAAGGAAATATCATTTCTGATGTGAATATTTCGAGAACCGAAGCTTGTAAAATTATTTATTCATATCGGCGGAAAGGCCTGTTAATTTTCTATACGAAACTGAAAATTGCAACCTATTAAAAGGCTTGGTTGCGGAAATATCGTTACCCAAAGCCCTTTTTAGGGTTGCATCGAAATACAGTAATTTGACTTTGGATGCGAATATTTCGAGAACCAAACCTCGCAGAGTATTTTCGTTTTCAGTTTTAGAAAGCTCTTAAAAATTTAACAATCGGTTTTAAAACCGTTTCCGATTTCGAGGCTCGATTACGGAAATATCGCTATCCAAACACAAACGCTTTTGCATGTTTTGCACAGAAATGCAGTAAATCGAGCAATCACTTTGGATGAAAATATTTCGAGAACCAGACCTTCCACACGCTTTTGGTTTAGACGTCCGGATAGAGTTTGAAAAAACCTGTCTTTTGATGTATAGCTCGATGGGATTTGGAAACATTTTTTAAAAGTTGAAAAAAGTGGCAAGGAAGTAGTCCATGATTTTTTTCAAAAATCATTGAAAAAAATTTTGTCAAAATTTTTACATCGCTGGAAAGCTCGGGAATTTGCTATTCGCCACTGCAAACCGCAACCCCTTACGAGGCTTTGTTGTGGAAATATCGCCATCGACACTTTTTAAGGTTGGACCGAAAAACACAAAGAAATATCATTTCTGATGTGAATATTTCGAGAACCGAAGCTTGCAAAATTTTTTTATTCATATCGGCGGAAAGGCCTGTTAATTTTCTATACGAAACTGAAAACTGCAACCTCTTACAAGGCTTGGTTGCGGAAATATCGTTATCCAAAGCCCTTTTTAGGGTTGCATCGAAATACAGTAATTTGACTTTGGATGCGAATATTTCGAGAACCAAACCTCGCAGAGTATTTTCGTTTTCAGTTTTAGAAAGCTCTTAAAAATTTAACAATCGGTTTTAAAACCGTTTCCGATTTCGAGGCTCGATTACGGAAATATCGCTATCCAAACACAAACGCTTTTGCATGTTTTGCACAGAAATGCAGTAAATCGAGCAATCACTTTGGATGAAAATATTTCGAGAACCAGCCCTTCCACACGCTTTTGGTTTAGACGTCCGGATAGAGTTTGAAAAAACCTGTCTTTTGATGTATAGCTCGATGGGATTTGGAAACATTTTTTAAAAGTTGAAAAAAAGTGGCAAGGGGGTAGTCCATGATTTTTCTCAAAAATCATTGAAAAAATTTTTGTCAAAATGCTTACATCGCTGGAAAGCTCTGGGAATTTGCTATTCGCCACTGCAAACCGCAACCCCTTACGAGGCTTTGTTGTGGAAATATCGCCATCGACACTTTTTAAGGTTGGACCGAAAAACACAAAGTAATATCATTTCTGATGTGAATATTTCGAGAACCGAAGCTTGCAAAATTTTTTTATTCATATCGGCGGAAAGGCCTGTTAATTTTCTATACGAAACTGAAAACTGCAACCTCTCACAAGGCTTGGTTGCGGAAATATCGTTATCCAAAGCCCTTTTTAGGGTTGCATCGAAATACAGTAATTTGACTTTGGATGCGAATATTTCGAAAACCAAACCTCGCAGAGTATTTTCGTTTTCAGTTTTAGAAAGCTCTTAAAAATCGAAATACAGTAATTTGACTTTGGATGCGAATATTTCGAGAACCAAACCTCGCAGAGTATTTTCGTTTTCAGTTTTAGAAAGCTCTTAAAAATTTAACAATGGATTTTTAAAACCGTTTCCGATTTCGAGGCTCGATTACGGAAATATCGCTATCCAAACACAAACGCTTTTGCATGTTTTGCACAGAAATGCAGTAAATCGAGCAATCACTTTGGATGAAAATATTTCGAGAACCAGACCTTCCACACGCTTTTGGTTCAGACGTCCGGATAGAGTTTGAAAAAACCTGTCTTTTGATGTATAGCTCGATGGGATTTGGAAACATTTTTTAAAAGTTGAAAAAAAGTGGCAAGGGGGTAGGTAGTCCATGATTTTTTTCAAAAATCATTGAAAAAATTTTTGTCAAAATTTTTACATCGCTGGAAAGCTCTGGGAATTTGCTATTCGCCACTGCAAACCGCAACCCCTTACGAGGCTTTGTTGTGGAAATATCGCCATCGACACTTTTTAAGGTTGGACCGAAAAAAACAAAGTAATATCATTTCTGATGTGAATATTTCGAGAACAGAAGCTTGCAAAATTATTTTATTCATATCGGCGGAAAGGCCTGTTAATTTTCTATACGAAACTGAAAACTGCAACCTCTTACAAGGCTTGGTTGCGGAAATATCGTTATCCAAAGCCCTTTTTAGGGTTGCATCGAAATACAGTAATTTGACTTTGGATGCGAATATTTCGAGAACCAAACCTCGCAGAGTATTTTCGTTTTCAGTTTTAGAAAGCTCTTAAAAATTTAACAATGGATTTTTAAAACCGTTTCCGATTTCGAGGCTCGATTACGGAAATATCGCTATCCAAACACAAACGCTTTTGCATGTTTTGCACAGAAATGCAGTAAATCGAGCAATCACTTTGGATGAAAATATTTCGAGAACCAGACCTTCCACACGCTTTTGGTTTAGACGTCCGGATAGAGTTTGAAAAAACCTGTCTTTTGATGTATAGCTCGATGGGATTTGGAAACATTTTTTAAAAGTTGAAAAAAAGTGGCAAGGGGGTAGTCCATGATTTTTCTCAAAAATCATTGAAAAAATTTTTGTCAAAATGCTTACATCGCTGGAAAGCTCTGGGAATTTGCTATTCGCCACTGCAAACCGCAACCCCTTACGAGGCTTTGTTGTGGAAATATCGCCATCGACACTTTTTAAGGTTGGACCGAAAAACACAAAGAAATATCATTTCTGATGTGAATATTTCGAGAACCGAAGCTTGCAAAATTTTTTTATTCATATCGGCGGAAAGGCCTGTTAATTTTCTATACGAAACTGAAAACTGCAACCTCTTACAAGGCTTGGTTGCGGAAATATCGTTATCCAAAGCCCTTTTTAGGGTTGCATCGAAATACAGTAATTTGACTTTGGATGCGAATATTTCGAGAACCAAACCTCGCAGAGTATTTTCGTTTTCAGTTTTAGAAAGCTCTTAAAAATTTAACAATGGATTTTTAAAACCGTTTCCGATTTCGAGGCTCGATTACGGAAATATCGCTATCCAAACACAAACGCTTTTGCATGTTTTGCACAGAAATGCAGTAAATCGAGCAATCACTTTGGATGAAAATATTTCGAGAACCAGACCTTCCACACGCTTTTGGTTCAGACGTCCGGATAGAGTTTGAAAAAACCTGTCTTTTGATGTATAGCTCGATGGGATTTGGAAACATTTTTTAAAAGTTGAAAAAAAGTGGCAAGGGGGTAGTCCATGATTTTTCTCAAAAATCATTGAAAAAATTTTTGTCAAAATGCTTACATCGCTGGAAAGCTCTGGGAATTTGCTATTCGCCACTGCAAACCGCAACCCCTTACGAGGCTTTGTTGTGGAAATATCGCCATCGACACTTTTTAAGGTTGGACCGAAAAAAACAAGGAAATATCATTTCTGATGTGAATATTTCGAGAACCGAAGCTTGTAAAATTATTTATTCATATCGGCGGAAAGGCCTGTTAATTTTCTATACGAAACTGAAAATTGCAACCTATTAAAAGGCTTGGTTGCGGAAATATCGTTACCCAAAGCCCTTTTTAGGGTTGCATCGAAATACAGTAATTTGACTTTGGATGCGAATATTTCGAGAACCAAACCTCGCAGAGTATTTTCGTTTTCAGTTTTAGAAAGCTCTTAAAAATTTAACAATGGGTTTTTAAAACCGTTTCCGATTTCGAGGCTCGATTACGGAAATATCGCTATCCAAACACAAACGCTTTTGCATGTTTTGCACAGAAATGCAGTAAATCGAGCAATCACTTTGGATGAAAATATTTCGAGAACCAGACCTTCCACACGCTTTTGGTTTAGACGTCCGGATAGAGTTTGAAAAAACCTGTCTTTTGATGTATAGCTCGATGGGATTTGGAAACATTTTTTAAAAGTTGAAAAAAGTGGCAAGGAAGTAGTCCATGATTTTTTTCAAAAATCATTGAAAAAAATTTTGTCAAAATTTTTACATCGCTGGAAAGCTCGGGAATTTGCTATTCGCCACTGCAAACCGCAACCCCTTACGAGGCTTTGTTGTGGAAATATCGCCATCGACACTTTTTAAGGTTGGACCGAAAAACACAAAGAAATATCATTTCTGATGTGAATATTTCGAGAACCGAAGCTTGCAAAATTTTTTTATTCATATCGGCGGAAAGGCCTGTTAATTTTCTATACGAAACTGAAAACTGCAACCTCTTACAAGGCTTGGTTGCGGAAATATCGTTATCCAAAGCCCTTTTTAGGGTTGCATCGAAATACAGTAATTTGACTTTGGATGCGAATATTTCGAGAACCAAACCTCGCAGAGTATTTTCGTTTTCAGTTTTAGAAAGCTCTTAAAAATTTAACAATCGGTTTTAAAACCGTTTCCGATTTCGAGGCTCGATTACGGAAATATCGCTATCCAAACACAAACGCTTTTGCATGTTTTGCACAGAAATGCAGTAAATCGAGCAATCACTTTGGATGAAAATATTTCGAGAACCAGACCTTCCACACGCTTTTGGTTTAGACGTCCGGATAGAGTTTGAAAAAACCTGTCTTTTGATGTATAGCTCGATGGGATTTGGAAACATTTTTTAAAAGTTGAAAAAAAGTGGCAAGGGGGTAGAAGGGGGTCCATGATTTTTTTCAAAAATCATTGAAAAAATTTTTGTCAAAATTTTTACATCGCTGGAAAGCTCTGGGAATTTGCTATTCGCCACTGCAAACCGCAACCCCTTACGAGGCTTTGTTGTGGAAATATCGCCATCGACACTTTTTAAGGTTGGACCGAAAAAAACAAAGTAATATCATTTCTGATGTGAATATTTCGAGAACAGAAGCTTGCAAAATTATTTTATTCATATCGGCGGAAAGGCCTGTTAATTTTCTATACGAAACTGAAAACTGCAACCTCTTACAAGGCTTGGTTGCGGAAATATCGTTATCCAAAGCCCTTTTTAGGGTTGCATCGAAATACAGTAATTTGACTTTGGATGCGAATATTTCGAGAACCAAACCTCGCAGAGTATTTTCGTTTTCAGTTTTAGAAAGCTCTTAAAAATTTAACAATGGATTTTTAAAACCGTTTCCGATTTCGAGGCTCGATTACGGAAATATCGCTATCCAAACACAAACGCTTTTGCATGTTTTGCACAGAAATGCAGTAAATCGAGCAATCACTTTGGATGAATATATTTCGAGAACCAGACCTTCCACACGCTTTTGGTTTAGACGTCCGGATAGAGTTTGAAAAAACCTGTCTTTTGATGTATAGCTCGATGGGATTTGGAAACATTTTTTAAAAGTTGAAAAAAGTGGCAAATAAGTAGTCCATGATTTTTTTCAAAAATCATTGAAAAAAATTTTGTCAAAATTTTTACATCGCTGGAAAGCTCGGGAATTTGCTATTCGCCACTGCAAACCGCAACCCCTTACGAGGCTTTGTTGTGGAAATATCGCCATCGACACTTTTTAAGGTTGGACCGAAAAACACAAAGAAATATCATTTCTGATGTGAATATTTCGAGAACCGAAGCTTGCAAAATTTTTTTATTCATATCGGCGGAAAGGCCTGTTAATTTTCTATACGAAACTGAAAACTGCAACCTCTTACAAGGCTTGGTTGCGGAAATATCGTTATCCAAAGCCCTTTTTAGGGTTGCATCGAAATACAGTAATTTGACTTTGGATGCGAATATTTCGAGAACCAAACCTCGCAGAGTATTTTCGTTTTCAGTTTTAGAAAGCTCTTAAAAATTTAACAATCGGTTTTAAAACCGTTTCCGATTTCGAGGCTCGATTACGGAAATATCGCTATCCAAACACAAACGCTTTTGCATGTTTTGCACAGAAATGCAGTAAATCGAGCAATCACTTTGGATGAAAATATTTCGAGAACCAGCCCTTCCACACGCTTTTGGTTTAGACGTCCGGATAGAGTTTGAAAAAACCTGTCTTTTGATGTATAGCTCGATGGGATTTGGAAACATTTTTTAAAAGTTGAAAAAAAGTGACAAATCATTGAAAAAATTTTTGTCAAAATTTTTACATCGCTGGAAAGCTCTGGGAATTTGCTATTCGCCACTGCAAACCGCAACCCCTTACGAGGCTTTGTTGTGGAAATATCGCCATCGACACTTTTTAAGGTTGGACCGAAAAAAACAAAGTAATATCATTTCTGATGTGAATATTTCGAGAACAGAAGCTTGCAAAATTATTTTATTCATATCGGCGGAAAGGCCTGTTAATTTTCTATACGAAACTGAAAACTGCAACCTCTTACAAGGCTTGGTTGCGGAAATATCGTTATCCAAAGCCCTTTTTAGGGTTGCATCGAAATACAGTAATTTGACTTTGGATGCGAATATTTCGAGAACCAAACCTCGCAGAGTATTTTCGTTTTCAGTTTTAGAAAGCTCTTAAAAATTTAACAATGGATTTTTAAAACCGTTTCCGATTTCGAGGCTCGATTTCGGAAATATCGCTATCCAAACACAAACGCTTTTGCATGTTTTGCACAGAAATGCAGTAAATCGAGCAATCACTTTGGATGAATATATTTCGAGAACCAGACCTTCCACACGCTTTTGGTTTAGACGTCCGGATAGAGTTTGAAAAAACCTGTCTTTTGATGTATAGCTCGATGGGATTTGGAAACATTTTTTAAAAGTTGAAAAAAGTGGCAAATAAGTAGTCCATGATTTTTTTCAAAAATCATTGAAAAAAATTTTGTCAAAATTTTTACATCGCTGGAAAGCTCGGGAATTTGCTATTCGCCACTGCAAACCGCAACCCCTTACGAGGCTTTGTTGTGGAAATATCGCCATCGACACTTTTTAAGGTTGGACCGAAAAACACAAAGAAATATCATTTCTGATGTGAATATTTCGAGAACCGAAGCTTGCAAAATTTTTTTATTCATATCGGCGGAAAGGCCTGTTAATTTTCTATACGAAACTGAAAACTGCAACCTCTTACAAGGCTTGGTTGCGGAAATATCGTTATCCAAAGCCCTTTTTAGGGTTGCATCGAAATACAGTAATTTGACTTTGGATGCGAATATTTCGAGAACCAAACCTCGCAGAGTATTTTCGTTTTCAGTTTTAGAAAGCTCTTAAAAATTTAACAATCGGTTTTAAAACCGTTTCCGATTTCGAGGCTCGATTACGGAAATATCGCTATCCAAACACAAACGCTTTTGCATGTTTTGCACAGAAATGCAGTAAATCGAGCAATCACTTTGGATGAAAATATTTCGAGAACCAGCCCTTCCACACGCTTTTGGTTTAGACGTCCGGATAGAGTTTGAAAAAACCTGTCTTTTGATGTATAGCTCGATGGGATTTGGAAACATTTTTTAAAAGTTGAAAAAAAGTGGCAAGGGGGTAGTCCATGATTTTTTTCAAAAATCATTGAAAAAATTTTTGTCAAAATTTTTACATCGCTGGAAAGCTCTGGGAATTTGCTATTCGCCACTGCAAACCGCAACCCCTTACGAGGCTTTGTTGTGGAAATATCGCCATCGACACTTTTTAAGGTTGGACCGAAAAAAACAAAGTAATATCATTTCTGATGTGAATATTTCGAGAACAGAAGCTTGCAAAATTATTTTATTCATATCGGCGGAAAGGCCTGTTAATTTTCTATACGAAACTGAAAACTGCAACCTCTTACAAGGCTTGGTTGCGGAAATATCGTTATCCAAAGCCCTTTTTAGGGTTGCATCGAAATACAGTAATTTGACTTTGGATGCGAATATTTCGAGAACCAAACCTCGCAGAGTATTTTCGTTTTCAGTTTTAGAAAGCTCTTAAAAATTTAACAATGGATTTTTAAAACCTTTTCCGATTTCGAGGCTCGATTTCGGAAATATCGCTATCCAAACACAAACGCTTTTGCATGTTTTGCACAGAAATGCAGTAAATCGAGCAATCACTTTGGATGAATATATTTCGAGAACCAGACCTTCCACACGCTTTTGGTTTAGACGTCCGGATAGAGTTTGAAAAAACCTGTCTTTTGATGTATAGCTCGATGGGATTTGGAAACATTTTTTAAAAGTTGAAAAAAGTGGCAAGGAAGTAGTCCATGATTTTTTTCAAAAATCATTGAAAAAAATTTTGTCAAAATTTTTACATCGCTGGAAAGCTCGGGAATTTGCTATTCGCCACTGCAAACCGCAACCCCTTACGAGGCTTTGTTGTGGAAATATCGCCATCGACACTTTTTAAGGTTGGACCGAAAAACACAAAGAAATATCATTTCTGATGTGAATATTTCGAGAACCGAAGCTTGCAAAATTTTTTTATTCATATCGGCGGAAAGGCCTGTTAATTTTCTATACGAAACTGAAAACTGCAACCTCTTACAAGGCTTGGTTGCGGAAATATCGTTATCCAAAGCCCTTTTTAGGGTTGCATCGAAATACAGTAATTTGACTTTGGATGCGAATATTTCGAGAACCAAACCTCGCAGAGTATTTTCGTTTTCAGTTTTAGAAAGCTCTTAAAAATTTAACAATCGGTTTTAAAACCGTTTCCGATTTCGAGGCTCGATTACGGAAATATCGCTATCCAAACACAAACGCTTTTGCATGTTTTGCACAGAAATGCAGTAAATCGAGCAATCACTTTGGATGAAAATATTTCGAGAACCAGCCCTTCCACACGCTTTTGGTTTAGACGTCCGGATAGAGTTTGAAAAAACCTGTCTTTTGATGTATAGCTCGATGGGATTTGGAAACATTTTTTAAAAGTTGAAAAAAAGTGGCAAGGGGGTAGTCCATGATTTTTTTCAAAAATCATTGAAAAAATTTTTGTCAAAATTTTTACATCGCTGGAAAGCTCTGGGAATTTGCTATTCGCCACTGCAAACCGCAACCCCTTACGAGGCTTTGTTGTGGAAATATCGCCATCGACACTTTTTAAGGTTGGACCGAAAAAAACAAAGAAATATCATTTCTGATGTGAATATTTCGAGAACCGAAGCTTGCAAATTTTTTTTATTCATATCGGCGGAAAGGCCTGTTAATTTTCTATACGAAACTGAAAACTGCAACCTCTTACAAGGCTTGGTTGCGGAAATATCGTTATCCAAAGCCCTTTTTAGGGTTGCATCGAAATACAGTAATTTGACTTTGGATGCGAATATTTCGAGAACCAAACCTCGCAGAGTATTTTCGTTTTCAGTTTTAGAAAGCTCTTAAAAATTTAACAATCGGTTTTAAAACCGTTTCCGATTTCGAGGCTCGATTACGGAAATATCGCTATCCAAACACAAACGCTTTTGCATGTTTTGCACAGAAATGCAGTAAATCGAGCAATCACTTTGGATGAAAATATTTCGAGAACCAGCCCTTCCACACGCTTTTGGTTTAGACGTCCGGATAGAGTTTGAAAAAACCTGTCTTTTGATGTATAGCTCGATGGGATTTGGAAACATTTTTTAAAAGTTGAAAAAAGTGGCAAGGGGGTAGTCCATGATTTTTTTCAAAAATCATTGAAAAAATTTTTGTCAAAATTTTTACATCGCTGGAAAGCTCGGGAATTTGCTATTCGCCACTGCAAACCGCAACCCCTTACGAGGCTTTGTTGTGGAAATATCGCCATCGACACTTTTTAAGGTTGGACCGAAAAAAAACAAAGTAATATTATTTCTGATGTGAATATTTCGAGAACCGAAGCTTGCAAAATTTTTTTATTCATATCGGCGGAAAGGCCTGTTAATTTTCTATACGAAACTGAAAACTGCAACCTCTTACAAGGCTTGGTTGCGGAAATATCGTTATCCAAAGCCCTTTTTAGGGTTGCATCGAAATACAATAATTAGACTTTGGATGCGAATATTTCGAGAACCAAACCTCGCAGAGTATTTTCGTTTTCAGTTTTAGAAAGCTCTTAAAAATTTAACGATGGATTTTTAAAACCGTTTCCGATTTCGAGGCTCGATTACGGAAATATCGCTATCCAAACACAAACGCTTTTGCATGTTTTGCACAGAAATGCAGTAAATCGAGCAATCACTTTGGATGAAAATATTTCGAGAACCAGACCTTCCACACGCTTTTGGCTTAGACGTCCGGATAGAGTTTGAAAAAACCTGTCTTTTGATGTATAGCTCGATGGGATTTGGAAACATTTTTTAAAAGTTGAAAAAAAGTGGCAAGGGGGTAGTCCATGATTTTTTTCAAAAATCATTGAAAAAATTTTTGTCAAAATTTTTACATCGCTGAGCTTTAAAGCTCTGGGAATTTGCTATTCGCCACTGCAAACCGCAACCCCTTACGAGGCTTTGTTGTGGAAATATCGCCATCGACACTTTTTAAGGTTGGACCGAAAAAAACAAAGTAATATCATTTCTGATGTGAATATTTCGAGAACAGAAGCTTGCAAAATTATTTTATTCATATCGGCGGAAAGGCCTGTTAATTTTCTATACGAAACTGAAAACTGCAATTTCTTACAAGGCTTGGTTGCGGAAATATCGTTATTCAAAGCCCTTTTTAGGGTTGCATCGAAATACAGTAATTTGACTTTGGATGCGAATATTTCGAGAACCAAACCTCGCAGAGTATTTTCGTTTTCAGTTTTAGAAAGCTCTTAAAAATTTAACAATGGATTTTTAAAACCGTTTCCGATTTCGAGGCTCGATTACGGAAATATCGCTATCCAAACACAAACGCTTTTGCATGTTTTGCACAGAAATGCAGTAAATCGAGCAATCACTTTGGATGAAAATATTTCGAGAACCAGACCTTCCACACGCTTTTGGTTTAGACGTCCGGATAGAGTTTGGAAAAACCTGTCTTTTGATGTATAGCTCGATGGGATTTGGAAACATTTTTTAAAAGTTGAAAAAAAGTGGCAAGGGGGTAGTCCATGATTTTTTTCAAAAATCATTGAAAAAATTTTTGTCAAAATTTTTACATCGCTGGAAAGCTCTGGGAATTTGCTATTCGCCACTGCAAACCGCAACCCCTTACGAGGCTTTGTTGTGGAAATATCGCCATCGACACTTTTTAAGGTTGGACCGAAAAAAACAAAGTAATATCATTTCTGATGTGAATATTTCGAGAACCGAAGCTTGCAAAATTTTTTTATTCATATCGGCGGAAAGGCCTGTTAATTTTCTATACGAAACTGAAAACTGCAACCTCTTACAAGGCTTGGTTGCGGAAATATCGTTATCCAAAGCCCTTTTTAGGGTTGCATCGAAATACAGTAATTTGACTTTGGATGCGAATTTTTCGAGAACCAAACCTCGCAGAGTATTTTCGTTTTCAGTTTTAGAAAGCTCTTAAAAATTTAACAATGGGTTTTCGAGGCTCGATTACGGAAATATCGCTATCCAAACACAAACGCTTTTGCATGTTTTGCACAGAAATGCAGTAAATCGAGCAATCACTTTGGATGAAAATATTTCGAGAACCAGACCTTCCACACGCTTTTGGTTTAGACGTCCGGATAGAGTTTGGAAAAACCTGTCTTTTGATGTATAGCTCGATGGGATTTGGAAACATTTTTTAAAAGTTGAAAAAAAGTGGCAAGGGGGTAGTCCATGATTTTTTTCAAAAATCATTGAAAAAATTTTTGTCAAAATTTTTACATCGCTGGAAAGCTCTGGGAATTTGCTATTCGCCACTGCAAACCGCAACCCCTTACGAGGCTTTGTTGTGGAAATATCGCCATCGACACTTTTTAAGGTTGGACCGAAAAAAACAAAGTAATATCATTTCTGATGTGAATATTTCGAGAACAGAAGCTTGCAAAATTATTTTATTCATATCGGCGGAAAGGCCTGTTAATTTTCTATACGAAACTGAAAACTGCAACCTCTTACAAGGCTTGGTTGCGGAAATATCGTTATCCAAAGCCCTTTTTAGGGTTGCATCGAAATACAGTAATTTGACTTTGGATGCGAATATTTCGAGAACCAAACCTCGCAGAGTATTTTCGTTTTCAGTTTTAGAAAGCTCTTAAAAATTTAACAATCGGTTTTAAAACCGTTTCCGATTTCGAGGCTCGATTACGGAAATATCGCTATCCAAACACAAACGCTTTTGCATGTTTTGCACAGAAATGCAGTAAATCGAGCAATCACTTTGGATGAAAATATTTCGAGAACCAGACCTTCCACACGCTTTTGGCTTAGACGTCCGGATAGAGTTTGAAAAAACCTGTCTTTTGATGTATAGCTCGATGGGATTTGGAAACATTTTTTAAAAGTTGAAAAAAAGTGGCAAGGGGGTAGTCCATGATTTTTTTCAAAAATCATTGAAAAAATTTTTGTCAAAATTTTTACATCGCTGGGCTTTAAAGCTCTGGGAATTTGCTATTCGCCACTGCAAACCGCAACCCCTTACGAGGCTTTGTTGTGGAAATATCGCCATCGACACTTTTTAAGGTTGGACCGAAAAAAACAAAGTAATATCATTTCTGATGTGAATATTTCGAGAACAGAAGCTTGCAAAATTATTTTATTCATATCGGCGGAAAGGCCTGTTAATTTTCTATACGAAACTGAAAACTGCAATTTCTTACAAGGCTTGGTTGCGGAAATATCGTTATTCAAAGCCCTTTTTAGGGTTGCATCGAAATACAGTAATTTGACTTTGGATGCGAATATTTCGAGAACCAAACCTCGCAGAGTATTTTCGTTTTCAGTTTTAGAAAGCTCTTAAAAATTTAACAATGGATTTTTAAAACCGTTTCCGATTTCGAGGCTCGATTACGGAAATATCGCATGTTTTGCACAGAAATGCAGTAAATCGAGCAATCACTTTGGATGAAAATATTTCGAGAACCAGACCTTCCACACGCTTTTGGTTTAGACGTCCGGATAGAGTTTGGAAAAACCTGTCTTTTGATGTATAGCTCGATGGGATTTGGAAACATTTTTTAAAAGTTGAAAAAAAGTGGCAAGGGGGTAGTCCATGATTTTTTTCAAAAATCATTGAAAAAATTTTTGTCAAAATTTTTACATCGCTGGAAAGCTCTGGGAATTTGCTATTCGCCACTGCAAACCGCAACCCCTTACGAGGCTTTGTTGTGGAAATATCGCCATCGACACTTTTTAAGGTTGGACCGAAAAAAACAAAGTAATATCATTTCTGATGTGAATATTTCGAGAACCGAAGCTTGCAAATTTTTTTTATTCATATCGGCGGAAAGGCCTGTTAATTTTCTATACGAAACTGAAAACTGCAACCTCTTACAAGGCTTGGTTGCGGAAATATCGTTATCCAAAGCCCTTTTTAGGGTTGCATCGAAATACAGTAATTTGACTTTGGATGCGAATATTTCGAGAACCAAACCTCGCAGAGTATTTTCGTTTTCAGTTTTAGAAAGCTCTTAAAAATTTAACAATGGATTTTTAAAACCGTTTCCGATTTCGAGGCTCGATTACGGAAATATCGCTATCCAAACACAAACGCTTTTGCATGTTTTGCACAGAAATGCAGTAAATCGAGCAATCACTTTGGATGAAAATATTTCGAGAACCAGACCTTCCACACGCTTTTGGTTTAGACGTCCGGATAGAGTTTGAAAAAACCTGTCTTTTAATGTATAGCTCGATGGGATTTGGAAACATTTTTTAAAAGTTGAAAAAAAGTGGCAAGGGGGTAGTCCATGATTTTTTTCAAAAATCATTGAAAAAATTTTTGTCAAAATTTTTACATCGCTGGAAAGCTCTGGGAATTTGCTATTCGCCACTGCAAACCGCAACCCCTTACGAGGCTTTGTTGTGGAAATATCGCCATCGACACTTTTTAAGGTTGGACCGAAAAAAACAAAGAAATATCATTTCTGATGTGAATATTTCGAGAACCGAAGCTTGCAAAAATTTTTTATTCATATCGGCGGAAAGGCCTGTTAATTTTCTATACGAAACTGAAAACTGCAACCTCTCACAAGGCTTGGTTGCGGAAATATCGTTATCCAAAGCCCTTTTTAGGGTTGCATCGAAATACAGTAATTTGACTTTGGATGCGAATATTTCGAGAACCAAACCTCGCAGAGTATTTTCGTTTTCAGTTTTAGAAAGCTCTTAAAAATTTAACAGTGGGTTTGTAAAACCGTTTCCGATTTCGAGGCTCGATTACGGAAATATCGCTATCCAAACACAAACGCTTTTGCATGTTTTGCACAGAAATGCAGTAAATCGAGCAATCACTTTGGATGAAAATATTTCGAGAACCAGACCTTCCACACGCTTTTGGTTTAGACGTCCGGATAGAGTTTGAAAAAACCTGTCTTTTGATGTATAGCTCGATGGGATTTGGAAACATTTTTTAAAAGTTGAAAAAAAGTGGCAAGGGGGTAGTCCATGATTTTTTTCAAAAATCATTGAAAAAATTTTTGTCAAAATTTTTACATCGCTGGAAAGCTCTGGGAATTTGCTATTCGCCACTGCAAACCGCAACCCCTTACGAGGCTTTGTTGTGGAAATATCGCCATCGACACTTTTTAAGGTTGGACCGAAAAAAACAAAGTAATATCATTTCTGATGTGAATATTTCGAGAACAGAAGCTTGCAAAATTATTTTATTCATATCGGCGGAAAGGCCTGTTAATTTTCTATACGAAACTGAAAACTGCAACCTCTTACAAGGCTTGGTTGCGGAAATATCGTTATCCAAAGCCCTTTTTAGGGTTGCATCGAAATACAGTAATTTGACTTTGGATGCGAATATTTCGAGAACCAAACCTCGCAGAGTATTTTCGTTTTCAGTTTTAGAAAGCTCTTAAAAATTTAACAATGGATTTTTAAAACCGTTTCCGATTTCGAGGCTCGATTACGGAAATATCGCTATCCAAACACAAACGCTTTTGCATGTTTTGCACAGAAATGCAGTAAATCGAGCAATCACTTTGGATGAAAATATTTCGAGAACCAGACCTTCCACACGCTTTTGGCTTAGACGTCCGGATAGAGTTTGAAAAAACCTGTCTTTTGATGTATAGCTCGATGGGATTTGGAAACATTTTTTAAAAGTTGAAAAAAAGTGGCAAGGGGGTAGTCCATGATTTTTTTCAAAAATCATTGAAAAAATTTTTGTCAAAATTTTTACATCGCTGGAAAGCTCTGGGAATTTGCTATTCGCCACTGCAAACCGCAACCCCTTACGAGGCTTTGTTGTGGAAATATCGCCATCGACACTTTTTAAGGTTGGACCGAAAAAAACAAAGTAATATCATTTCTGATGTGAATATTTCGAGAACAGAAGCTTGCAAAATTATTTTATTCATATCGGCGGAAAGGCCTGTTAATTTTCTATACGAAACTGAAAACTGCAACCTCTTACAAGGCTTGGTTGCGGAAATATCGTTATCCAAAGCCCTTTTTAGGGTTGCATCGAAATACAGTAATTTGACTTTGGATGCGAATATTTCGAGAACCAAACCTCGCAGAGTATTTTCGTTTTCAGTTTTAGAAAGCTCTTAAAAATTTAACAATGGATTTTTAAAACCGTTTCCGATTTCGAGGCTCGATTACGGAAATATCGCATGTTTTGCACAGAAATGCAGTAAATCGAGCAATCACTTTGGATGAAAATATTTCGAGAACCAGACCTTCCACACGCTTTTGGTTTAGACGTCCGGATAGAGTTTGGAAAAACCTGTCTTTTGATGTATAGCTCGATGGGATTTGGAAACATTTTTTAAAAGTTGAAAAAAAGTGGCAAGGGGGTAGTCCATGATTTTTTTCAAAAATCATTGAAAAAATTTTTGTCAAAATTTTTACATCGCTGGAAAGCTCTGGGAATTTGCTATTCGCCACTGCAAACCGCAACCCCTTACGAGGCTTTGTTGTGGAAATATCGCCATCGACACTTTTTAAGGTTGGACCGAAAAAAACAAAGTAATATCATTTCTGATGTGAATATTTCGAGAACCGAAGCTTGCAAAATTTTTTTATTCATATCGGCGGAAAGGCCTGTTAATTTTCTATACGAAACTGAAAACTGCAACCTCTTACAAGGCTTGGTTGCGGAAATATCGTTATCCAAAGCCCTTTTTAGGGTTGCATCGAAATACAGTAATTTGACTTTGGATGCGAATATTTCGAGAACCAAACCTCGCAGAGTATTTTCGTTTTCAGTTTTAGAAAGCTCTTAAAAATTTAACAATGGATTTTTAAAACCGTTTCCGATTTCGAGGCTCGATTACGGAAATATCGCTATCCAAACACAAACGCTTTTGCATGTTTTGCACAGAAATGCAGTAAATCGAGCAATCACTTTGGATGAAAATATTTCGAGAACCAGACCTTCCACACGCTTTTGGTTTAGACGTCCGGATAGAGTTTGAAAAAACCTGTCTTTTGATGTATAGCTCGATGGGATTTGGAAACATTTTTTAAAAGTTGAAAAAAAGTGGCAAGGGGGTAGTCCATGATTTTTTTCAAAAATCATTGAAAAAATTTTTGTCAAAATTTTTACATCGCTGGAAAGCTCTGGGAATTTGCTATTCGCCACTGCAAACCGCAACCCCTTACGAGGCTTTGTTGTGGAAATATCGCCATCGACACTTTTTAAGGTTGGACCGAAAAAAACAAATAAATATCATTTCTGATGTGAATATTTCGAGAACCGAAGCTTGCAAAATTTTTTTATTCATATCGGCGGAAAGGCCTGTTAATTTTCTATACGAAACTGAACACTGCAACCTCTTACAAGGCTTGGTTGCGGAAATATCGTTATCCAAAGCCCTTTTTAGGGTTGCATCGAAATACAGTAATTTGACTTTGGATGCGAATATTTCGAGAACCAAACCTCGCAGAGTATTTTCGTTTTCAGTTTTAGAAAGCTCTTAAAAATTTAACAATGGGTTTTCGAGGCTCGATTACGGAAATATCGCTATCCAAACACAAACGCTTTTGCATGTTTTGCACAGAAATGCAGTAAATCGAGCAATCACTTTGGATGAAAATATTTCGAGAACCAGACCTTCCACACGCTTTTGGTTTAGACGTCCGGATAGAGTTTGAAAAAACCTGTCTTTTGATGTATAGCTCGATGGGATTTGGAAACATTTTTTAAAAGTTGAAAAAAAGTGGCAAGGGGGTAGTCCATGATTTTTCTCAAAAATCATTGAAAAAATTTTTGTCAAAATGCTTACATCGCTGGAAAGCTCTGGGAATTTGCTATTCGCCACTGCAAACCGCAACCCCTTACGAGGCTTTGTTGTGGAAATATCGCCATCGACACTTTTTAAGGTTGGACCGAAAAAAACAAAGAAATATCATTTCTGATGTGAATATTTTGAGAACCGAAGCTTGCAAAAATTTTTTATTCATATCGGCGGAAAGGCCTGTTAATTTTCTATACGAAACTGAAAACTGCAACCTCTCACAAGGCTTGGTTGCGGAAATATCGTTATCCAAAGCCCTTCTTAGGGTTGCATCGAAATACAGTAATTTGACTTTGGATGCGAATATTTCGAGAACCAAACCTCGCAGAGTATTTTCGTTTTCAGTTTTAGAAAGCTCTTAAAAATTTAACAATGGATTTTTAAAACCGTTTCCGATTTCGAGGCTCGATTACGGAAATATCGCTATCCAAACACAAACGCTTTTGCATGTTTTGCACAGAAATGCAGTAAATCGAGCAATCACTTTGGATGAAAATATTTCGAGAACCAGACCTTCCACACGCTTTTGGTTTAGACGTCCGGATAGAGTTTGAAAAAACCTGTCTTTTGATGTATAGCTCGATGGGATTTGGAAACATTTTTTAAAAGTTGAAAAAAAGTGGCAAGGGGGTAGTCCATGATTTTTTTCAAAAATCATTGAAAAAATTTTTGTCAAAATTTTTACATCGCTGGAAAGCTCTGGGAATTTGCTATTCGCCACTGCAAACCGCAACCCCTTACGAGGCTTTGTTGTGGAAATATCGCCATCGACACTTTTTAAGGTTGGACCGAAAAAAACAAAGTAATATCATTTCTGATGTGAATATTTCGAGAACAGAAGCTTGCAAAATTATTTTATTCATATCGGCGGAAAGGCCTGTTAATTTTCTATACGAAACTGAAAACTGCAACCTCTTACAAGGCTTGGTTGCGGAAATATCGTTATCCAAAGCCCTTTTTAGGGTTGCATCGAAATACAGTAATTTGACTTTGGATGCGAATATTTCGAGAACCAAACCTCGCAGAGTATTTTCGTTTTCAGTTTTAGAAAGCTCTTAAAAATTTACCGTTTCCGATTTCGAGGCTCGATTACGGAAATATCGCTATCCAAACACAAACGCTTTTGCATGTTTTGCACAGAAATGCAGTAAATCGAGCAATCACTTTGGATGAAAATATTTCGAGAACCAGACCTTCCACACGCTTTTGGTTTAGACGTCCGGATAGAGTTTGAAAAAACCTGTCTTTTGATGTATAGCTCGATGGGATTTGGAAACATTTTTTAAAAGTTGAAAAAAAGTGGCAAGGGGGTAGTCCATGATTTTTTTCAAAAATCATTGAAAAAATTTTTGTCAAAATTTTTACATCGCTGGAAAGCTCTGGGAATTTGCTATTCGCCACTGCAAACCGCAACCCCTTACGAGGCTTTGTTGTGGAAATATCGCCATCGACACTTTTTAAGGTTGGACCGAAAAAAAACAAAGTAATATCATTTCTGATGTGAATATTTCGAGAACAGAAGCTTGCAAAATTATTTTATTCATATCGGCGGAAAGGCCTGTTAATTTTCTATACGAAACTGAAAACTGCAACCTCTTACAAGGCTTGGTTGCGGAAATATCGTTATCCAAAGCCCTTTTTAGGGTTGCATCGAAATACAGTAATTTGACTTTGGATGCGAATATTTCGAGAACCAAACCTCGCAGAGTATTTTCGTTTTCAGTTTTAGAAAGCTCTTAAAAATTTAACAATGGATTTTTAAAACCGTTTCCGATTTCGAGGCTCGATTACGGAAATATCGCTATCCAAACACAAACGCTTTTGCATGTTTTGCACAGAAATGCAGTAAATCGAGCAATCACTTTGGATGAAAATATTTCGAGAACCAGACCTTCCACACGCTTTTGGTTTAGACGTCCGGATAGAGTTTGGAAAAACCTGTCTTTTGATGTATAGCTCGATGGGATTTGGAAACATTTTTTAAAAGTTGAAAAAAAGTGGCAAGGGGGTAGTCCATGATTTTTTTCAAAAATCATTGAAAAAATTTTTGTCAAAATTTTTACATCGCTGGAAAGCTCTGGGAATTTGCTATTCGCCACTGCAAACCGCAACCCCTTACGAGGCTTTGTTGTGGAAATATCGCCATCGACACTTTTTAAGGTTGGACCGAAAAAAACAAAGTAATATCATTTCTGATGTGAATATTTCGAGAACAGAAGCTTGCAAAATTATTTTATTCATATCGGCGGAAAGGCCTGTTAATTTTCTATACGAAACTGAAAACTGCAACCTCTTACAAGGCTTGGTTGCGGAAATATCGTTATCCAAAGCCCTTTTTAGGGTTGCATCGAAATACAGTAATTTGACTTTGGATGCGAATATTTCGAGAACCAAACCTCGCAGAGTATTTTCGTTTTCAGTTTTAGAAAGCTCTTAAAAATTTAACAATGGATTTTTAAAACCGTTTCCGATTTCGAGGCTCGATTACGGAAATATCGCTATCCAAACACAAACGCTTTTGCATGTTTTGCACAGAAATGCAGTAAATCGAGCAATCACTTTGGATGAAAATATTTCGAGAACCAGACCTTCCACACGCTTTTGGTTTAGACGTCCGGATAGAGTTTGAAAAAACCTGTCTTTTGATGTATAGCTCGATGGGATTTGGAAACATTTTTTAAAAGTTGAAAAAAAGTGGCAAGGGGGTAGTCCATGATTTTTTTCAAAAATCATTGAAAAAATTTTTGTCAAAATTTTTACATCGCTGGAAAGCTCTGGGAATTTGCTATTCGCCACTGCAAACCGCAACCCCTTACGAGGCTTTGTTGTGGAAATATCGCCATCGACACTTTTTAAGGTTGGACCGAAAAAAACAAAGTAATATCATTTCTGATGTGAATATTTCGAGAACAGAAGCTTGCAAAATTATTTTATTCATATCGGCGGAAAGGCCTGTTAATTTTCTATACGAAACTGAAAACTGCAACCTCTTACAAGGCTTGGTTGCGGAAATATCGTTATCCAAAGCCCTTTTTAGGGTTGCATCGAAATACAGTAATTTGACTTTGGATGCGATTATTTCGAGAACCAAACCTCGCAGAGTATTTTCGTTTTCAGTTTTAGAAAGCTCTTAAAAATTAACAATGGATTTTTAAAACCGTTTCCGATTTCGAGGCTCGATTTCGGAAATATCGCTATCCAAACACAAACGCTTTTGCATGTTTTGCACAGAAATGCAGTAAATCGAGCAATCACTTTGGATGAAAATATTTCGAGAACCAGACCTTCCACACGCTTTTGGTTTAGACGTCCGGATAGAGTTTGAAAAAACCTGTCTTTTGATGTATAGCTCGATGGGATTTGGAAACATTTTTTAAAAGTTGAAAAAAGTGGCAAGGGGGTAGTCCATGATTTTTTTCAAAAATCATTGAAAAAAATTTTGTCAAAATTTTTACATCGCTGGAAAGCTCGGGAATTTGCTATTCGCCACTGCAAACCGCAACCCCTTACGAGGCTTTGTTGTGGAAATATCGCCATCGACACTTTTTAAGGTTGGACCGAAAAACACAAAGAAATATCATTTCTTATGTGAATATTTCGAGAACCGAAGCTTGCAAAATTTTTTTATTCATATCGGCGGAAAGGCCTGTTAATTTTCTATACGAAACTGAAAACTGCAACCTCTTACAAGGCTTGGTTGCGGAAATATCGTTATCCAAAGCCCTTTTTAGGGTTGCATCGAAATACAGTAATTTGACTTTGGATGCGAATATTTCGAGAACCAAACCTCGCAGAGTATTTTCGTTTTCAGTTTTAGAAAGCTCTTAAAAATTTGACAATGGGTTTTAAAACCGTTTCCGATGTCGAGGCTCGATTACGGAAATATCGCTATCCAAACACAAACGCTTTTGCATGTTTTGCACAGAAATGCAGTAAATCGAGCAATCACTTTGGATGAAAATATTTCGAGAACCAGCCCTTCCACACGCTTTTGGTTTAGACGTCCGGATAGAGTTTGAAAAAACCTGTCTTTTGATGTATAGCTCGATGGGATTTGGAAACATTTTTTAAAAGTTGAAAAAAAGTGGCAAGGGGGTAGTCCATGATTTTTTTCAAAAATCATTGAAAAAATTTTTGTCAAAATTTTTACATCGCTGGAAAGCTCTGGGAATTTGCTATTCGCCACTGCAAACCGCAACCCCTTACGAGGCTTTGTTGTGGAAATATCGCCATCGACACTTTTTAAGGTTGGACCGAAAAACACAAAGAAATATCATTTCTGATGTGAATATTTCGAGAACCGAAGCTTGCAAAATTTTTTTATTCATATCGGCGGAAAGGCCTGTTAATTTTCTATACGAAACTGAAAACTGCAACCTCTTACAAGGCTTGGTTGCGGAAATATCGTTATCCAAAGCCCTTTTTAGGGTTGCATCGAAATACAGTAATTTGACTTTGGATGCGAATATTTCGAGAACCAAACCTCGCAGAGTATTTTCGTTTTCAGTTTTAGAAAGCTCTTAAAAATTTAACAATGGATTTTTAAAACCGTTTCCGATTTCGAGGCTCGATTACGGAAATATCGCTATCCAAACACAAACGCTTTTGCATGTTTTGCACAGAAATGCAGTAAATCGAGCAATCACTTTGGATGAATATATTTCGAGAACCAGACCTTCCACACGCTTTTGGTTTAGACGTCCGGATAGAGTTTGAAAAAACCTGTCTTTTGATGTATAGCTCGATGGGATCTGGAAACATTTTTTAAAAGTTGAAAAAAGTGGCAAGGGGGTAGTCCATGATTTTTTTCAAAAATCATTGAAAAAAAATTTGTCAAAACTTTTACATCGCTGGAAAGCTCTGGGAATTTGCTATTCGCCACTGCAAACCACAACCCCTTACGAGGCTTTGTTGTGGAAATATCGCCATCGACACTTTTTAAGGTTGGACCGAAAAAAACAAATAAATATCATTTCTGATGTGAATATTTCGAGAACCGAAGCTTGCAAAATTTTTTTATTCATATCGGCGGAAAGGCCTGTTAATTTTCTATACGAAACTGAACACTGCAACCTCTTACAAGGCTTGGTTGCGGAAATATCGTTATCCAAAGCCCTTTTTAGGGTTGCATCGAAATACAGTAATTTGACTTTGGATGCGAATATTTCGAGAACCAAACCTCGCAGAGTATTTTCGTTTTCAGTTTTAGAAAGCTCTTAAAAATTTAACAATGGATTTTTAAAACCGTTTCCGATTTCGAGGCTCGATTACGGAAATATCGCTATCCAAACACAAACGCTTTTGCATGTTTTGCACAGAAATGCAGTAAATCGAGCAATCACTTTGGATGAAAATATTTCGAGAACCAGACCTTCCACACGCTTTTGGTTTAGACGTCCGGATAGAGTTTGAAAAAACCTGTCTTTTGATGTATAGCTCGATGGGATTTGGAAACATTTTTTAAAAGTTGAAAAAAAGTGGCAAGGGGGTGGTAGTCCATGATTTTTTTCAAAAATCATTGAAAAAATTTTTGTCAAAATTTTTACATCGCTGGAAAGCTCTGGGAATTTGCTATTCGCCACTGCAAACCGCAACCCCTTACGAGGCTTTGTTGTGGAAATATCGCCATCGACACTTTTTAAGGTTGGACCGAAAAACACAAAGAAATATCATTTCTGATGTGAATATTTCGAGAACCGAAGCTTGCAAAATTTTTTTATTCATATCGGCGGAAAGGCCTGAAATATCGCTATCCAAACACAAACGCTTTTGCATGTTTTGCACAGAAATGCAGTAAATCGAGCAATCACTTTGGATGAAAATATTTCGAGAACCAGACCTTCCACACGCTTTTGGTTTAGACGTCCGGATAGAGTTTGAAAAAACCTGTCTTTTGATGTATAGCTCGATGGGATTTGGAAACATTTTTTAAAAGTTGAAAAAAAGTGGCAAGGGGGTAGTCCATGATTTTTTTCAAAAATCATTGAAAAAATTTTTGTCAAAATTTTTACATTGCTGGAAAGCTCTGGGAATTTGCTATTCGCCACTGCAAACCGCAACCCCTTACGAGGCTTTGTTGTGGAAATATCGCCATCGACACTTTTTAAGGTTGGACCGAAAAACACAAAGAAATATCATTTCTGATGTGAATATTTCGAGAACCGAAGCTTGCAAAATTTTTTTATTCATATCGGCGGAAAGGCCTGTTAATTTTCTATACGAAACTGAAAACTGCAACCTCTTACAAGGCTTGGTTGCGGAAATATCGTTATCGTTATTCATATCGGCGGAAAGGCCTGTTAATTTTCTATACGAAACTGAAAACTGCAACCTCTTACAAGGCTTGGTTGCGGAAATATCGTTATCCAAAGCCCTTTTTAGGGTTGCATCGAAATACAGTAATTTGACTTTGGATGCGAATATTTCGAGAACCAAACCTCGCAGAGTATTTTCGTTTTCAGTTTTAGAAAGCTCTTAAAAATTTAACAATGGATTTTTAAAACCGTTTCCGATTTCGAGGCTCGATTACGGAAATATCGCTATCCAAACACAAACGCTTTTGCATGTTTTGCACAGAAATGCAGTAAATCGAGCAATCACTTTGGATGAAAATATTTCGAGAACCAGACCTTCCACACGCTTTTGGTTTAGACGTCCGGATAGATTTTGAAAAAACCTGTCTTTTGATGTATAGCTCGATGGGATTTGGAAACATTTTTTAAAAGTTGAAAAAAGTGGCAAGGGGGTAGTCCATGATTTTTTTCAAAAATCATTGAAAAAAATTTTGTCAAAACTTTTACATCGCTGGAAAGCTCTGGGAATTTGCTATTCGCCACTGCAAACCACAACCCCTTACGAGGCTTTGTTGTGGAAATATCGCCATCGACACTTTTTAAGGTTGGACCGAAAAAAACAAATAAATATCATTTCTGATGTGAATATTTCGAGAACCGAAGCTTGCAAAATTTTTTTATTCATATCGGCGGAAAGGCCTGTTAATTTTCTATACGAAACTGAAAACTGCAACCTCTTACAAGGCTTGGTTGCGGAAATATCGTTATCCAAAGCCCTTTTTAGGGTTGCATCGAAATACAGTAATTTGACTTTGGATGCGAATATTTCGAGAACCAAACCTCGCAGAGTATTTTCGTTTTCAGTTTTAGAAAGCTCTTAAAAATTTAACAATGGGTTTTTAAAACCGTTTCCGATTTCGAGGCTCGATTACGGAAATATCGCTATCCAAACACAAACGCTTTTGCATGTTTTGCACAGAAATGCAGTAAATCGAGCAATCACTTTGGATGAAAATATTTCGAGAACCAGACCTTCCACACGCTTTTGGTTTAGACGTCCGGATAGAGTTTGAAAAAACCTGTCTTTTGATGTATAGCTCGATGGGATTTGGAAACATTTTTTAAAAGTTGAAAAAAAGTGGCAAGGGGGTAGTCCATGATTTTTTTCAAAAATCATTGAAAAAATTTTTGTCAAAATTTTTACATCGCTGGAAAGCTCTGGGAATTTGCTATTCGCCACTGCAAACCGCAACCCCTTACGAGGCTTTGTTGTGGAAATATCGCCATCGACACTTTTTAAGGTTGGACCGAAAAACACAAAGAAATATCATTTCTGATGTGAATATTTCGAGAACCGAAGCTTGCAAAATTTTTTTATTCATATCGGCGGAAAGGCCTGTTAATTTTCTATACGAAACTGAAAACTGCAACCTCTTACAAGGCTTGGTTGCGGAAATATCGTTATCCAAAGCCCTTTTTAGGGTTGCATCGAAATACAGTAATTTGACTTTGGATGCGAATATTTCGAGAACCAAACCTCGCAGAGTATTTTCGTTTTCAGTTTTAGAAAGCTCTTAAAAATTTAACACTGGGTTTTAAAACCGTTTCCGATGTCGAGGCTCGATTACGGAAATATCGCTATCCAAACACAAACGCTTTTGCATGTTTTGCACAGAAATGCAGTAAATCGAGCAATCACTTTGGATGAAAATATTTCGAGAACCAGCCCTTCCACACGCTTTTGGTTTAGACGTCCGGATAGAGTTTGAAAAAACCTGTCTTTTGATGTATAGCTCGATGGGATTTGGAAACATTTTTTAAAAGTTGAAAAAAAGTGGCAAGGGGGTAGTCCATGATTTTTTTCAAAAATCATTGAAAAAATTTTTGTCAAAATTTTTACATCGCTGGAAAGCTCTGGGAATTTGCTATTCGCCACTGCAAACCGCAACCCCTTACGAGGCTTTGTTGTGGAAATATCGCCATCGACACTTTTTAAGGTTGGACCGAAAAACACAAAGAAATATCATTTCTGATGTGAATATTTCGAGAACCGAAGCTTGCAAAATTTTTTTATTCATATCGGCGGAAAGGCCTGTTAATTTTCTATACGAAACTGAAAACTGCAACCTCTTACAAGGCTTGGTTGCGGAAATATCGTTATCCAAAGCCCTTTTTAGGGTTGCATCGAAATACAGTAATTTGACTTTGGATGCGAATATTTCGAGAACCAAACCTCGCAGAGTATTTTCGTTTTCAGTTTTAGAAAGCTCTTAAAAATTTAACACTGGGTTTTAAAACCGTTTCCGATGTCGAGGCTCGATTACGGAAATATCGCTATCCAAACACAAACGCTTTTGCATGTTTTGCACAGAAATGCAGTAAATCGAGCAATCACTTTGGATGAAAATATTTCGAGAACCAGCCCTTCCACACGCTTTTGGTTTAGACGTCCGGATAGAGTTTGAAAAAACCTGTCTTTTGATGTATAGCTCGATGGGATTTGGAAACATTTTTTAAAAGTTGAAAAAAAGTGGCAAGGGGGTAGTCCATGATTTTTTTCAAAAATCATTGAAAAAATTTTTGTCAAAATTTTTACATCGCTGGAAAGCTCTGGGAATTTGCTATTCGCCACTGCAAACCGCAACCCCTTACGAGGCTTTGTTGTGGAAATATCGCCATCGACACTTTTTAAGGTTGGACCGAAAAACACAAAGAAATATCATTTCTGATGTGAATATTTCGAGAACCGAAGCTTGCAAAATTTTTTTATTCATATCGGCGGAAAGGCCTGTTAATTTTCTATACGAAACTGAAAACTGCAACCTCTTACAAGGCTTGGTTTCGGAAATATCGTTATCCAAAGCCCTTTTTAGGGTTGCATCGAAATACAGTAATTTGACTTTGGATGCGAATATTTCGAGAACCAAACCTCGCAGAGTATTTTCGTTTTCAGTTTTAGAAAGCTCTTAAAAATTTAACAATGGATTTTTAAAACCGTTTCCGATTTCGAGGCTCGATTACGGAAATATCGCTATCCAAACACAAACGCTTTTGCATGTTTTGCACAGAAATGCAGTAAATCGAGCAATCACTTTGGATGAATATATTTCGAGAACCAGACCTTCCACACGCTTTTGGTTTAGACGTCCGGATAGAGTTTGAAAAAACCTGTCTTTTGATGTATAGCTCGATGGGATCTGGAAACATTTTTTAAAAGTTGAAAAAAGTGGCAAGGGGGTAGTCCATGATTTTTTTCAAAAATCATTGAAAAAAATTTTGTCAAAACTTTTACATCGCTGGAAAGCTCTGGGAATTTGCTATTCGCCACTGCAAACCACAACCCCTTACGAGGCTTTGTTGTGGAAATATCGCCATCGACACTTTTTAAGGTTGGACCGAAAAAAACAAATAAATATCATTTCTGATGTGAATATTTCGAGAACCGAAGCTTGCAAAATTTTTTTATTCATATCGGCGGAAAGGCCTGTTAATTTTCTATACGAAACTGAACACTGCAACCTCTTACAAGGCTTGGTTGCGGAAATATCGTTATCCAAAGCCCTTTTTAGGGTTGCATCGAAATACAGTAATTTGACTTTGGATGCGAATATTTCGAGAACCAAACCTCGCAGAGTATTTTCGTTTTCAGTTTTAGAAAGCTCTTAAAAATTTAACAATGGATTTTTAAAACCGTTTCCGATTTCGAGGCTCGATTACGGAAATATCGCTATCCAAACACAAACGCTTTTGCATGTTTTGCACAGAAATGCAGTAAATCGAGCAATCACTTTGGATGAAAATATTTCGAGAACCAGACCTTCCACACGCTTTTGGTTTAGACGTCCGGATAGAGTTTGAAAAAACCTGTCTTTTGATGTATAGCTCGATGGGATTTGGAAACATTTTTTAAAAGTTGAAAAAAAGTGGCAAGGGGGTAGTCCATGATTTTTTTCAAAAATCATTGAAAAAATTTTTGTCAAAATTTTTACATCGCTGGAAAGCTCTGGGAATTTGCTATTCGCCACTGCAAACCGCAACCCCTTACGAGGCTTTGTTGTGGAAATATCGCCATCGACACTTTTTAAGGTTGGACCGAAAAACACAAAGAAATATCATTTCTGATGTGAATATTTCGAGAACCGAAGCTTGCAAAATTTTTTTATTCATATCGGCGGAAAGGCCTGAAATATCGCTATCCAAACACAAACGCTTTTGCATGTTTTGCACAGAAATGCAGTAAATCGAGCAATCACTTTGGATGAAAATATTTCGAGAACCAGACCTTCCACACGCTTTTGGTTTAGACGTCCGGATAGAGTTTGAAAAAACCTGTCTTTTGATGTATAGCTCGATGGGATTTGGAAACATTTTTTAAAAGTTGAAAAAAAGTGGCAAGGGGGTAGTCCATGATTTTTTTCAAAAATCATTGAAAAAATTTTTGTCAAAATTTTTACATCGCTGGAAAGCTCTGGGAATTTGCTATTCGCCACTGCAAACCGCAACCCCTTACGAGGCTTTGTTGTGGAAATATCGCCATCGACACTTTTTAAGGTTGGGCCGAAAAACACAAAGAAATATCATTTCTGATGTGAATATTTCGAGAACCGAAGCTTGCAAAATTTTTTTATTCATATCGGCGGAAAGGCCTGTTAATTTTCTATACGAAACTGAAAACTGCAACCTCTTACAAGGCTTGGTTGCGGAAATATCGTTATCCAAAGCCCTTTTTAGGGTTGCATCGAAATACAGTAATTTGACTTTGGATGCGAATATTTCGAGAACCAAACCTCGCAGAGTATTTTCGTTTTCAGTTTTAGAAAGCTCTTAAAAATTTAACAATGGATTTTTAAAACCGTTTCCGATTTCGAGGCTCGATTACGGAAATATCGCTATCCAAACACAAACGCTTTTGCATGTTTTGCACAGAAATGCAGTAAATCGAGCAATCACTTTGGATGAAAATATTTCGAGAACCAGACCTTCCACACGCTTTTGGTTTAGACGTCCGGATAGAGTTTGGAAAAACCTGTCTTTTGATGTATAGCTCGATGGGATTTGGAAACATTTTTTAAAAGTTGAAAAAAAGTGGCAAGGGGGTAGTCCATGATTTTTTTCAAAAATCATTGAAAAAATTTTTGTCAAAATTTTTACATCGCTGGAAAGCTCTGGGAATTTGCTATTCGCCACTGCAAACCGCAACCCCTTACGAGGCTTTGTTGTGGAAATATCGCCATCGACACTTTTTAAGGTTGGACCGAAAAAAACAAAGTAATATCATTTCTGATGTGAATATTTCGAGAACAGAAGCTTGCAAAATTATTTTATTCATATCGGCGGAAAGGCCTGTTAATTTTCTATACGAAACTGAAAACTGCAACCTCTTACAAGGCTTGGTTGCGGAAATATCGTTATCCAAAGCCCTTTTTAGGGTTGCATCGAAATACAGTAATTTGACTTTGGATGCGAATATTTCGAGAACCAAACCTCGCAGAGTATTTTCGTTTTCAGTTTTAGAAAGCTCTTAAAAATTTAACACTGGGTTTTAAAACCGTTTCCGATGTCGAGGCTCGATTACGGAAATATCGCTATCCAAACACAAACGCTTTTGCATGTTTTGCACAGAAATGCAGTAAATCGAGCAATCACTTTGGATGAAAATATTTCGAGAACCAGCCCTTCCACACGCTTTTGGTTTAGACGTCCGGATAGAGTTTGAAAAAACCTGTCTTTTGATGTATAGCTCGATGGGATTTGGAAACATTTTTTAAAAGTTGAAAAAAAGTGGCAAGGGGGTAGTCCATGATTTTTTTCAAAAATCATTGAAAAAATTTTTGTCAAAATTTTTACATCGCTGGAAAGCTCTGGGAATTTGCTATTCGCCACTGCAAACCGCAACCCCTTACGAGGCTTTGTTGTGGAAATATCGCCATCGACACTTTTTAAGGTTGGACCGAAAAACACAAAGAAATATCATTTCTGATGTGAATATTTCGAGAACCGAAGCTTGCAAAATTTTTTTATTCATATCGGCGGAAAGGCCTGAAATATCGCTATCCAAACACAAACGCTTTTGCATGTTTTGCACAGAAATGCAGTAAATCGAGCAATCACTTTGGATGAAAATATTTCGAGAACCAGACCTTCCACACGCTTTTGGTTTAGACGTCCGGATAGAGTTTGAAAAAACCTGTCTTTTGATGTATAGCTCGATGGGATTTGGAAACATTTTTTAAAAGTTGAAAAAAAGTGGCAAGGGGGTAGTCCATGATTTTTTTCAAAAATCATTGAAAAAATTTTTGTCAAAATTTTTACATCGCTGGAAAGCTCTGGGAATTTGCTATTCGCCACTGCAAACCGCAACCCCTTACGAGGCTTTGTTGTGGAAATATCGCCATCGACACTTTTTAAGGTTGGGCCGAAAAACACAAAGAAATATCATTTCTGATGTGAATATTTCGAGAACCGAAGCTTGCAAAATTTTTTTATTCATATCGGCGGAAAGGCCTGTTAATTTTCTATACGAAACTGAAAACTGCAACCTCTTACAAGGCTTGGTTGCGGAAATATCGTTATCCAAAGCCCTTTTTAGGGTTGCATCGAAATACAGTAATTTGACTTTGGATGCGAATATTTCGAGAACCAAACCTCGCAGAGTATTTTCGTTTTCAGTTTTAGAAAGCTCTTAAAAATTTAACAATGGATTTTTAAAACCGTTTCCGATTTCGAGGCTCGATTACGGAAATATCGCTATCCAAACACAAACGCTTTTGCATGTTTTGCACAGAAATGCAGTAAATCGAGCAATCACTTTGGATGAAAATATTTCGAGAACCAGACCTTCCACACGCTTTTGGTTTAGACGTCCGGATAGAGTTTGGAAAAACCTGTCTTTTGATGTATAGCTCGATGGGATTTGGAAACATTTTTTAAAAGTTGAAAAAAAGTGGCAAGGGGGTAGTCCATGATTTTTTTCAAAAATCATTGAAAAAATTTTTGTCAAAATTTTTACATCGCTGGAAAGCTCTGGGAATTTGCTATTCGCCACTGCAAACCGCAACCCCTTACGAGGCTTTGTTGTGGAAATATCGCCATCGACACTTTTTAAGGTTGGACCGAAAAAAACAAAGTAATATCATTTCTGATGTGAATATTTCGAGAACAGAAGCTTGCAAAATTATTTTATTCATATCGGCGGAAAGGCCTGTTAATTTTCTATACGAAACTGAAAACTGCAACCTCTTACAAGGCTTGGTTGCGGAAATATCGTTATCCAAAGCCCTTTTTAGGGTTGCATCGAAATACAGTAATTTGACTTTGGATGCGATTATTTCGAGAACCAAACCTCGCAGAGTATTTTCGTTTTCAGTTTTAGAAAGCTCTTAAAAATTTAACAATGGATTTTTAAAACCGTTTCCGATTTCGAGGCTCGATTACGGAAATATCGCTATCCAAACACAAACGCTTTTGCATGTTTTGCACAGAAATGCAGTAAATCGAGCAATCACTTTGGATGAAAATATTTCGAGAACCAGACCTTCCACACGCTTTTGGTTTAGACGTCCGGATAGAGTTTGAAAAAACCTGTCTTTTGATGTATAGCTCGATGGGATTTGGAAACATTTTTTAAAAGTTGAAAAAAAGTGGCAAGGGGTAAGTCCATGATTTTTCTTAAAAATCATTGAAAAAATTTTTGTCAAAATGCTTACATCGCTGGAAAGCTCTGGGAATTTGCTATTCGCCACTGCAAACCGCAACCCCTTACGAGGCTTTGTTGTGGAAATATCGCCATCGACACTTTTTAAGGTTAGACCGAAAAACACAAAGAAATATCATTTCTGATGTGAATATTTCGAGAACCGAAGCTTGCAAAATTTTTTTATTCATATCGGCGGAAAGGCCTGTTAATTTTCTATACGAAACTGAAAACTGCAACCTCTTACAAGGCTTGGTTGCGGAAATATCGTTATCCAAAGCCCTTTTTAGGGTTGAATCGAAATACAGTAATTTGACTTTGGATGCGAATATTTCGAGAACCAAACCTCGCAGAGTATTTTCGTTTTCAGTTTTAGAAAGCTCTTAAAAATTAACAATGGATTTTTAAAACCGTTTCCGATTTCGAGGCTCGATTTCGGAAATATCGCTATCCAAACACAAACGCTTTTGCATGTTTTGCACAGAAATGCAGTAAATCGAGCAATCACTTTGGATGAATATATTTCGAGAACCAGACCTTCCACACGCTTTTGGTTTAGACGTCCGGATAGAGTTTGAAAAAACCTGTCTTTTGATGTATAGCTCGATGGGATTTGGAAACATTTTTTAAAAGTTGAAAAAAGTGGCAAGGGGGTAGTCCATGATTTTTTTCAAAAATCATTGAAAAAAATTTTGTCAAAATTTTTACATCGCTGGAAAGCTCGGGAATTTGCTATTCGCCACTGCAAACCGCAACCCCTTACGAGGCTTTGTTGTGGAAATATCGCCATCGACACTTTTTAAGGTTGGACCGAAAAACACAAAGAAATATCATTTCTGATGTGAATATTTCGAGAACCGAAGCTTGCAAAATTTTTTTATTCATATCGGCGGAAAGGCCTGTTAATTTTCTATACGAAACTGAAAACTGCAACCTCTTACAAGGCTTGGTTGCGGAAATATCGTTATCCAAAGCCCTTTTTAGGGTTGCATCGAAATACAGTAATTTGACTTTGGATGCGAATATTTCGAGAACCAAACCTCGCAGAGTATTTTCGTTTTCAGTTTTAGAAAGCTCTTAAAAATTTAACAATGGATTTTTAAAACCGTTTCCGATTTCGAGGCTCGATTACGGAAATATCGCTATCCAAACACAAACGCTTTTGCATGTTTTGCACAGAAATGCAGTAAATCGAGCAATCACTTTGGATGAAAATATTTCGAGAACCAGACCTTCCACACGCTTTTGGTTTAGACGTCCGGATAGAGTTTGAAAAAACCTGTCTTTTGATGTATAGCTCGATGGGATTTGGAAACATTTTTTAAAAGTTGAAAAAAAGTGGCAAGGGGGTAGTCCATGATTTTTTTCAAAAATCATTGAAAAAATTTTTGTCAAAATTTTTACATCGCTGGAAAGCTCTGGGAATTTGCTATTCGCCACTGCAAACCGCAACCCCTTACGAGGCTTTGTTGTGGAAATATCGCCATCGACACTTTTTAAGGTTGGACCGAAAAAAACAAAGTAATATCATTTCTGATGTGAATATTTCGAGAACAGAAGCTTGCAAAATTATTTTATTCATATCGGCGGAAAGGCCTGTTAATTTTCTATACGAAACTGAAAACTGCAACCTCTTACAAGGCTTGGTTGCGGAAATATCGTTATCCAAAGCCCTTTTTAGGGTTGCATCGAAATACAGTAATTTGACTTTGGATGCGATTATTTCGAGAACCAAACCTCGCAGAGTATTTTCGTTTTCAGTTTTAGAAAGCTCTTAAAAATTTAACAATGGATTTTTAAAACCGTTTCCGATTTCGAGGCTCGATTACGGAAATATCGCTATCCAAACACAAACGCTTTTGCATGTTTTGCACAGAAATGCAGTAAATCGAGCAATCACTTTGGATGAAAATATTTCGAGAACCAGACCTTCCACACGCTTTTGGTTTAGACGTCCGGATAGAGTTTGAAAAAACCTGTCTTTTGATGTATAGCTCGATGGGATTTGGAAACATTTTTTAAAAGTTGAAAAAAAGTGGCAAGGGGTAAGTCCATGATTTTTCTTAAAAATCATTGAAAAAATTTTTGTCAAAATGCTTACATAGCTGGAAAGCTCTGGGAATTTGCTATTCGCCACTGCAAACCGCAACCCCTTACGAGGCTTTGTTGTGGAAATATCGCCATCGACACTTTTTAAGGTTAGACCGAAAAACACAAAGAAATATCATTTCTGATGTGAATATTTCGAGAACCGAAGCTTGCAAAATTTTTTTATTCATATCGGCGGAAAGGCCTGTTAATTTTCTATACGAAACTGAAAACTGCAACCTCTTACAAGGCTTGGTTGCGGAAATATCGTTATCCAAAGCCCTTTTTAGGGTTGAATCGAAATACAGTAATTTGACTTTGGATGCGAATATTTCGAGAACCAAACCTCGCAGAGTATTTTCGTTTTCAGTTTTAGAAAGCTCTTAAAAATTAACAATGGATTTTTAAAACCGTTTCCGATTTCGAGGCTCGATTTCGGAAATATCGCTATCCAAACACAAACGCTTTTGCATGTTTTGCACAGAAATGCAGTAAATCGAGCAATCACTTTGGATGAATATATTTCGAGAACCAGACCTTCCACACGCTTTTGGTTTAGACGTCCGGATAGAGTTTGAAAAAACCTGTCTTTTGATGTATAGCTCGATGGGATTTGGAAACATTTTTTAAAAGTTGAAAAAAGTGGCAAGGGGGTAGTCCATGATTTTTTTCAAAAATCATTGAAAAAAATTTTGTCAAAATTTTTACATCGCTGGAAAGCTCGGGAATTTGCTATTCGCCACTGCAAACCGCAACCCCTTACGAGGCTTTGTTGTGGAAATATCGCCATCGACACTTTTTAAGGTTGGACCGAAAAACACAAAGAAATATCATTTCTGATGTGAATATTTCGAGAACCGAAGCTTGCAAAATTTTTTTATTCATATCGGCGGAAAGGCCTGTTAATTTTCTATACGAAACTGAAAACTGCAACCTCTTACAAGGCTTGGTTGCGGAAATATCGTTATCCAAAGCCCTTTTTAGGGTTGCATCGAAATACAGTAATTTGACTTTGGATGCGAATATTTCGAGAACCAAACCTCGCAGAGTATTTTCGTTTTCAGTTTTAGAAAGCTCTTAAAAATTTAACAATGGATTTTTAAAACCGTTTCCGATTTCGAGGCTCGATTACGGAAATATCGCTATCCAAACACAAACGCTTTTGCATGTTTTGCACAGAAATGCAGTAAATCGAGCAATCACTTTGGATGAAAATATTTCGAGAACCAGACCTTCCACACGCTTTTGGTTTAGACGTCCGGATAGAGTTTGAAAAAACCTGTCTTTTGATGTATAGCTCGATGGGATTTGGAAACATTTTTTAAAAGTTGAAAAAAAGTGGCAAGGGGGTAGTCCATGATTTTTTTCAAAAATCATTGAAAAAATTTTTGTCAAAATTTTTACATCGCTGGAAAGCTCTGGGAATTTGCTATTCGCCACTGCAAACCGCAACCCCTTACGAGGCTTTGTTGTGGAAATATCGCCATCGACACTTTTTAAGGTTGGACCGAAAAAAACAAAGTAATATCATTTCTGATGTGAATATTTCGAGAACAGAAGCTTGCAAAATTATTTTATTCATATCGGCGGAAAGGCCTGTTAATTTTCTATACGAAACTGAAAACTGCAACCTCTTACAAGGCTTGGTTGCGGAAATATCGTTATCCAAAGCCCTTTTTAGGGTTGCATCGAAATACAGTAATTTGACTTTGGATGCGATTATTTCGAGAACCAAACCTCGCAGAGTATTTTCGTTTTCAGTTTTAGAAAGCTCTTAAAAATTTAACAATGGATTTTTAAAACCGTTTCCGATTTCGAGGCTCGATTACGGAAATATCGCTATCCAAACACAAACGCTTTTGCATGTTTTGCACAGAAATGCAGTAAATCGAGCAATCACTTTGGATGAAAATATTTCGAGAACCAGACCTTCCACACGCTTTTGGTTTAGACGTCCGGATAGAGTTTGAAAAAACCTGTCTTTTGATGTATAGCTCGATGGGATTTGGAAACATTTTTTAAAAGTTGAAAAAAAGTGGCAAGGGGTAAGTCCATGATTTTTCTTAAAAATCATTGAAAAAATTTTTGTCAAAATGCTTACATCGCTGGAAAGCTCTGGGAATTTGCTATTCGCCACTGCAAACCGCAACCCCTTACGAGGCTTTGTTGTGGAAATATCGCCATCGACACTTTTTAAGGTTAGACCGAAAAACACAAAGAAATATCATTTCTGATGTGAATATTTCGAGAACCGAAGCTTGCAAAATTTTTTTATTCATATCGGCGGAAAGGCCTGTTAATTTTCTATACGAAACTGAAAACTGCAACCTCTTACAAGGCTTGGTTGCGGAAATATCGTTATCCAAAGCCCTTTTTAGGGTTGAATCGAAATACAGTAATTTGACTTTGGATGCGAATATTTCGAGAACCAAACCTCGCAGAGTATTTTCGTTTTCAGTTTTAGAAAGCTCTTAAAAATTAACAATGGATATTTAAAACCGTTTCCGATTTCGAGGCTCGATTTCGGAAATATCGCTATCCAAACACAAACGCTTTTGCATGTTTTGCACAGAAATGCAGTAAATCGAGCAATCACTTTGGATGAATATATTTCGAGAACCAGACCTTCCACACGCTTTTGGTTTAGACGTCCGAATAGAGTTTGAAAAAACCTGTCTTTTGATGTATAGCTCGATGGGATTTGGAAACATTTTTTAAAAGTTGAAAAAAGTGGCAAGGGGGTAGTCCATGATTTTTTTCAAAAATCATTGAAAAAAATTTTGTCAAAATTTTTACATCGCTGGAAAGCTCGGGAATTTGCTATTCGCCACTGCAAACCGCAACCCCTTACGAGGCTTTGTTGTGGAAATATCGCCATCGACACTTTTTAAGGTTGGACCGAAAAACACAAAGAAATATCATTTCTGATGTGAATATTTCGAGAACCGAAGCTTGCAAAATTTTTTTATTCATATCGGCGGAAAGGCCTGTTAATTTTCTATACGAAACTGAAAACTGCAACCTCTTACAAGGCTTGGTTGCGGAAATATCGTTATCCAAAGCCCTTTTTAGGGTTGCATCGAAATACAGTAATTTGACTTTGGATGCGAATATTTCGAGAACCAAACCTCGCAGAGTATTTTCGTTTTCAGTTTTAGAAAGCTCTTAAAAATTTAACAATGGGTTTTAAAACCGTTTCCGATTTCGAGGCTCGATTACGGAAATATCGCTATCCAAACACAAACGCTTTTGCATGTTTTGCACAGAAATGCAGTAAATCGAGCAATCACTTTGGATGAAAATATTTCGAGAACCAGCCCTTCCACACGCTTTTGGTTTAGACGTCCGGATAGAGTTTGAAAAAACCTGTCTTTTGATGTATAGCTCGATGGGATTTGGAAACATTTTTTAAAAGTTGAAAAAAAGTGGCAAGGGGGTAGTCCATGATTTTTTTCAAAAATCATTGAAAAAATTTTTGTCAAAATTTTTACATCGCTGGAAAGCTCTGGGAATTTGCTATTCGCCACTGCAAACCGCAACCCCTTACGAGGCTTTGTTGTGGAAATATCGCCATCGACACTTTTTAAGGTTGGACCGAAAAACACAAAGAAATATCATTTCTGATGTGAATATTTCGAGAACCGAAGCTTGCAAAATTTTTTTATTCATATCGGCGGAAAGGCCTGTTAATTTTCTATACGAAACTGAAAACTGCAACCTCTTACAAGGCTTGGTTGCGGAAATATCGTTATCCAAAGCCCTTTTTAGGGTTGCATCGAAATACAGTAATTTGACTTTGGATGCGAATATTTCGAGAACCAAACCTCGCAGAGTATTTTCGTTTTCAGTTTTAGAAAGCTCTTAAAAATTTAACAATGGATTTTTAAAACCGTTTCCGATTTCGAGGCTCGATTACGGAAATATCGCTATCCAAACACAAACGCTTTTGCATGTTTTGCACAGAAATGCAGTAAATCGAGCAATCACTTTGGATGAAAATATTTCGAGAACCAGACCTTCCACACGCTTTTGGTTTAGACGTCCGGATAGAGTTTGAAAAAACCTGTCTTTTGATGTATAGCTCGATGGGATTTGGAAACATTTTTTAAAAGTTGAAAAAAAGTGGCAAGGGGGTAGTCCATGATTTTTTTCAAAAATCATTGAAAAAATTTTTGTCAAAATTTTTACATCGCTGGAAAGCTCTGGGAATTTGCTATTCGCCACTGCAAACCGCAACCCCTTACGAGGCTTTGTTGTGGAAATATCGCCATCGACACTTTTTAAGGTTGGACCGAAAAACACAAAGAAATATCATTTCTGATGTGAATATTTCGAGAACCGAAGCTTGCAAAATTTTTTTATTCATATCGGCGGAAAGGCCTGTTAATTTTCTATACGAAACTGAAAACTGCAACCTCTTACAAGGCTTGGTTGCGGAAATATCGTTATCCAAAGCCCTTTTTAGGGTTGCATCGAAATACAGTAATTTGACTTTGGATGCGAATATTTCGAGAACCAAACCTCGCAGAGTATTTTCGTTTTCAGTTTTAGAAAGCTCTTAAAAATTTAACAATGGATTTTTAAAACCGTTTCCGATTTCGAGGCTCGATTACGGAAATATCGCTATCCAAACACAAACGCTTTTGCATGTTTTGCACAGAAATGCAGTAAATCGAGCAATCACTTTGGATGAAAATATTTCGAGAACCAGACCTTCCACACGCTTTTGGTTTAGACGTCCGGATAGAGTTTGGAAAAACCTGTCTTTTGATGTATAGCTCGATGGGATTTGGAAACATTTTTTAAAAGTTGAAAAAAAGTGGCAAGGGGGTAGTCCATGATTTTTTTCAAAAATCATTGAAAAAAATTTTGTCAAAACTTTTACATCGCTGGAAAGCTCTGGGAATTTGCTATTCGCCACTGCAAACCACAACCCCTTACGAGGCTTTGTTGTGGAAATATCGCCATCGACACTTTTTAAGGTTGGACCGAAAAAAACAAATAAATATCATTTCTGATGTGAATATTTCGAGAACCGAAGCTTGCAAAATTTTTTTATTCATATCGGCGGAAAGGCCTGTTAATTTTCTATACGAAACTGAACACTGCAACCTCTTACAAGGCTTGGTTGCGGAAATATCGTTATCCAAAGCCCTTTTTAGGGTTGCATCGAAATACAGTAATTTGACTTTGGATGCGAATATTTCGAGAACCAAACCTCGCAGAGTATTTTCGTTTTCAGTTTTAGAAAGCTCTTAAAAATTGAACAATGGATTTTTAAAACCGTTTCCGATTTCGAGGCTCGATTACGGAAATATCGCTATCCAAACACAAACGCTTTTGCATGTTTTGCACAGAAATGCAGTAAATCGAGCAATCACTTTGGATGAAAATATTTCGAGAACCAGACCTTCCACACGCTTTTGGTTTAGACGTCCGGATAGAGTTTGAAAAAACCTGTCTTTTGATGTATAGCTCGATGGGATTTGGAAACATTTTTTAAAAGTTGAAAAAAAGTGGCAAGGGGGTAGTCCATGATTTTTTTCAAAAATCATTGAAAAAATTTTTGTCAAAATTTTTACATCGCTGGAAAGCTCTGGGAATTTGCTATTCGCCACTGCAAACCGCAACCCCTTACGAGGCTTTGTTGTGGAAATATCGCCATCGACACTTTTTAAGGTTGGACCGAAAAACACAAAGAAATATCATTTCTGATGTGAATATTTCGAGAACCGAAGCTTGCAAAATTTTTTTATTCATATCGGCGGAAAGGCCTGTTAATTTTCTATACGAAACTGAAAACTGCAACCTCTTACAAGGCTTGGTTGCGGAAATATCGTTATCCAAAGCCCTTTTTAGGGTTGCATCGAAATACAGTAATTTGACTTTGGATGCGAATATTTCGAGAACCAAACCTCGCAGAGTGGTTTCGTTTTCAGTTTTAGAAAGCTCTTAAAAATTTAACAATGGATTTTTAAAACCGTTTCCGATTTCGAGGCTCGATTACGGAAATATCGCTATCCAAACACAAACGCTTTTGCATGTTTTGCACAGAAATGCAGTAAATCGAGCAATCACTTTGGATGAAAATATTTCGAGAACCAGACCTTCCACACGCTTTTGGTTTAGACGTCCGGATAGAGTTTGAAAAAACCTGTCTTTTGATGTATAGCTCGATGGGATTTGGAAACATTTTTTAAAAGTTGAAAAAAAGTGGCAAGGGGGTAGTCCATGATTTTTTTCAAAAATCATTGAAAAAATTTTTGTCAAAATTTTTACATCGCTGGAAAGCTCTGGGAATTTGCTATTCGCCACTGCAAACCGCAACCCCTTACGAGGCTTTGTTGTGGAAATATCGCCATCGACACTTTTTAAGGTTGGACCGAAAAACACAAAGAAATATCATTTCTGATGTGAATATTTCGAGAACCGAAGCTTGCAAAATTTTTTTATTCATATCGGCGGAAAGGCCTGTTAATTTTCTATACGAAACTGAAAACTGCAACCTCTTACAAGGCTTGGTTGCGGAAATATCGTTATCCAAAGCCCTTTTTAGGGTTGCATCGAAATACAGTAATTTGACTTTGGATGCGAATATTTCGAGAACCAAACCTCGCAGAGTATTTTCGTTTTCAGTTTTAGAAAGCTCTTAAAAATTTAACAATGGATTTTTAAAACCGTTTCCGATTTCGAGGCTCGATTACGGAAATATCGCTATCCAAACACAAACGCTTTTGCATGTTTTGCACAGAAATGCAGTAAATCGAGCAATCACTTTGGATGAAAATATTTCGAGAACCAGACCTTCCACACGCTTTTGGTTTAGACGTCCGGATAGAGTTTGGAAAAACCTGTCTTTTGATGTATAGCTCGATGGGATTTGGAAACATTTTTTAAAAGTTGAAAAAAAGTGGCAAGGGGGTAGTCCATGATTTTTTTCAAAAATCATTGAAAAAAATTTTGTCAAAACTTTTACATCGCTGGAAAGCTCTGGGAATTTGCTATTCGCCACTGCAAACCACAACCCCTTACGAGGCTTTGTTGTGGAAATATCGCCATCGACACTTTTTAAGGTTGGACCGAAAAAAACAAATAAATATCATTTCTGATGTGAATATTTCGAGAACCGAAGCTTGCAAAATTTTTTTATTCATATCGGCGGACAGGCCTGTTAATTTTCTATACGAAACTGAACACTGCAACCTCTTACAAGGCTTGGTTGCGGAAATATCGTTATCCAAAGCCCTTTTTAGGGTTGCATCGAAATACAGTAATTTGACTTTGGATGCGAATATTTCGAGAACCAAACCTCGCAGAGTATTTTCGTTTTCAGTTTTAGAAAGCTCTTAAAAATTGAACAATGGATTTTTAAAACCGTTTCCGATTTCGAGGCTCGATTACGGAAATATCGCTATCCAAACACAAACGCTTTTGCATGTTTTGCACAGAAATGCAGTAAATCGAGCAATCACTTTGGATGAAAATATTTCGAGAACCAGACCTTCCACACGCTTTTGGTTTAGACGTCCGGATAGAGTTTGAAAAAACCTGTCTTTTGATGTATAGCTCGATGGGATTTGGAAACATTTTTTAAAAGTTGAAAAAAAGTGGCAAGGGGGTAGTCCATGATTTTTTTCAAAAATCATTGAAAAAATTTTTGTCAAAATTTTTACATCGCTGGAAAGCTCTGGGAATTTGCTATTCGCCACTGCAAACCGCAACCCCTTACGAGGCTTTGTTGTGGAAATATCGCCATCGACACTTTTTAAGGTTGGACCGAAAAACACAAAGAAATATCATTTCTGATGTGAATATTTCGAGAACCGAAGCTTGCAAAATTTTTTTATTCATATCGGCGGAAAGGCCTGTTAATTTTCTATACGAAACTGAAAACTGCAACCTCTTACAAGGCTTGGTTGCGGAAATATCGTTATCCAAAGCCCTTTTTAGGGTTGCATCGAAATACAGTAATTTGACTTTGGATGCGAATATTTCGAGAACCAAACCTCGCAGAGTGGTTTCGTTTTCAGTTTTAGAAAGCTCTTAAAAATTTAACAATGGATTTTTAAAACCGTTTCCGATTTCGAGGCTCGATTACGGAAATATCGCTATCCAAACACAAACGCTTTTGCATGTTTTGCACAGAAATGCAGTAAATCGAGCAATCACTTTGGATGAAAATATTTCGAGAACCAGACCTTCCACACGCTTTTGGTTTAGACGTCCGGATAGAGTTTGAAAAAACCTGTCTTTTGATGTATAGCTCGATGGGATTTGGAAACATTTTTTAAAAGTTGAAAAAAAGTGGCAAGGGGGTAGTCCATGATTTTTTTCAAAAATCATTGAAAAAATTTTTGTCAAAATTTTTACATCGCTGGAAAGCTCTGGGAATTTGCTATTCGCCACTGCAAACCGCAACCCCTTACGAGGCTTTGTTGTGGAAATATCGCCACCGACACTTTTTAAGGTTGGACCGAAAAACACAAAGAAATATCATTTCTGATGTGAATATTTCGAGAACCGAAGCTTGCAAAATTTTTTTATTCATATCGGCGGAAAGGCCTGTTAATTTTCTATACGAAACTGAAAACTGCAACCTCTTACAAGGCTTGGTTGCGGAAATATCGTTATCCAAAGCCCTTTTTAGGGTTGCATCGAAATACAGTAATTTGACTTTGGATGCGAATATTTCGAGAACCAAACCTCGCAGAGTATTTTCGTTTTCAGTTTTAGAAAGCTCTTAAAAATTGAACAATGGATTTTTAAAACCGTTTCCGATTTCGAGGCTCGATTACGGAAATATCGCTATCCAAACACAAACGCTTTTGCATGTTTTGCACAGAAATGCAGTAAATCGAGCAATCACTTTGGATGAAAATATTTCGAGAACCAGACCTTCCACACGCTTTTGGTTTAGACGTCCGGATAGAGTTTGAAAAAACCTGTCTTTTGATGTATAGCTCGATGGGATTTGGAAACATTTTTTAAAAGTTGAAAAAAAGTGGCAAGGGGGTAGTCCATGATTTTTTTCAAAAATCATTGAAAAAATTTTTGTCAAAATTTTTACATCGCTGGAAAGCTCTGGGAATTTGCTATTCGCCACTGCAAACCGCAACCCCTTACGAGGCTTTGTTGTGGAAATATCGCCATCGACACTTTTTAAGGTTGGACCGAAAAAAACAAAGAAATATCATTTCTGATGTGAATATTTCGAGAACCGAAGCTTGCAAAATTTTTTTATTCATATCGGCGGAAAGGCCTGTTAATTTTCTATACGAAACTGAACACTGCAACCTCTTACAAGGCTTGGTTGCGGAAATATCGTTATCCAAAGCCCTTTTTAGGGTTGCATCGAAATACAGTAATTTGACTTTGGATGCGAATATTTCGAGAACCAAACCTCGCAGAGTATTTTCGTTTTCAGTTTTAGAAAGCTCTTAAAAATTTAACAATGGGTTTGTAAAACCGTTTCCGATTTGGAGGCTCGATTACGGAAATATCGCTATCCAAACACAAACGCTTTTGCATGTTTTGCACAGAAATGCAGTAAATCGAGCAATCACTTTGGATGAAAATATTTCGAGAACCAGACCTTCCACACGCTTTTGGTTTAGACGTCCGGATAGAGTTTGAAAAAACCTGTCTTTTGATGTATAGCTCGATGGGATTTGGAAACATTTTTTAAAAGTTGAAAAAAAGTGGCAAGGGGGTAGTCCATGATTTTTCTCAAAAATCATTGAAAAAATTTTTGTCAAAATGTTTACATCGCTGGAAAGCTCTGGGAATTTGCTATTCGCCACTGCAAACCGCAACCCCTTACGAGGCTTTGTTGTGGAAATATCGCCATCGACACTTTTTAAGGTTGGACCGAAAAACACAAAGAAATATCATTTCTGATGTGAATATTTCGAGAACCGAAGCTTGCAAAATTTTTTTATTCATATCGGCGGAAAGGCCTGTTAATTTTCTATACGAAACTGAAAACTGCAACCTCTTACAAGGCTTGGTTGCGGAAATATCGTTATCCAAAGCCCTTTTTAGGGTTGCATCGAAATACAGTAATTTGACTTTGGATGCGAATATTTCGAGAACCAAACCTCGCAGAGTATTTTCGTTTTCAGTTTTAGAAAGCTCTTAAAAATTTAACAATGGATTTTTAAAACCGTTTCCGATTTCGAGGCTCGATTACGGAAATATCGCTATCCAAACACAAACGCTTTTGCATGTTTTGCACAGAAATGCAGTAAATCGAGCAATCACTTTGGATGAAAATATTTCGAGAACCAGACCTTCCACACGCTTTTGGTTTAGACGTCCGGATAGAGTTTGGAAAAACCTGTCTTTTGATGTATAGCTCGATGGGATTTGGAAACATTTTTTAAAAGTTGAAAAAAAGTGGCAAGGGGGTAGTCCATGATTTTTTTCAAAAATCATTGAAAAAATTTTTGTCAAAATTTTTACATCGCTGGAAAGCTCTGGGAATTTGCTATTCGCCACTGCAAACCGCAACCCCTTACGAGGCTTTGTTGTGGAAATATCGCCATCGACACTTTTTAAGGTTGGACCGAAAAACACAAAGAAATATCATTTCTGATGTGAATATTTCGAGAACCGAAGCTTGCAAAATTTTTTTATTCATATCGGCGGAAAGGCCTGTTAATTTTCTATACGAAACTGAAAACTGCAACCTCTTACAAGGCTTGGTTGCGGAAATATCGTTATCCAAAGCCCTTTTTAGGGTTGCATCGAAATACAGTAATTTGACTTTGGATGCGAATATTTCGAGAACCAAACCTCGCAGAGTGGTTTCGTTTTCAGTTTTAGAAAGCTCTTAAAAATTTAACAATGGATTTTTAAAACCGTTTCCGATTTCGAGGCTCGATTACGGAAATATCGCTATCCAAACACAAACGCTTTTGCATGTTTTGCACAGAAATGCAGTAAATCGAGCAATCACTTTGGATGAAAATATTTCGAGAACCAGACCTTCCACACGCTTTTGGTTTAGACGTCCGGATAGAGTTTGAAAAAACCTGTCTTTTGATGTATAGCTCGATGGGATTTGGAAACATTTTTTAAAAGTTGAAAAAAAGTGGCAAGGGGGTAGTCCATGATTTTTTTCAAAAATCATTGAAAAAATTTTTGTCAAAATTTTTACATCGCTGGAAAGCTCTGGGAATTTGCTATTCGCCACTGCAAACCGCAACCCCTTACGAGGCTTTGTTGTGGAAATATCGCCATCGACACTTTTTAAGGTTGGACCGAAAAACACAAAGAAATATCATTTCTGATGTGAATATTTCGAGAACCGAAGCTTGCAAAATTTTTTTATTCATATCGGCGGAAAGGCCTGTTAATTTTCTATACGAAACTGAAAACTGCAACCTCTTACAAGGCTTGGTTGCGGAAATATCGTTATCCAAAGCCCTTTTTAGGGTTGCATCGAAATACAGTAATTTGACTTTGGATGCGAATATTTCGAGAACCAAACCTCGCAGAGTATTTTCGTTTTCAGTTTTAGAAAGCTCTTAAAAATTTAACAATGGATTTTTAAAACCGTTTCCGATTTCAAGGCTCGATTACGGAAATATCGCTATCCAAACACAAACGCTTTTGCATGTTTTGCACAGAAATGCAGTAAATCGAGCAATCACTTTGGATGAAAATATTTCGAGAACCAGACCTTCCACACGCTTTTGGTTTAGACGTCCGGATAGAGTTTGGAAAAACCTGTCTTTTGATGTATAGCTCGATGGGATTTGGAAACATTTTTTAAAAGTTGAAAAAAAGTGGCAAGGGGGTAGTCCATGATTTTTTTCAAAAATCATTGAAAAAAATTTTGTCAAAACTTTTACATCGCTGGAAAGCTCTGGGAATTTGCTATTCGCCACTGCAAACCACAACCCCTTACGAGGCTTTGTTGTGGAAATATCGCCATCGACACTTTTTAAGGTTGGACCGAAAAAAACAAATAAATATCATTTCTGATGTGAATATTTCGAGAACCGAAGCTTGCAAAATTTTTTTATTCATATCGGCGGAAAGGCCTGTTAATTTTCTATACGAAACTGAACACTGCAACCTCTTACAAGGCTTGGTTGCGGAAATATCGTTATCCAAAGCCCTTTTTAGGGTTGCATCGAAATACAGTAATTTGACTTTGGATGCGAATATTTCGAGAACCAAACCTCGCAGAGTATTTTCGTTTTCAGTTTTAGAAAGCTCTTAAAAATTTAACAATGGGTTTGTAAAACCGTTTCCGATTTGGAGGCTCGATTACGGAAATATCGCTATCCAAACACAAACGCTTTTGCATGTTTTGCACAGAAATGCAGTAAATCGAGCAATCACTTTGGATGAAAATATTTCGAGAACCAGACCTTCCACACGCTTTTGGTTTAGACGTCCGGATAGAGTTTGAAAAAACCTGTCTTTTGATGTATAGCTCGATGGGATTTGGAAACATTTTTTAAAAGTTGAAAAAAAGTGGCAAGGGGGTAGTCCATGATTTTTCTCAAAAATCATTGAAAAAATTTTTGTCAAAATGTTTACATCGCTGGAAAGCTCTGGGAATTTGCTATTCGCCACTGCAAACCGCAACCCCTTACGAGGCTTTGTTGTGGAAATATCGCCATCGACACTTTTTAAGGTTGGACCGAAAAACACAAAGAAATATCATTTCTGATGTGAATATTTCGAGAACCGAAGCTTGCAAAATTTTTTTATTCATATCGGCGGAAAGGCCTGTTAATTTTCTATACGAAACTGAAAACTGCAACCTCTTACAAGGCTTGGTTGCGGAAATATCGTTATCCAAAGCCCTTTTTAGGGTTGCATCGAAATACAGTAATTTGACTTTGGATGCGAATATTTCGAGAACCAAACCTCGCAGAGTATTTTCGTTTTCAGTTTTAGAAAGCTCTTAAAAATTTAACAATGGATTTTTAAAACCGTTTCCGATTTGGAGGCTCGATTACGGAAATATCGCTATCCAAACACAAACGCTTTTGCATGTTTTGCACAGAAATGCAGTAAATCGAGCAATCACTTTGGATGAAAATATTTCGAGAACCAGACCTTCCACACGCTTTTGGTTTAGACGTCCGGATAGAGTTTGAAAAAACCTGTCTTTTGATGTATAGCTCGATGGGATTTGGAAACATTTTTTAAAAGTTGAAAAAAAGTGGCAAGGGGGTAGTCCATGATTTTTCTCAAAAATCATTGAAAAATTTTTTGTCAAAATGCTTACATCGCTGGAAAGCTCTGGGAATTTGCTATTCGCCACTGCAAACCGCAACCCCTTACGAGGCTTTGTTGTGGAAATATCGCCATCGACACTTTTTAAGGTTGGACCGAAAAAAACAAAGTAATATCATTTCTGATGTGAATATTTCGAGAACAGAAGCTTGCAAAATTTTTTTATTCATATCGGCGGAAAGGCCTGTTAATTTTCTATACGAAACTGAAAACTACAACCTCTTACAAGGCTTGGTTGCGGAAATATCGTTATCCAAAGCCCTTTTTAGGGTTGCATCGAAATACAGTAATTTGACTTTGGATGCGAATATTTCGAGAACCAAACCTCGCAGAGTATTTTCGTTTTCAGTTTTAGAAAGCTCTTAAAAATTTAACAATGGATTTTTAAAACCGTTTCCGATTTCGAGGCTCGATTACGGAAATATCGCTATCCAAACACAAACGCTTTTGCATGTTTTGCACAGAAATGCAGTAAATCGAGCAATCACTTTGGATGAAAATATTTCGAGAACCAGACCTTCCACACGCTTTTGGTTTAGACGTCCGAATAGAGTTTGAAAAAACCTGTCTTTTGATGTATTGCTCGATGGGATTTGGAAACATTTTTTAAAAGTTGAAAAAAAGTGACAAGGGGGTAATCCATGATTTTTTTAAAAATCATTGAAAAAATTTTTGTCAAAATTTTTACATCGCTGGAAAGCTCTGGGAATTTGCTATTCGCCACTGCAAACCGCAACCCCTTACGAGGCTTTGTTGTGGAAATATCGCCATCGACACTTTTTAAGGTTGGACCGAAAAAAACAAAGAAATATCATTTCTGATGTGAATATTTCGAGAACCGAAGCTTGCAAAATTTTTGTATTCATATCGGCGGAAAGGCCTGTTAATTTTCTATACAAAACTGAAAACTGCAACCTCTTACAAGGCTTGGTTGCGGAAATATCGTTATCCAAAGCCCTTTTTAGGGTTGCATCGAAATACAGTAATTTGACTTTGGATGCGAATATTTCGAGAACCAAACCTCGCAGAGTATTTTCGTTTTCAGTTTTAGAAAGCTCTTAAAAATTTAACAATGGGTGTGTAAAACCATTTCCGATTTCGAGGCTCGATTACGGAAATATCGCTATCCAAACACAAACGCTTTTGCATGTTTTGCACAGAAATGCAGTAAATCGAGCAATCACTTTGGATGAAAATATTTCGAGAACCAGACCTTCCACACGCTTTTGGTTTAGACGTCCGGATAGAGTTTGAAAAAACCTGTCTTTTGATGTATAGCTCGATGGGATTTGGAAACATTTTTCAAAAGTTGAAAAAAGTGACAAGGGGGTAGGTAGTCCATGATTTTTTTCAAAAATCATTGAAAAAATTTTTGTCAAAATTTTTACATCGCTGGAAAGCTCTGGGAATTTGCTATTCGCCACTGCAAACCGCAACCCCTTACGAGGCTTTGTTGTGGAAATATCGCCATCGACACTTTTTAAGGTTGGACCGAAAAAAAAAAAGTAATATCATTTCTGATGTGAATATTTCGAGAACAGAAGCTTGCAAAATTTTTTTATTCATATCGGCGGAAAGGCCTGTTAATTTTCTATACGAAACTGAAAACTGCAACCTCTTACAAGGCTTGGTTGCGGAAATATCGTTATCCAAAGCCCTTTTTAGGGTTGCATCGAAATACAGTAATTTGACTTTGGATGCGAATATTTCGAGAACCAAACCTCGCAGAATATTTTCGTTTTCAGTTTTAGAAAGCTCTTAAAAATTTAACAATGGATTTTTAAAACCGTTTCCGATTTGGAGGCTCGATTACGGAAATATCGCTATCCAAACACAAACGCTTTTGCATGTTTTGCACAGAAATGCAGTAAATCGAGCAATCACTTTGGATGAAAATATTTCGAGAACCAGACCTTCCACACGCTTTTGGTTTAGACGTCCGGATAGAGTTTGAAAAAACCTGTCTTTTGATGTATAGCTCGATGGGATTTGGAAACATTTTTTAAAAGTTGAAAAAAAGTGGCAAGGGGGTAGTCCATGATTTTTTTCAAAAATCATTGAAAAAATTTTTGTCAAAATTTTTACATCGCTGGAAAGCTCTGGGAATTTGCTATTCGCCACTGCAAACCGCAACCCCTTACGAGGCTTTGTTGTGGAAATATCGCCATCGACACTTTTTAAGGTTGGACCGAAAAAAACAAAGAAATATCATTTCTGATGTGAATATTTCGAGAACCAAAGCTTGCAAAATTTTTGTATTCATATCGGCGGAAAGGCCTGTTAATTTTCTATACGAAACTGAAAACTGCAACCTCTTACAAGGCTTGGATGCGGAAATATCGTTATCCAAAGCCCTTTTAAGGGTTGCATCGAAATACAGTAATTTGACTTTGGATGCGAATATTTCGAGAACCAAACCTCGCAGAGTATTTTCGTTTTCAGTTTTAGAAAGCTCTTAAAAATTTAACAATGGGTTTGTAAAACCGTTTCCGATTTCGAGGCTCGATTACGGAAATATCGCTATCCAAACACAAACGCTTTTGCATGTTTTGCACAGAAATGCAGTAAATCGAGCAATCACTTTGGATGAAAATATTTCGAGAACCAGACCTTCCACACGCTTTTGGTTTAGACGTCCGGATAGAGTTTGAAAAAACCTGTCTTTTGATGTATAGCTCGATGGGATTTGGAAACATTTTTTAAAAGTTGAAAAAAAGTGGCAAGGGGGTAGTCCATGATTTTTTTCAAAAATCATTGAAAAAATTTTTGTCAAAATTTTTACATCGCTGGAAAGCTCTGGGAATTTGCTATTCGCTACTGCAAACCGCGACCCCTTACGAGGCTTTGTTGTGGAAATATCGCCATCGACACTTTTTAAGGTTGGACCGAAAAAAACAAAGTAATATCATTTCTGATGTGAATATTTCGAGAACCGAAGCTTGCAAAATTATTTTATTCATATCGGCGGAAAGGCCTGTTAATTTTCTATACGAAACTGAAAACTGCAACCTCTTACAAGGCTTGGTTGCGGAAATATCGTTATCCAAAGCCCTTTTTAGGGTTGCATCGAAATACAGTAATTTGACTTTGGATGCGAAACCTCGCACAACCCCTTACGAGGCTTTGTTGTGGAAATATCGCCATCGACACTTTTTAAGGTTGGACCGAAAAAAACAAAGAAATATCATTTCTGATGTGAATATTTCGAGAACCGAAGCTTGCAAAATTTTTGTATTCATATCGGCGGAAAGGCCTGTTAATTTTCTATACAAAACTGAAAACTGCAACCTCATACAAGGCTTGGTTGCGGAAATATCGTTATCCAAAGCCCTTTTTAGGGTTGCATCGAAATACAGTAATTTGACTTTGGATGCGAATATTTCGAGAACCAAACCTCGCAGAGTATTTTCGTTTTCAGTTTTAGAAAGCTCTTAAAAATTTAACAATGGGTGTGTAAAACCATTTCCGATTTCGAGGCTCGATTACGGAAATATCGCTATCCAAACACAAACGCTTTTGCATGTTTTGCACAGAAATGCAGTAAATCGAGCAATCACTTTGGATGAAAATATTTCGAGAACCAGACCTTCCACACGCTTTTGGTTTAGACGTCCGGATAGAGTTTGAAAAAACCTGTCTTTTGATGTATAGCTCGATGGGATTTGGAAACATTTTTCAAAAGTTGAAAAAAGTGACAAGGGGGTAGGTAGTCCATGATTTTTTTCAAAAATCATTGAAAAAATTTTTGTCAAAATTTTTACATCGCTGGAAAGCTCTGGGAATTTGCTATTCGCCACTGCAAACCGCAACCCCTTACGAGGCTTTGTTGTGGAAATATCGCCATCGACACTTTTTAAGGTTGGACCGAAAAAAAAAAAGTAATATCATTTCTGATGTGAATATTTCGAGAACAGAAGCTTGCAAAATTTTTTTATTCATATCGGCGGAAAGGCCTGTTAATTTTCTATACGAAACTGAAAACTGCAACCTCTTACAAGGCTTGGTTGCGGAAATATCGTTATCCAAAGCCCTTTTTAGGGTTGCATCGAAATACAGTAATTTGACTTTGGATGCGAATATTTCGAGAACCAAACCTCGCAGAATATTTTCGTTTTCAGTTTTAGAAAGCTCTTAAAAATTTAACAATGGATTTTTAAAACCGTTTCCGATTTGGAGGCTCGATTACGGAAATATCGCTATCCAAACACAAACGCTTTTGCATGTTTTGCACAGAAATGCAGTAAATCGAGCAATCACTTTGGATGAAAATATTTCGAGAACCAGACCTTCCACACGCTTTTGGTTTAGACGTCCGGATAGAGTTTGAAAAAACCTGTCTTTTGATGTATAGCTCGATGGGATTTGGAAACATTTTTTAAAAGTTGAAAAAAAGTGGCAAGGGGGTAGTCCATGATTTTTTTCAAAAATCATTGAAAAAATTTTTGTCAAAATTTTTACATCGCTGGAAAGCTCTGGGAATTTGCTATTCGCCACTGCAAACCGCAACCCCTTACGAGGCTTTGTTGTGGAAATATCGCCATCGACACTTTTTAAGGTTGGACCGAAAAAAACAAAGAAATATCATTTCTGATGTGAATATTTCGAGAACCAAAGCTTGCAAAATTTTTGTATTCATATCGGCGGAAAGGCCTGTTAATTTTCTATACGAAACTGAAAACTGCAACCTCTTACAAGGCTTGGATGCGGAAATATCGTTATCCAAAGCCCTTTTAAGGGTTGCATCGAAATACAGTAATTTGACTTTGGATGCGAATATTTCGAGAACCAAACCTCGCAGAGTATTTTCGTTTTCAGTTTTAGAAAGCTCTTAAAAATTTAACAATGGGTTTGTAAAACCGTTTCCGATTTCGAGGCTCGATTACGGAAATATCGCTATCCAAACACAAACGCTTTTGCATGTTTTGCACAGAAATGCAGTAAATCGAGCAATCACTTTGGATGAAAATATTTCGAGAACCAGACCTTCCACACGCTTTTGGTTTAGACGTCCGGATAGAGTTTGAAAAAACCTGTCTTTTGATGTATAGCTCGATGGGATTTGGAAACATTTTTTAAAAGTTGAAAAAAAGTGGCAAGGGGGTAGTCCATGATTTTTTTCAAAAATCATTGAAAAAATTTTTGTCAAAATTTTTACATCGCTGGAAAGCTCTGGGAATTTGCTATTCGCTACTGCAAACCGCGACCCCTTACGAGGCTTTGTTGTGGAAATATCGCCATCGACACTTTTTAAGGTTGGACCGAAAAAAACAAAGTAATATCATTTCTGATGTGAATATTTCGAGAACCGAAGCTTGCAAAATTATTTTATTCATATCGGCGGAAAGGCCTGTTAATTTTCTATACGAAACTGAAAACTGCAACCTCTTACAAGGCTTGGTTGCGGAAATATCGTTATCCAAAGCCCTTTTTAGGGTTGCATCGAAATACAGTAATTTGACTTTGGATGCGAAACCTCGCACAACCCCTTACGAGGCTTTGTTGTGGAAATATCGCCATCGACACTTTTTAAGGTTGGACCGAAAAAAACAAAGAAATATCATTTCTGATGTGAATATTTCGAGAACCGAAGCTTGCAAAATTTTTTTATTCATATCGGCGAAAGGCCTGTTAATTTTATATACGAAACTGAAAACTGCAACCTCTTACAAGGCTTGGTTGCGGAAATATCGTTATCCAAAGCCCTTTTTAGGGTTGCATCGAAATACAGTAATTTGACTTTGGATGCGAATATTTCGAGAAACAAACCTCGCAGAGTATTTTCGTTTTCAGTTTTAGAAAGCTCTTAAAAATTTAACAATGGGTTTGTAAAACCGTTTCCGATTTCGAGGCTCGATTACGGAAATATCGCTATCCAAACACAAACGCTTTTGCATGTTTTGCACAGAAATGCAGTAAATCGAGCAATCACTTTGGATGAAAATATTTCGAGAACCAGACCTTCCACACGCTTTTGGTTTAGACGTCCGGATAGAGTTTGAAAAAACCTGTCTTTTGATGTATAGCTCGATGGGATTTGGAAACATTTTTTAAAAGTTGAAAAAAAGTGGCAAGGGGGTCCATGATTTTTCTCAAAAATCATTGAAAAAATTTTTGTCAAAATGTTTACATCGCTGGAAAGCTCTGGGAATTTGCTATTCGCCACTGCAAACCGCAACCCCTTACGAGGCTTTGTTGTGGAAATATCGCCATCGACACTTTTTAAGGTTGGACCGAAAAACACAAAGAAATATCATTTCTGATGTGAATATTTCGAGAACCGAAGCTTGCAAAATTTTTTTATTCATATCGGCGGAAAGGCCTGTTAATTTTCTATACGAAACTGAAAACTGCAACCTCTTACAAGGCTTGGTTGCGGAAATATCGTTATCCAAAGCCCTTTTTAGGGTTGCATCGAAATACAGTAATTTGACTTTGGAATAGAACCAAACCTCGCAGAGTATTTTCGTTTTCAGTTTTAGAAAGCTCTTAAAAATTTAACAATGGATTTTTAAAACCGTTTCCGATTTCGAGGCTCGATTACGGAAATATCGCTATCCAAACACAAACGCTTTTGCATGTTTTGCACAGAAATGCAGTAAATCGAGCAATCACTTTGGATGAAAATATTTCGAGAACCAGACCTTCCACACGCTTTTGGCTTAGACGTCCGGATAGAGTTTGAAAAAACCTGTCTTTTGATGTATAGCTCGATGGGATTTGGAAACATTTTTTAAAAGTTGAAAAAAGTGGCAAGGGGGTAGTCCATGATTTTTTTTAAAAATCATTGAAAAAATTTTTGTCAAAATTTTTACATCGCTGGAAAGCTCTGGGAATTTGCTGTTCGCCACTGCAAACCGCAACCCCTTACGAGGCTTTGTTGTGGAAATATCGCCATCGACACTTTTTAAGGTTGGACCGAAAAAAACAAAGAAATATCATTTCTGATGTGAATATATCGAGAACCGAAGCTTGCAAAATTTTTGTATTTATATCGGCGGAAAGGCCTGTTAATTATCTATACGAAACTGAAAACTGCAACCTCTTACAAGGCTTGGTTGCGGAAATATCGTTATCCAAAGCCCTTTTTAGGGTTGCATCGAAATACAGTAATTTGACTTTGGATGCGAATATTTCGAGAAACAAACCTCGCAGAGTATTTTCGTTTTCAGTTTTAGAAAGCTCTTAAAAATTTAACAATGGGTTTGTAAAACCGTTTCCGATTTCGAGGCTCGATTACGGAAATATCGCTATCCAAACACAAACGCTTTTGCATGTTTTGCACAGAAATGCAGTAAATCGAGCAATCACTTTGGATGAAAATATTTCGAGAACCAGACCTTCCACACGCTTTTGGTTTAGACGTCCGGATAGAGTTTGAAAAAACCTGTCTTTTGATGTATAGCTCGATGGGATTTGGAAACATTTTTTAAAAGTTGAAAAAAAGTGGCAAGGGGGTAGTCCATGATTTTTTTCAAAAATCATTGAAAAAATTTTTGTCAAAATTTTTACATCGCTGGAAAGCTCTGGGAATTTGCTATTCGCCACTGCAAACCGCAACCCCTTACGAGGCTTTGTTGTGGAAATATCGCCATCGACACTTTTTAAGGTTGGACCGAAAAAAACAAAGAAATATCATTTCTGATGTGAATATTTCGAGAACCGAAGCTTGCAAATTTTTTTTATTCATATCGGCGGAAAGGCCTGTTAATTTTCTATACGAAACTGAAAACTGCAACCTCTTAAAAGGCTTGGTTGCGGAAATATCGACGTGTGTCAAGTTAGCATTACACTTTTAGAAATTAAATAAACTAAGTACACAGTTAATTGTAGCTTTTTAGTAGTAAATTAGTTGTGGAGAGAAAAAAATTCTAAAAATTTTTTTGACGAAGTTTTCAAACAAAAACTAGGTAGGTAGTGCTAACTTAACACTCTCAGTCCTGGCATTAGAAAAGCAAATTGGAAAATCTAAAGATGGCATTAATTGAAGCTTTTTTGTTGTAAATTAGTTGTGGAGAGAAAAAAATTCTAAAAATTTTTTTGACGAAGTTTTCAAACAAAAACTAGGTAGGTAGTGCTAACTTGACACTCTCAGTCCAGGCATTAGAAAAGCAAATTGGAAAATCTAAAGATGGCATTAATTGTAGCTTTTTTGTTGTAAATTAGTTGGTGAGAGAAAAAAATTCTAAAAATTTTTTTGACGAAGTTTTCAAACAAAACCTAGGTAGGTAGTGCTAACTTGACACTCTCAGTCGAGGCATTAGAAAAGCAAATTAGAAAATCTAAAGACGGCATTAATTGTAGCTTTTTTATGAAAAAAATTCTAAAAAATTTTTTGACGAAGTTTTCAAACAAAAACAAGTTAGGTAGTGCTACAATTAATGCCATCTTTAGATTTTCTAATTCGCTTTTCTAATGCCTGGACTCAGAGTGTCAACTTAGCACTACCTACCTAGTTTTTGTTTGAAAACTTCGTCAAAAAAATTTTTAGAATTTTTTTCTCTTCACAACTAATTTACAACAAAAAAGCTACAATTAATGCCATCTTTAGATTTTCCAATTTGCTTTTCTAATGCCTGGACTCAGAGTGTCAAGTTAGCACTACCTACCTAGTTTTTGTTTGAAAACTTCGTCAAAAAAATTTTTAGAATTTTTTTCTCTCCACAACTAATTTACTACAAAAAAGCTACAATTAATTGTGTACCTTGTTTTTTAAATTTCCTAAAGTGTAGTGCTAACTTGATATCAAGTTAGCACTACATACCATGTTTTTTTTTAATACAAGGATTCTTATGGCAAAAAAATTTTTAGAATTTTTTTCTTTCCACAACAAATTTACAACAAAAAAACTACAATTAACTGTGTCATTAGTTTTTTTATTTTTTGAAAGTGTAATGCTAACTTGATACAAGTTAGCAAGTTAGCACTACATACCATTTTTTTATTAAATAGTAGAGCTACAAATTTTTTTTTTCCACAACTAATTTACTACTAAAAAGCTACAATTAACTGTGTACTTAGTTTATTTAATTTCTAAAAGTGTAGTGCTAACTTGACACACGTCCGATGTACTTTGGTTTTGTAGTACTGGATATTAAAATGGCAAGGAAAAACAGAGGTGGTTAATGCGTTCCACATTCGTATGGTGCGGCTAAAGAAAGAATCTCTGTATTTGACGGTACGTCTGAAGTTGGGCTCAAAAGTAAACTGATGAGCATTCCTAGAAGCCAGAGTATTGCGGTGGAATTGTTCAAGGGGAAGAATGCAGCCAGCTATCTCATCTGAACATTTTTGGTAAAAATAGCGATAGAACAAGGAGAGACACGTAACATTACGTCGGTGCTCAAGAGGCGTGATCGTTACTGTTATGAATCTATCACCTATCATTTTTAAAGCTCGATTTTGTATTCTGTCCAAGAAACTCAAGCAGGTTAAGGAGCACCTGCCCAGATGTGAGAATTGTACTCGAGCTTGTGACGAATATACGCTTTATACATAATAGCTAGAGATAAGAAGGGGAGAAAAATTTCATGCATCTCCGGAGGAAATCTAAGCATTTCGCAGCATTTTTTGCAACATTGAATATGTGTGTTCGCTTCACAAGAGGTGGTTTGTAAAGCACATAGCGAGAATGGAAAGCTGTTCGGTTTCCTCGATACAAGTGCCACTCATGGATAGCGGCATGGGAAATATAGGTTCCGCTTTAATGATAGTAAGCAGCATTCTGTTTTAGAAGCATTAAATTCTACGTGGTTTCTTACTCCCTACTGGACAATGCTGTCGAGATCAGAATTTAATGAACCTATCATATTTTGCAGTTCAAGTTCCACATCTGAAGAACATGGGTGTGAATCTACAAACGAATATGAAAAGCTGAGAGTACTACCATCAGCAAAACAATTTAGTGCATTAGAGGTTTCAGAAAGAAGATCATTAATAAAAATTAGGAAGAGAGTCGGAGACAGAACTGAGCCCTGGGGCACACTAGCATTTATGTTGAGGCTTTCAGACTTGAATCCATCCAATATACGACTTGTATTACACGATCCGAAAGGTAATTTCTAATCCAGCGGAGAATGGAGTCAGCAACACCTCGATAAGGGAGCTTGATGATGCCAAACTCTATCAAACGCTTTTGAAATATCCACTCACTTTCTCCAAAACGATGTAAAGATTTGTTCCACTGCTCGGTGAGATATACCATCAGACCAACAGTGGACCTATTGCTACGAAAGCCATACTGTCGGTCATTTAGAAGCTTTCGTTCCCCAAAATATTTCTTGAGCTTATAATTGATTAGCGTTTCCATGACCTTGGAAAGAACGAACGTGAGTGCAATTGGTCGATAGCTTGAGGGTGAAGAAGATTCGCCTTTTCTTAGGGACTGGCTGGACAAATGCTATTTTCCATCTACTTGGAAAGAGACCAGTAGAGTAGGACAGATGGAAAAGCTTCCGCAGTGGTGAAAGAACACCTCTTCAGAACGATGGGAGGGATACTATCCGGACCAGTAGATTTGTGTATGTCAAGATCTTTCAGAACTCTTGCCACTGCATGAGTGCGAAAGAAGATTTGTATCATGGAATCATTTACGCCCAAGTACGGGAGGAGTTATGACACTTTCTGGCAACGTAGAGTTGGAAGCAAACTGCGTTGCGAGGAGGTAAGCCTTCTCCAGAGGGCTAACAAAAGGAGTGTCGTTGAAGACAAGCTTTGAAATCGAAGACGAAGTGGTATTTCGAATGAATTTTACGAATGACCAAAAATGGCGTGTGGGTTTCAAAAAGATATAAAACGCATATAATTTAATGTTACGGCCAAGAATTTAGCTTTATTTATTATAAAGATAAGGGTTTGCCATTATGTCTTAAAAATGATTTCGGCCAAGTGACCGCCGCTGCTGGCTCGACTAAACTCCAGCCGAGAGGCCCAATTTTCGACAGCTCCAATTGTTGCGCAACAATAGGGTCTTCGGTGCGCACTGTACGGCGTCTGTGAGGATGCGCATTATCCACTTGAGTAAACGTGTTGCGAAACCGATCCATGGTTGCTCGAATTTATGCGATTTTGCGATTATGTCGACCGAATATTGGACGCAGAGCGCGATGCGTAGCGCGAACCGAAAGATCATTTTGGTAATAAATTTGCAAACGTTGTTCAGCAGTAAATCAATTAATAATGAAATGTCAAACCAAATTGAGCATAAATCAAGTGACAGCTGCCAAAAAGACCAACTCAGAAAAAAGTATTGCCAGATTGAAAAGCACACGTCTAAAAAAACACCCTTTAGTATTACATTATAGTAAATATTTTTTGCCTTAATTTCTGGTCATGCAAAAATTTAATTCGTCGATAATAATGGGCGTTGCTGGTCTATCTAGCTTATTTGAACTTTTGCCGGTTTTCTTGAGTGGGGTTGGCTTTATATAACATCGGAAGCTTACTTATCTAACCCTGATAACATCTTTACAGCTCGAATCAAACCATGCATTTTCTTTCGGTTTGATAGTGTTTGCCCTATTCGGAATAAAGTTTCTCATGCTGGTACTAGTCGCAGGTACTTGACTTCAGACTCAACACTTTTTTTGTTAGTCAAGAATAAGTTAACTTACGTTTAATAAATTAGTAGTTCATTTTTCCGATTCTGAAATCAACAAATTGCTTACCATATTCAATTTTCTTGCTTAAGTACAGATTTTTCCAAAATCTCATGTTCTAACCTGTGAAATTCAAAACTCTTCTTCAAAATAAATTAAAACTATTTTTTTTAATTTTTCATTATTATTCATTTATTTTGTTAGACCCTTGATATCCTCATCTTGTATATTTTTGTTTTGTTTACTCTGTATGAATTTTTTTTTATACAAATATTTATAATTATTGTTTATAAGTAGTTAATATATATCATAATATCTATCTTTCCTTACCTACATACTTTTTTGTTATAATAATTATAAATGTATTTATATTTTGACTTATTTTTAGATGAATACTTAAATTTAGTAATTCTTATGAATTTGTTTTTGCCATCTCTCTGGAATTAGACGTAGTTTATTTCATGTTCACTTCATATTTTCATATGCTAGGTGTTCATTTAATTATTTTCAATGACTTTTTTCAGTTCGATAGTAGTAACAGCGGTAGCAACAATTTTGTTCTGCTTTTTTTTTTTTTGTTTTTTTTTTGTTTTAAAATTTATATTCACAATTTTACTTAAAGCAATTTGTTTAGGTAACTGACTCCTGTTGCTCGCATGAAAAAGAATTTTTTTCTTGTGAATTGTTGTTGTTGTTTTTGTTTTTTTTTTTTGAAATATCAAAAACAGTTGCAAAACAACACATTCAAAAAATTTCACATCTAAAAACAGCTAGCCAATATTTTGGTTTTCCTTTTTTGAGATAAAAAAATAAAAGAAGAATAAAGATAAAATTAAAAATATTTTTATTTTTTTTTTAATTTTTATTTGATTTTTTATTTATAAATATTTACAGGGCCAGTAATTTATTTTTAATTTACTTTTAGTTATAGGTACTTCAATATAATAATAATATATAATACATGTTTTTTTTTTTCAATTTTGTTTGAAGTATTTTATTCTGCTTTATTCCTTAGGATCTATACATATAATTATATTATGTTAATGTATAGTCTGATGCTACAGATAATTCAGCTTCAGGATGTAGATTTTTTTTGTTTTGAATGCAATATGTTCCTAATTTGATAATTTTATTTTATTATATTATTTTGAGAATTTTAATGTTTTTTTTTCTTTTTCTTATTCAATATATGTATATAAGTTAAAGTACTTAAAAAAATATTTAAACAGAATTTCAATATAAACATTTACAATTGTAATAATAAATTATTTTTTTTTATTTATAAAAATTGTTTAATTATTTAAAAATTTATTTTTTCCTAATAATTTTAATATTTACAAATTGAACATTTTCTTTTTTTGTTTTCATTTTTTGAGTGTTAAATTTAATTTTTTATTAAATCTACATGGGTTGTTGTTTTTTTTTTTTTTTTTGTTGGATTACATATATGCCATGGTATATATGTCTTATAATCCTTTAGGAGAGACCGTGCGTGCTTTTTGTAATTTATTTATTTATTTTATTTATATTAAATATTCTCTTATTATAAATATAAATATATATATTTATAAACAGTAATATTTTTTTTTTTTCTAATTTGCAACATAAACCTACAGTTATTATTGTTAGCTTTTACTGTAATTTTTTTATCTTTCTTTTAATTAATAAGAGTCACACATGTGATTTTGTTTTCTACAAATTTTTGTTTTAGTATATAGTTTTTTTTTTTTTTTTGTTTTGTTAATGTAATTGTGTTTTTAAATTAAGTGATATTAATATTTTTATATTTAATACTTAAATTTATAATATTTGGCAACAATAATAGTATTTAGTTAAAATATCTAACTTATATGTATAATAATAAATATAGAGTCAAATAAAAAAAAAAAAAAAATATTTTGAGTTAAATTCGGAAAGCACCAAGATTTTGTAAGACAAAAATAAAATGACTTTGCAGTCGATATTCATAAGATTCACTCTATGTTAGATAGATATGGGTGGTTTTTTTGAATTAAGACCATTTTTTCGAGAGTCTTTTCAACTGAGTCAGTTTTAATTTAACACGTAATGTAACAACAATATTGTTGGGTTGAGTTGAGAATGTTGAGAACTTTCGAATTCGGAATTCGTATACAAAAAGATGGCCAAATTTATTCGGCATTGTTTTGTAAAAAGTTTTGTACTAATTCTGAAGGAAAAACGGCTAATATCTACACTAAAGTGCATTTTTATTTAAACGAATTATGCTTTTCTTGGCTAGTTTTACCATCAAGTAGTTTCTAGGGAACTTACCCTACTCGAAATACTTTCCTTTTGATTTTTGATATGTAGAAAGCGTTATGGCTTCCAAGGACATTGTTGAAGCTTATTTTTGTTGACACCGAATCAACAATGAAATTTAGAAGTTTTTTTTACTTACTAGTAACGGACTAGTATTAAAAGCTTGAAGTAATAAATTTTCCCGTCTTCTCGGTAAAATAAGATAATAAATTGGACAAGTTCAGATTGAGTAAGGAGCTTTTCTCGGCGTGAAAGGTAGACAAGACTCATGCTCTACACAGAGGCATATTTTCGAGGAATTTTAAATTTAAAGTGAATAAGTTCCACAAGGCATTGTATTGAACCTACTGTACGTATACTGCAATGTAAAGGGTGTTTTTTTTTAGACGTGTGGTTTTCAATCTGGCAATACTTTTTTCTGAGTTGGTCTTTTTGACAGCTGTCACTTGATTTATGCTTAATTTGGTTTGCCATTTCATAATGAATAGACTTACTCTTGAACAACGTTTGCAAATCGTGCAAATTTATTACCAAAATAATGGTTCGGTTCGAGCGACGCATGGCAAGAAAATTTTATTGAATGGGTACGTTGATAAGCAAAATTGTCGTATTTGGAGTGATCATAATCCACAAGCCATTGTTGAGACGCCGGCCATTACATCCTCAAAAAGTCACTGTTTGGTGTGTTCTATGGGCAGAGCCAATCGCATTGGTCCATATTTCTTCAAAAATGAAGACGGCCATAATGTTACAGTCAATGGGGAATGCTATAGAGCCTCGATTAATGACTTTTTCGTGCCTGAATTGGAGGATGTTGATGTGGACGACCGTTGGTTCCAACAAGACGGCGCTACATGCCATAAAGCCAACGAAACAATCAATTTATTAAAGGAAACTTATGGTGAGTGCATTATCTCGCAGCGTGGGCCTGTGGCTTGACCTCCAACATCGTGCGATTTAACACCACTGGACTATTTTTTGTTGGGTTATGTGAAGTCGCTTGTCTACGCAGATAAGCCCGAGACGATTGACACCTTGGAAGAGAATATTCGACACGGTATTGCTGACATACGGCCCCAATTGTTACAACAAGTGGTTGGAAATTGGACCTCTCGGCTGGAATTTATTCGAGCCAGCCGCGGCGGCCACTTGCCCGAAATCATTTTTTAAACATAATGGCAAACCCTTGCCTTTATAATAAAGCTTAATTCTAGGCCATAACATTAAATGACATGCATTTTATTTCTTCTTGAAAACTACACGTCTAAAAAAACACCCTTTAGTATAAGGTTACTGTATTGTACTGTATTTTTCTCTTCTTCACGGGTGCTTTACAGCACAAGGATATATTGTTCATTCGTCTGTACAGTACAGAGGTATTGTACACTATAGCCATTGTTCAATTGAGATTGTGTACAGTACCTACAGATGCTGTACAATACAAGCAGTGTACATTATACATTATTTTCTGGTAGTGTACAGTACAGGTTGTGTAAGGTACAGGCTGTGTTAATAGCATGCACTTTATATGTTTTTTTATTTACAACACGCAGATTTTGATGGCTGGAAATCGAGGAATTCAGTGGACTCTGCTCTCACACTTTAAAACTTTGACTTCCCAGACTACTTATGTATGATTGCTGTCTCACAGGATCATGGATCTTTGAATACAAGGGTGGTGGGTTACTGCAAAGATAAATTGAATTTTTGTTGAAAGAATCTATAAACACCGACTGCAGTTTGACAAGGCCAACATTGAAACGATCTAAAATAAAAATAGCGATATAAAACAAACAAAATATTGGAATGGATACGAATGGATGACTTAAGCTAAAAATTAAATAGATAAGAAAATAATTTATAAGAAACAAATGCGCGCACCAACACAGTTCTCCATAGAAAATCAAAATTACAAATATAATTAAATAAAAAGGATTAAAAATTAAAATAAAAAAAAAAAAAAAAAAATAATTCCCCAAATGAATACAAATAATAACAATAAATTCATTTGGATTTACAAATTGGTCTCACAATATGTTTATACTTAAATATATATATACCTATATGTTCCGTTTACTCTTTTTACTATTTACCTTAGTTTAAATATATATATATATATATCATAGTTATCTTTTTGTTTTGTATGTTTTTTTTTTTTTAATTTATTTATTTTCTATTTAAATTCTACTGCCAGTCTCAAAAAGCTCGAGTCACCACTTAGAAAGTTACCATTTTTGTTTTAACTTTATTTCATAAATGTTGATTTTTTTTAATTAGTTGTTTTTTGCTTGTTTGCATCTAGTTATTTATTTTTTTTTTCGCCTAAAAGTATGTTATGTTTTTTTTTTATTTTTTTGAATTTTAGACATGATCAATTGTTCCATTTTCTTCTTTTTTTTTTAAATACATTTTTATAAATATTAATTAATTTAATGAAAACTAAATTTTATTTTTAACAAAAGAGGAACTTAAAATTATAAAAAATATTATAACAAAAGCTAACAAGCATTTCTATCACCTAGACATTTAAGTGTATTTTCATTAATTTTTAATGTGACTGTTGATGATGTTTTTGTTTTTCTTGTTGTTGTTGTTGTTGACGACGATGTTGATAAGGGCTCATTTATTTCAAGACTATTACTATACCTAATTATATTTGATTTACTTACACCATCTGGCTCGCCAGTACCAGTACCAGTTTGATTCAGGCTCCGACGTCTTCGCTTTCTTGTGGCAGTGGCTTTCTTTTTAGTAAAACGAATGTTGTAAGGATCTTCGGCTAGTTCAGGATACTCACTGATTTCGTGAATGTATTCACCTTCGTAGGAATTGGCATAGCCCAATTTGAGGACCTCATCGATTTCCTGTTGTGACCAGTCGATCACTGTGGTTAGACCATTGCGTAGTGCCTCCTTTTCCCGATGCCAGGCCTTGCGTACAGCTGTGAGTTTAGCATGATGCATGAGGCGTTGTTTTTCCTTGTCCACGGTGGTGCCGTAACGAAGATTGATGATGGCGTGAACACCGTGTATCTTCACATCCAAATAGTTGTTTCCGCTTCCGTTTTCTCTGGTGATTTCATGGAAAGTCGTATTGACTTGGCCTTGCAGCCGCTTAAGTTGCTGTCGGTCTTCACTGGCTCGCCACGATTCCTCTTTGACAAAGAAGAACGAGTCCTGTTGGGCATTATGGACCACAAAAGTGAATGGCAGTAATTTGGATCGGTTAAACACGGACGTGTAGACGTCGCGGTAAATAGCGTTTGCAGCTGGCACACTCGAAACAATAGCCTGTCCATCTGTGGTTCGTGAGACGACTATGCCCCTTCCGAATGGTGGATCTGAGTCCGAACCAATATTACGTGGTTTGGGATTCATGACATCGAATTTGAGCGCTGATTTGGGAGGAGCTGAGAGATCTTCAAAGCTTGACATTCGACGAATACCAAGGTGGGCTAGGAATCCTGATTCGACAGCCATTGTTGGGATATTATCAACTGGCCGTTTGAGGTCCAGTGCAATGGGGTTATTGAGTGTTCTTCCCCACAACGATGGCTGCTCCCAGAGGGTTCTTGTAAGCTGAGGCACTATATTCGGAATGTTGAAACCTAATTTCTTCATCCATGCCGAAAAATCGGCTGGATAATTCCGATCGTGATCGATGTTTATAGGATCATTACCGTTAAATCGGTATAAATGCATTTTGGTCGGTGTGATGATTTTTTCTGCAACGTTCTCCCAGTTCGGAGACATCCATTGGCCGATCAAGGGATCATAAACTCTTCCATCGCCCATGTGCACCAGAGTAGTAACCTGGTCCAAAATTCCACCACAAAAATCAATCGGCAGATAGAGATAGGGATTCGAGTCATAGACTATGTGGCCAAATGGAGATCGCATTATCTCGCGGATACCCTCGCCATACTGGTTAAAGATCATTATTGGAGTGCCACTTTGGTCGGTGGCCACGTAGTATTTGTGACGATAGACTTGGGTGTATATTAGGTGGCCTCTGTCATCGTAGGTCAGTGACATAAGTTTTCCATCGCGCGGCGAATATATCTGACTTACTTCGTAAGGCCGATGTTGGTTGGTGTAGAAGAATTGCGTCACGTTGCCAAAGTTGTCCTTTCGTGTTGTCAGACGTTTGAGGTGATCATAGTAGTACTTCACATCGAACCGTCCTCGTTTTGTAGCGCGCACTAAAAGCCCCTGGGTGTTGTAGTGGAAACGTTCTTCTCTTGCATTCTGGGCTACCAGTCCTCTCGAGTCATATTTATACTGACCCTCACCAAATTTCACAATGCGATCGAGGTTATTATATTCCATTGGGATTGTGTTCCCCCGGTAAGTCAAAGAAAGCAGGTTTCCATTATCATCATAGCGGAATCCCCAAGGCTCCTGCGCTTCTACACCAATCAATTGGCCGTCACAGTCCCACGTGTAGTTCTTGACATTAGTGTAGGTATTCACAGCCACATTTCGAGTGTAGGTTCTGGTCTGGGAAATTCTCCCATGAACGCCGTACGAAAATTCCATTCTGAACACTTCCATTCTGTGTATTGACAGCGAGACTTGGGATTCCAGGAACCTTCCATTAACTGTCCTAATAAAACTTCCAGTGCCATCGTAGATCTCAGTTTGATTCAGTTTTGGATGCATTAGTTTGAATTGGCCAATTTGGCTGGGTTGTCCCGTTCGGCGATCATAGGCGAATGCATGTGTCGGAAGATTCTGACCACCAATGCGACCCTGGATTGAAATTACTCTAAAATCAGTGTCATAATCGTAGGTGAACTTCGCATTGCTAAGACCAGTTTTGGCAACATAGTCGATCCGTTCTTCAGTTAGCAAGCCTCCGGTGAACTCAAAGTCCCATCGGTATTCCAGCTCTCGTTCGGAGTGAGAAACAGTACTGGGCATTCCTGTGATTTCATTGTATATGAATTCACTCTTTCCATCTCCATGTACAATTTCTGTGAGTTGACCAGCTGAGTTATATCTGTAGATGATGCGGGCTCCATCGCCAGCAAAGATAGTCTGAAGTAGGGCTCCCGAATGACTGTAGTGTTGAAGGTAAGGCTTCGTTCCGCCAGGTGGGGTGTATGTCCATCGAATGAAACCGATAGAAGTTTGCATGCTAAACGAGTGTTTGGTTCCACTTGGAAGTAGAACATGCCGAAGACCTCCTGCTTCATCATAGTTCAGCACAAACTTCCTCTGGCTCGCTAGCCCTATTTCTGATACTAAATTCCAATCGTTGTAGATGTAGGAAATGATTCCGTCTTGTTGGCTTGTAATCTCCGATAGCAAACCATGCCTATCGTAGGTGTACTTGAGCTCGGCTGGTCCCCAAGACCATCCCTCGATACGATTGAATCGGTCATATGTGATGTTAACCGGATATCCATTGGTGGGATAGTAGGATTTTGGCAACCCTGACTGATCATACGCTATGATCAGGATGGGAGTTCGATTGCGATCGTAGAATGTCTCACGGTTGGTAAACTGGTCGTATTCTACGCCGATGACCCGACTTTCGTTGACCCAAATTTCGCGATTCAGAGTCTGCTGAGGGTTCCTAACATCCCCGACTAAATTGAACACAGAGTACATGTTGTTGGTTAGACCTTCACCCATTGTGATGCTTTGATGTGACCACATCGCCAGCATTTCAGCTTCAACTGGCAGAGCTGCCTCTAATAAGGGATGTCTAGCTACAGCAGATGACTCAACAATAACTCCATTGGCTCCATGAATAATCAGTGTGTTGTTTGGCTTGATTTCTGCATCGGCATTCTCCCGACCCTTCTTCATGAAAGTCGACCGCACTCCACCCAGAACCAACAACTCATTGGTTTCTCCCTTGTCTCTCGAGAATAACGACTCAACCGATGCATGAATATAAACCGATAGACCCTTATTATCAGCCAACTCTGACGTTATACGCACAATCTCTCCACTTGGCAAAATCATTCCCGTCACCCGCCCAAATTCATCATATTGATAAATGTACGTTTCGCCGCCGCTCGATCGACTATTCAGCAAACCCGTATTACTATCGTAATCCAATTCAATCTCGAACTTGCCCTTTTCGGTCAACTTGGTCATAATACCAATTCCATTTATTTGAATTTCCGACTTGTGGTCCTGGGTATTCTCAATTGAGCTCACCACATTGCTGTAATCCCGCAGGAATTGAATTTTATTCCCCGAACTATCAGTTACCGTTGACAAACGCCCAAAACTGGTATTCTTCGAATACAAAAAAGAGTACCGTGTCTTGCCCGATGTCAAATCATTTGTGGCTACATGTTGTCCGTAACGATTGAATATATAAATTTCACTCGATGGCGGATATGGTATATGGAATTCACCGTTCTCATCGTGGCTGGGTAGATAGTGCTCCAGTGCTAGGACATGCAATGAACCTGAAAATAAAGAACAAAACAACAATGGATTTTTAGAATTTTGAATTGGATTTCGCATTTTGTTGCAAACGTGCAGGGAATTTATAGGTAGACTAGGAACATATACATACAAATGCATAGAGAAGAGATTGATGTATATATACTGCTAAAAAAACTAAAGGACAACTTTATGGCACGTAGCAGTGTTCTGCCACAATCAGATATCGTTCGGATTAGTATCGTAAATATTTTTTGAAAAATAAACAAAAGCACTCTTTCCCTGAAACAATTCCACCGTAACTTTATCTATAGCTCAGAGCCGTACGTTACGTATTACAGTAAAGTTATCGAGGGTATGATTACCCAGCGGGTAAGAGTACTCAGACCTTGAATAAAATCAGCGACATGAATAAAATTAAAAAAAAAAATATTTCAAAGCTAAATTTAGCGTGCAGAGTAAAAGTATGCAGTTATTACGGCGGCGGTGCGGCGTGAGAGTTTTTACTATTTTTGGACTATCAAAATTTGGCATAAAATACTTCTGACCAATAATTCCATGATGTCAAATAATAAATAGTTTTTAACAAAAGTTAAATTGTTTATTGTCACGTTATATTCCCAAGAAAATTATATTTGCACTTCGAAAAATTGTCAACAGGTGGCGCTGTAGTCGCACATATCATTTTTCAGCTCAATTTAATTAGCGTTCAACAGGTGGCGCTGTAGGCGGTTAGGAAATAGTTTTTGGGATATTCTTTTTCAACTTTTGTTATTTGTAGGGTGAAATGGGGGTAAGAATTAAAGAAAATCCGATTTATGAAATTCTTTTGGTGTTTGAAAGGTTGTTTTTTAGTGGATGGTCTTAGAGACTTTTTTTCAGTAATTGGCATTTATAGGGTGAAATGGGATAAAAACGAAAAGTAATAAAGGTTGGAGTTAGATGATCATGTTCTTACATATTTATATTTCATAACGTGAAGAAGGTTAAAACCCATAAATTAGTATTCGATTACAAAAAATAGCTTAAATATTAATTAATATTTTCTTTTGTAGTTTTTATGCGAAGCTTGAGCCGGATGTGGGCCAGCTAGTTTTATATACACAAAAATTATAACATATTTTTAAGTACAAGCTATAGATTTTGATCAAAACGTACGCAAACGAAAAAGTACATTAAAAAAAAACAACTGATATTATAACGTTTATTGCTAAATCTATTGCTCTTACGTACAAAATTGTTATAATCCTTTTTCTATAGAATCTAACTATCTTCATATTTTTGGAGATACAATGCACAAAACAATAATGTTGCTCCTTTTATCCCACAAAAGCAATAAATGTAGCTGTGATTGAAGCTTATAAGGACCATTTAAGGATGTGCTTAAAACAAAAGTTCTCCACCAAAATTCAGCTTTTTTCAAAATCAAAATCACATTTTCAGTATATTGGTTGGATTAACTGAATTTTTTTTTTGTCATGGTTTTTCAACGTCGCGTCGCCTAGTGCTAGTGTAAAAACACACAAGAAACAAACGAGCTCAGTTTTCTACCGCAGCTGTGGCAGCAAGCAATACTGTATTGTATTTCTTGTGCAAATTTTTTCCGAAGTCCATTGCTCCTATGCTATTTTATGAAGAATTACAAAAGCTAAATTTTTTACACTTTTTCAAAAAAAAAAATTAAAAATTTTTGATTTCAATCAAAGTTTTAGCCTGGCTCGAAATTCATGGCACTTTTTCGGAATTTCATAGGACACACAAATGAAGCTCTATACCGAAATTCAACTGTTCGAAGTTTAAGTTCAATTTTTGGTTAATTTCTGTTTTTTTTTCAATTCAACTAAATTTTTTTTATTTACATTTAGAACGAGAAATTCCAGAAATTGATGTTTTTAATTTGTTTTTCGATTATTGTTAGGATTATGAAAGCTGTGAGTTAAAATAGTTGCACACTCGAATCATACTCTGTCATAGGGCTGTAGACTCATACCCTGATGATGTGGTAAAACTTAGCTGAGTCCAGAAAATTTTTGTGGCTTAGCTTTTATTCTTGAAAAACTGTATTACCGGTGGCAATTATTACCTTTTAGTTATCGATAGTTTCTATGAAAACGTAAAATTTTTTCGTTTTTTTTTCATTAATTTCCCTTTTGGATTTGCAAGACCAAAAGCCAGACGAGATTGAAAGAGTCAACTTCTAAAATTAACTTAGCTCTTAGCCCAGTGATACTGTGTTACAGGTGGGAATTTCATCTTTCGCTATCGATATTATGTATGAAATGTCATTTGTTTCGTTCTTTTTGCATTCAATTCCCTTTCGAAGTGCAAAAACACACGCCTAATGACGCAACGCAATGGAGGATGAAAAGAGCCAACTTATAAAATAAACTTTGGCTCTTATCCCTGAAAAAAACTGTGTTAACGGCCCGAATTCGTTTTTTTATCGATAGTTTGTATAAAAACTTCAACTTTTTTCTATGATGGCATCGCTTATCATCGATGTCAACTTTTTTTTCATTCAGTTCCCTTTGTGAAATTTGGGATGGCAAATAAACACTTAATGACACAAAAAACAAAACTCAAAGTTGATTAATGCAGAGAGTATAGTTCCCGGCAGGTTCCAGTGAATTGAATAATTTCAACCTCTGACAATCTGTTTTAACATAAGATAACAATCTGTCAAAATTAAGATGTGCTCGTTAATGTCAATTAATTATTGAAACCATTTTTCTTCGAACAAATCTTAGAAAATCCAATTATATCTTTATACAAAATTCAGAGTCAAAAAATTCATCCATTTTTTTTTTTGAGGAGTATACAATCATATAAGTGAAGAATTGTGGTTGTTACTGCATCTGATGGTCGGATTTTCGTTTTTGTTTTGGACTGGGACTCCCACCAAACAACCAAAGATATGATTTATGGTATGACATCTGAAACTGAAATCTGGCCTGACAATGGCCAAAACGAATAAGCACAGAGAGAGAGAGTGAGTGTTTTGTGATGGGGCAGAAAGGGGTTTGGGGTTATTTTTGAAAAACCGACCTACAATATATAGTTGGCTTGGCGATTACCGCTCTTATCCACCCTGTCCGTCACAAGTAATATCTGTGCCACTGAACAAAAAGGTTGATTCTTATTTATCTGGCAGTCGGGGTGAGTGTCCTGATGCTGATGCTGATGTTGAATCTGGATCGGATGCATTTCATTCTCATGAACCCCCATCATCATCTTGCCGAATTTCAGCCATCATCATCGTCAACGTCCACATACACACTACACAGTCAGATACCACTCATATCAACCAACACAGCATACAAAAAAAAATTTGAGAATGTTAAATGTGTAAAATTTCCATTACCCAGAAACGAGATATTAATAAAAGAAAAAATAATAATAAAAAAAAAAATTAAAACTAAAAGAGCGAAGGGATGGACGTGAAAGAGGACCATTTGGGCTGTTGCAAGCTGCGATGGGTGGTTACTTCGAATGAGGGATGCATACTGATGGGTATCCATAAATTCCTAGATATGACCCAAATTGTTGAACTGGATCAAAATAGTTATGTTCCATGGTATTGTATTTTGTTTTCCTGTTTTCTTTTTTTTTTTTTTGTGATAAACATTATATGTATGTTTTTACAATTTTCTTTTTCCTGCTCCAGCTACTCGCCCTGTTGCTCCCAGTAACGCTCCACTTCACTTCACTTCCCTGCTGGATGGATAAATCTACCGCACTGGTGGCAGCCATTTGCATTTGTGTGTATACACTGTTCATATAAGGAAAAAATAAACTTTTAAGGACGGTCTGTTGGAGCCTTGATGAGGGAGCTCAAGGGGTTGGAATAGTATGGGGTGGGATGGGGCTATACGGGAGCCAAAAGGGATGAAATACAATGTATTGTTGCAGATTGTTCTTGTGCTAGGTACATCAGTTCAACGCACGCAGAGTGAGAGCAGTTGAATGCGGTTCTATACCAATTTTACAAAATTTGCCTCAGATTTCGAATGCGATGTGTTGTAGATACATATGGATGCAACAGCACGAGGGAGGCATCGCATACAATATGCATGCATTTTTAGGAGGCTTTTCACCATATCGCAGAGGAGTGAATGCCCGAAATAATTTATGCTAAAATACATACATTTATGTGAATTCGAAAATCTACATATTCGTTCGAGTTGACCGGATTTAATACTTAGTTTGGAATTTATGAGGTTGAGTGGAGAGCGATGTAGGGGGAGAGCGATGTAGCAATGTGGTGAATATCTCTATATACAGCTATACGAATATACGAATATACGACCACATATGAATATGACGATATAATGATGGCGAATTGCTCACAAACATCATGTTTAATAAATATTGTAATCAATTTGAAAATGAATTAAAATAATATGAGAGGAATTATATTTTTTTAAATATAAGGAATTATATTTTTTTTTAAATTAAAAGAATAATTTTGTTTGAAGCTCTATGCACAGTTATTTCGCACGTTTAAATGCATAAAGATTTCACAAATGGCGTGTGTATTTTATTTCGACAGACGAAAAAAACTAACGACTAGAGTGGGTGTGTTCACTGTAAACAGAGACATGAAAGCACATGGTGTAAAAAATAAAAAAAATAAACATATCAAAATAAAAAAAATCCTAAAAAATCCAAAAAAATATACAAAAATATCACAAAGAAATACCGCGTTTGGCTGCTGCAGACTTCTGCGTGATAACTTAATATTTTGTACAAACAAATTCTGTTATATTTTAAAATGATTTTGATGGCAATGAAACAACAGATAATAGAAGTGTTGCCAGAAGGATATTGTTCTTAAAATTATAAATCCACAAAATTTAACAAAAGTATCTTATGGAAAAAGTAACATATTAACAAAAACATAAAATTAAACGAAAGTTTAACATTTTTGTTACATACCTCAGGGCCACAGAGACAGTTAAAAGGCAAATTGTTTATTCATATGTCTTAGGGTCCTTCAAATTGTCTGCTCAATGGTAAAGTATCCCTAACATAAAGTGAATGTAGCTACCTACACCAAACAATACTTAAAGTTCATACCCATGTTTTGAAAAAAAAAATATATAAATTATAACTACCAAACCGGTAATACCTACAAACATAAAGCTTAAATGTCAATGTTTCACTTCAATAAAATAAACAACCATGTTTTGACTTTTTGTCTCTTTAATTTCAGATATATTTCATACAGTAAATGTATGTAACTGCCCCTTCTGCATAAATCCAGAGAAAATATACCCATCTTACTTCCCTTAAGATTTTTTTTTGTCTTTACTCAACCTGATACCAAATATTTTAAGATCATCACCCAAGGAAAAAACAGGATTTTACTATCAAAACTACGTAATTGACAAAAAGTAAAGGGTGTTTGTTTTAGACGTATGGTTTTCAAAAAGAAATAAAACGCATGCAATTTAATGTTATGGCCAAGAATTTAGCCTTATTATAAAGATAAGGGTTTGAGATTATGTTTTAAAAATGATTTCGGGCAAGTGACCGCCGCGGCTGGCTCAAATGAATTCCAGCCGAGAGGCTCAATTTTCGACACCCTTTTTGCATCAATTGGGGCCGTATTTAAGCAATAACGCGCAGAATATTCTCTTCCAAGGCGCCAATCTTCTTGTGCTTATCTGCGTAGACAAGCGACTTCACATCACCCAACAAAAAATAGTCCAGTGGTGTTAAATCGCACGATGTTGGAGGCCACGCCACAGGCCCACGACGCGAGATAATGCGCTCACCAAAAGTTTCCTTCAATAAATTGATTCTTTCGTTGGCTGTATGGCATGTAGCGCCGTCTTGTTGGAACGAAAGATCGTCCACATCAACATCCTTCGATTCAGGCACGAAAAAGTTATTAATCATGGCTCTACAGGGTTCCCCATTGACTGTAACATTATGGCCGGCTTCATTTTTGAAGAAATATGGACCAATGATTCCCTCTGCCCATAGAGCACAAAAAACAGTGACTTTTTGAGGATGTAACGCCGCGGCGGCGTCTCAACAATGGCTTGTGGATTATGATCACTCCAAATACGACAATTTTGCTTATTAACGTACCCATTCAACCAAAAATGAGCTTCATCGCTGAACAAAATTTTCTTGTGAAAATCGGGATCGGTGGCCATCTCGTTTTGGGCCCATTCACCCCGCTTGATGGTCGTTCGGCTATTGATTATAAAATGGCCAGCCAAACTGAGCATGAATCAAGTGACAGCTGTCAAAAAGACCAACTGCAAAAAAAGTATTTCCAGATTGAAAACCACACACGTCTAAAAAAAACACACATTATAAAAAGTAGTGGGCCTTGGAGACTACCTTAAGGTACACCACCCACTTTTCTTCAGATACGACTCAATCCATTGACCAAAAGCTGAGGGAAAGCTGAGAAACGAAAGCTTGAATAGAATAAGACTATATCAGTCTATTTTGCTATACGATTCGATTAACGTTAATGTTTCATTCACTTTGCCTTAAATTGATTATTTTAAACTATGTATGTCTTTCGAATGCCAACTAGTATGTACTTGTTTTTGAAATTTTATAAAGAGAATATTATTGTTTTAATTTTATTTGTATCCCAATTTATGAAAGAATCATTTCCTTCACGTGGATAGGACAATTCAAATGTTTTTAAACCAAATTTGAATTGATTTAAGACAAAAAGTGTGTTGGACCACTTCTGAGTTGAAAGCAAATGTATTTTTTATCATAATAGTGCAAAAAAATAAATACTGAAAAAATGAGGATTACGCCACTTCACTCTCAATTGTGGGATATTCGAAAAACAAGCGTGGTATCTAAGGTCAGCAATTAGTCAAAAACGGTCAAATTCTTATTTCAGTAATTACGGTCAGCCATGGATATATTTTTTTATGCATTTTAAAAGTTTATTTTTCCAAAGTCATAAACACTTTTAGCACCTCATTAAATTGTGGGATTTTCGGAAAAAAATATACCATTTGGAAGGTCACTAAATCATTAAAAGGTAACAATTTTTAAAGTTTTTTTTAAATGTTTTTTTAGATTCATTAAAAAACCTATTGCTGACGAATTATTGAAAGTAACTGACCTTTTATGAGGTCACTAACACCTATATATGGTACCTATACTTTTTTTACGAATATCCCACATATGGGGTGCTAAGATCCCGGAGCTCATTGCCACAGATGATACACAAAATAGTATTATGTGATGATAACTATATAATGTATAATGTATACTTTATTCTCACTCCTTTAGAAAACTTTTTTATATCTATATAGTTTAGTTCCTTCAAACTTTGTTCAAGTTGTGTTTAAAGTACCTAGCCATAGCTATAGCTACAGACATACATACATACATAGATACAATTTTTCACACATTTTTTAAAAATTGAAATCGTCTAGAGTTTACTTTTCGCGCCCAGGAAAAGCAAACAAAAATACAAATTCATCTCGACTCTGAAAAAAGAAGACAGTTTATATATGAAGGCTTTTGTGATGAAAACACGCATGCTTTCATCTTCCTACGCTTTATATACCTGCATTGCGTATTCCTAGTTGAATTTTCATTCAACTGTATCTATAGGTATGTTTTGTGTAGGTAGACGTCTCATTTTGTTTCCCCAGCATCTTGTAAAATCATTTCTTAAACATAAATCTTACATGTTGTTTAGTGAATGTGATGTTTTCCGCCCTCAGGGTCAAATGTAAATATACCAGAAGTCCACAAAGGAACATAAATTGCTTCTTCATTAGACTTTGTAGGATAATCCATTCACAAAAAAAAAAGGAAAATCCTTGAGCTGGATTAAGCAAAAATAAAATAATCTTAAAAAAAATAAGCATCAGAGGGAAGTAAATGTAAAAAAAAAGAAAAAAAAGACCTCTGTTCCTTAAGCCTATTTATACAGCTACCACTCACTATGAATGACTTTAAACTGCCGAATGGAAGGCTCTGAATAAACGGAAGAGTTAAGTTAATGTCCTTCGCCACAGTGCTTTTGTGTGTATTGTTGTTGTATATAGAAAAAAGGAGTCAGATGCAAAAGCATTAAACCACAACCACAGAACAGGAATCAAGGAACATAACAAAAAGAAAGGAAAAACCATTTGAAAAGCAAAACAAACTATGAGAGAGCTGACAGACATTCACCAAGAAAAATATGTCTTTAAATAAAATCATAAAGAACGCACACCATTTACAACACACTACGTATATGTATGTACCTACCTACTTTGTGCAGAGATCAGTGCTAGTTTTTATCAATAAGCGGACTATAAGGAACCTGATTGGGCGCCATTTAAGTGCTGCCCCAAAATTTAATTGCAGAAGTTAGTAATGTTCTTTCTTTCAGCTAACCGTCTTACTGGCTAGGTAGAGGTATAACACACTTTACAAACATATAGAATTCATTGCTATCCTGGGAAAAAACTCGACTCGGCAACGCAGTGATCGACAAGCGGGACAAAATCCTGAGCGACAGAAAAAAAAACATAACACATGTGTATGAGATTATATGGTTTTGGCCACGTAAAAATTGTAGTCATTGAGCAAAAAGCGTCAAGTGACATTTCTGAGCGACTTTGATCAGCTTTCTAGTCTATTTTTGTTTTGAATCCTGAGCAACAAATAACTTTATCTTCGGATTAATTACAATGCTTGAGAACGTTACTTTAGCAACATAATTTTAACAACTAAAGGGTTTTCCAACAAGAGGTGTTATTTTGAATAGCCCGCTATTTCGGTAGCTGTCACTTTTGAAGCTGTCATTTTTTGACATTTGACAAGTAGAAACTACGCCATTAATTAAAATGGAACGATAGACGCTTCAACAACGCATTGAAATTATTAAAATTCACTATAAAAATGGTGAAAATTTGGCAGAGACGGTTCGTAAAACTAAAACATTTTTGGGTCGTCGTGAAGCACCTTGTCGGACCGCAATACAGAAATTGGTGGAAAAATTCGAGCTGTTGGGACAAGTTAGTGATGTGAAGAATAAAACCCGTGAACGTCGCTCAAGAACAACTGAGAATATTGCTGTTGTAGCCCAAAGTGTTGAAGAAAACCCAGGTTTGTCCATTCCTCGTCGTTTTTTGGAATTAGGCATTCCACAACGTCATTACACCGTATTTTGAATAAAGACTTGGGTTTTAAGGCTTATAAAGTTAAGTTAACACAAGAACTCAAGCCGGCTGATCATCAACAACGTCGTGTCTTTGCTGATTGGGTCCTTGAAATGCATGAAAATGATCCGGAATTTCATCGAAAAATCATCTTGACTGATGAGGCCCATTTCCACCTCGGAGGCTACGTCAACAAGCAAAACTGTCGCATCTGGGGCTCGGAAAACCCAAGAGTTATTGTTGAAAAGCTTCTCCATTCTCAACGCGTGACTGTTTGGTGCGGTTTATGGTCCGGCGGGGTCATTGGACCTTACTTTTTCGAAAATGAGGCTGGAGCAACAGTTACGGTCAATGGATTGCGCTATCGAGAGATGATTAATGATTTTTACTTGCGATATAGGTACTATATGGGAAGTTATGGATTCGTACAAAAAATCGAACTCGAGATTTTGATCAAACTTTACATAACGATGATAGAGAAGTCAAAAAAAGTGGGTCTCGCAAAAACGTCCGTCTGTCTGTCTGCCTGTCTGTCTGTCTGTCTGTCGGTTCGACTACAGCTTAAACGGATGGGTCGATTTTCTTTAAACTTGGTACCTAGCGTTTTTTGGACATTCCCCCCACCCGTTTTTTTCTCTTTTTTTTTAGGACCAAAATTAACAGTAGCTGTCATACAAAATTTCTTGGCCAAAAAGGAAAAACTTATTTTTCTCAAATCCAGCGCTACCGAATTTGTTTTTAAGAACTCCATAAATTTAAATAGTTATAAAATGCTGTTTAATAAAAAAAATGGTTCCGAAAAATGGTTATTAATGGTACCTCCCAAAGAACCATTTTTTTGATTTTCGCTTTTCTCGAAAACGGTTAAACAGATTCTGATCAATTTTTTTATGAAGAAGTATTGACACATTCTAAATAATATTGTTTACCAAAATTTTCAAAAAAAATATTTTTTAGATTTTTAAAAAAAGTTTTAATATTTTTTTTTGAAAACTCAATATTTCAAAAACGACTTGGTCGATTTTCAATAAACTTGGTAAATAACAGTTTCTTAACTTTATCTATAAGATTTTTGACAAAAATTATTCTAATACTCAAAAATAACGGTGCCTCCCATACAAATGTTAAAAAACCGTTATGAAAAATATTTTTTTTCTCAAAAACGACTCCTACGATTTTCATAAAAGTTTTTTGGTGTGTTAAAATTAGTACGATCTACCATTTAAAATTTTTAAAGTTTATATTTTACGTTTATTAACAGTACCTCTCATAGAACGGTTTCTTTGATTTTCGACTATCTCAACATCTGATCAACCGAATAAAATTAGATTTTGTATACAGAAGCTTGTAAAAAATATAAATAAAAGTGCGTATCAAAATTTTCTAAAAAATTATTTTTGGATTTTAAAAAAAAAAATCAAAATTATTTTTTGAAAATTCGATATTTCGAAAACTGGTAGCAGATTTTTTTGTGAATTTCAATTTTTAACTTAACATTAATAAAAGCTTTAAATTGGCGTACCAATTATTTTTCTCAAAAATGTTAACGAAATTTTATATATAAAAAATTAATTATTTTTAAAACCGCTCCTACGATTTTCAAAATTTGTTTCTCATAAATAAAGATTTATATAAGAAATCAGATGGTGTACATCGCGTTGGGTTAAAACGGATTCAAAGTATTTTAATCAATTTCTTTCTAATTTTGTTGATTTAAAACGATTTACCAGTTTAAATAGTATAATTTCCGTTTATGCATATTGCATTATGTGCAACACTAGGCTATATTGTTAATTTTTGTGTACTCACATTATACCACCTGAAACTAAACTAAGATTTGGCAAATGGATAACATATATACTCCTATAGCTAATTTATTTCAGACTATAGAACCACAATGTGATCGCGCATAAGAGCAAGTTCGTGCGACCCAGTCGTGCATATTTTTTATGGCCGGAATTGGATGGTATTGATCTGGACAACGTTTACTTTCAACAAGACGGCGCTACGTGCCACACAAGCAATGAAACCATCGATCTTTTACGGGAAAAGTTTCCGGACCGTGTTATCTCTCGAAGAGGTGATCAAAATTGGCCACCGAGATCTTGTGATTTAACATCTTGCGACTTCTTCCTTTGGGGCCACGTGAAAGATAAGGTCTACGCCAACAGCCCAGCGTCGATTCAAGACCTCAAAAATTTAATTCGTGAGGCTATCGAGGACATAGGGCAGCCACTTTGCGATTTGGTTATGGAAAATTTCATGAAAAGGATATGGTCCTGTAAGCGTGGTCGTGGCGGCCATTTGGCTGATGTTGTGGTCCATTATTAACGGCATACCTTCCTCTTTATAATGAAATAAACATCCGATCATTTATCTCAAAAAATGCGATTTTTCTTTGAATATCAAAATAACACCTCCTGTTGGAAAACCATTTACTATAGCTGCTCTAGCGAATTGAATTTCAATAAATGGCCAGTTGTCGCTTGAATTGAAACTCAGCCTCTCAGTCGCTTGTCGCCCACTGCATGGCCGAAGCTTCAGGCCCAGTTTTGCAGTACGAGATTAAAGTTAAACCCGAGTTAAATCATTAAATTAGCTGAGTTAACTCCGGATTAACAAAACAGATGCTTTCGATGATTTGTTCTCTGAGTTTCTTAAGTACTTTCTGCATACATTTTCCCTCCTGTGAATCTGCTTCTTGGAGAAAAAACGTAGATACATCTTTGTTCAGAGTAAGCTTACTCTAGTTTAGCTCCCCACTGAAAAACTGGGCCTAAAGAAAGAGGGTGTGCTGGGAACAGGATTGCAACATTATAGCGCCCCAATACTTAAACAGCGTGTAGGCTCATTTTGCGCAGTAAATCCACCACTCATGGCCAAGATGTGCAATGAATTTAGTAGCATAAAAAAACATGAGATACATAGCTCCTGAAGTATAAAAGCTGGCAAAATATAATATAAAGAAAAATATTATTAGGTATATACCAGAGACTTTTTTTTTTAAACTCTTAGTTTGATCATGTCCCTTCCCTACCCACATCTACTCTTCGTTGTTTGTTTCCGTTTCCTCTGTGAGGTCCGGCGAGCCGCGTCGTGTCAGAGACTAAAGGAAATGGATTTTCTTCTACTATTTCGCAGAACGATGAGTATTGCATATACTTTTACTCTACTCCTGCTCCCGCGTATCAAGACGACCACACTCCTTTTTTACACTAACCATAGCCAACTAAGCAAGGATTATAACCAATTTCAAAAGATAAAATGATCTAAAAAAAAACAACTTGTTTTCCTCCCTCACCGCGCCCGTTCACATTTATTTATGTATATTCTTGGAGGATTTTTCTTATTTATTTATTTTTTAATAAGTTTAATTTCTGTCTAGTTGTGTTGTAGTAGCGTGTCTGGTGTAATTTTTTTTTTTTATTTATAGTTGCTCTGTTTTAATAAGGACTTTTATTTATTTTTTTTTATTTCTCTTATGAGCTTTATCTTTTGGTGCTGGTTGTATTGTATTATAATCGTCTTCCTGCTTGAGCATTTAATTATTTTTTTTTTTTTGATGATTTGCTTTCTGTTAATTTTTTTGTCTGTTATTTATTTATTGCGCCTGAAAAACTACTGTAGAAACGCTTGTTGTCGCGACTTGCTTCTTGACTTTTTAAAAAGCAATTATTGTGATTATGCACTTAACTTTTTCTATTATAAACATAGAGATCATTTTTTTTATTATTTTTATGATTCTTATTTCGAAAGAAAACCGCAAGGGGCTAGAAGAAAAGTGATGCCAATTTAAAGTTTGTGGGAGTGAGTAGATGTACTACTTTGTGACGAGGAGAATTGAATTTAAAAAACTATAGGGACGAAATACTCTGTGTATACTGAAAGTTCATGTCTAACAGGTAAATTTATGTAAGTCTAAGAGGATAATATAGGGTTATTAATTTTTCGGTTTCGAAAGTAAATCTAAATAAAACATACACAGCGATAGATTTTTGATGAAAATTTTATTTAATTATAAATTTTGGACTTTGCCATTGAATGTGAAAAACAATATCATTCAAATGGCCGCCTCGGGAAGATTCGCAGCATGTGATATTTTTGAGGTGATTTTTAACCACTTTTTCGCACATTTCGGGCGGTATCTCGGCCATAACTTGAGTAATGTTGGTTTTTAATGCATCTAGAGTTCATGGATTATTCGCGTAAGCACGGTCTTTTCGGTAGACTTACAGAAACAAATCTAACAGTGTCAAATTGCATGATCTTGGTGGCCATCAATTGACGTCGCCAAAACGTGAAATTACGCGACCAGAAAACTTCTCGCGCAATAAAGCCATAATTGGTCATGTTGTGTGGCTTGTTGCCCTGTCTTTTTAGAACCACATATTGTCCAAGACATGATCTTCAATAGCCAGCCAAAAAAAAATCCCTTATCATTCGACCAATTGCTGCGAACGCCGGTAAATCGATAAATTCGGATCATCAGCAACACTTGCACTTGTATCAGCAATATTTTCGACTGAGTGTGCATTACGATGCTGCACATAGGCCTTAAGACATCAGTAACGCTTCCACACTCTTCAAATTTCTTCACAATTTTACCGATTGCTTGTGTAGTTGGTCGATTATGACGAGCATAATCATCGGGTAATGCGCAAAGTGGATATCGTTTGAATCACCACTTTTGTATAGTACGCTTTAATAATTTTAACGCGTCGTTCGATTGTTTATCGATCCATTATCGTAATTAACAAACATTCAACTAATATTATGACACTTCAAATGACAGCTGTGTTTGACAAGTCTCAAATGCCAGGGCTCCCAACTTAAAACCACGAAATGAATGACCCTGTACGGTAGATAGGGAGATTTTAGATAACAGAAAAGATAGGAGCACCTTTTGGTTATCATGTATATACGTTAACTTTACATATCTCACAGACAGAAATAATTGTTCCAGGGACCTTAGGCATAAATTCGTTCCCGCCCTCTCAATGAGTTTGGATAAGGTTATACTGCCACACTAGTGTTTTTTTTTTTTAAATTTAAAAAGATATGCAACCATTTTTTTTGTTAAAATGATAAACGTATTTTAAGCTTCAAAAACTATTGTATTCTAATGGATGCATTGAATTTGCAGGGTTTCCATCATCTTAATTCAAAGAGGGAAACGCAAATAAGGTTGTTAATTGAAGAGTAAGTTCCATGTAGCCAAATTGAAACTTTAATCAGACATTGAGAAACAAGCCCTAAGAGCAGATTGTTGATACGAAACTTAAGTCAATTTTTTGACGGAAGAACATTTTTGAAAGCACACAAATGTGAGTAAGCTAACTTATTCATAAACCTTTTCTATCAATTTGCCATTGTCATTGTCTCAAATATTACTTTCAAATTTATAAAAAAAAAACAAAACTGGGGTTAGGCGATATTCCTATCAACTTTTGAAGATTTTAAACTGCTTACTATTTTTTGTGACTATTCCATCTTGTTAGCCTGGTTTCAATTTCCAGAATCAATGGCAACAGTGCGTGTCAGTGCTCTACGTTTGAACTTTTAATACCTAAATGTACATGAAGAAGATATTAAATATCCCCCCCGGTTGCATATAGGAAGGTATACAATTGTTTATAGGTATGAAATACCATGCGTGTACCTTTATATGTATATCTGCGTGAAGAAATAGGATACACACTTCGTGTATAACCAATTTAGCACAAACAAAAAATCAAAATTACTGGGCTCTCATGTTGAGTTCTTAGGTCAAGTTCATATAGCAAATACGAGCATTTGTATTCAATGATGGTGGTCGTGAAGACGACAATACACAAAACCAAACAACCGTTGCGTCGGTCGTTGTCGTTGTCGTCGTCGTCGTCATCGTTATGCTTGTCGTCGAAGGAATAAGAAATAATAATAATCCGGAAATAATTCTGCAACCCATTTTGTCGTATATGCTCATATAGTAACCCTCATATTCACCCTCAACACCATATCACCGCCATCGCCATCACCATTTTGAGTCAGAGCTTGTTATTTCCGGCGGTGTGCACCATGTGAGAGAATACGATTACAGAATAATAGGATGTAACATCCATAAACGGCCAAGTCAAGCAAAGGCGGAGAGTCGATGCTTAACGGCTAGGAACTGATTACATCAAAAGCGCAAAAGGACTTCTATTTGACTTAATGGTATTTTAGTTTAGTTCAACGATGTGCGTTATTTGCCAAAACGACGACTACGACGATGACGGAGACGACGACGACGACGACTATAACAACGACGACGCCAACAAAGAAACAAAGACGATGAGAACACGAGGACTACGAGGAGCTCACATGTGTTTTGAGATTATGTCCTTTCAGCACCACAACGACAATCGTATGAATAGGCCGCTTTTCTCCACCTCATCTAAGCAAAGCAATCGAATTATTGATACAAAGCTATCTACATTATGGTGTATGTGTGTGTATACCTACTCTATAGAGGTTTAGATTGCGGCTCTCATATCCCCAATTGAAGATTTGATTTAGTGGATTCAATTGAACGCCGATTCCGATTTGGCTTTACGTGCAAATCTCTTCTCCACTTCAAATGAGATGTACACAATTTTCGATTTCGATTTCGATTCCGGAAAATGATGATGACGCCATCATCGATAATAATGATGATGATGACGTCTACACAGGATTACAAGCTGAAACGACAATAAATGATAACATACTCATATTCTATATGTACTCACACCTACCTATGTTATGTTCATTTGTTAGTGAAGTTCCCTATATACATACATCAGAAGAAACTGGGGGTAGGAAACTTTCAAATAACATAATATCGAAGAATACTGATGACAGAGTATAAAAAAAGAGTGCGGCAAAGGTATTATAGAAGAATGGCTTTGGATTATTGCGGTCACTTTGAAAGACTAGGCCTAAGAGACCCTGAAGGATTTATAAATGATTTTCTTATAGCAGTCCATTTAACGCATCATAAATAATAATCTCTTTTCTGTTCATTTGACATTAAACTTCTACTAGGCATAGTCCAACTGACCTGGATGGTTACAATCGATTCGTATTGGTTTTTTTGAAATTAAATATTTCTTCAGGTATTTTCTCTATGGTTTTTGGAGGTTTATAAGTTTCGACTCAAGACCAAACTTGGTTGATGCTTTGTTTTGAACTCCTAACGCCACCGACTTGTCAAGAGTAAAGTTAACTTTTTTAGACCGAATTGTGGAAACCAATAGTACAATTTTGTACTTGCTCTATAGGGCAAGTAATTTCGAGGTTATAATCAAAACTAACACTACTATAAAGTCCGAAAAAGTGGGTTTCGTCATGCTGTCCGTCGGTCTGTGCGTCTGTACTTCTGTGCGTCTGTACGTCTGTGCGTCTGTGCGTCGCACAGTGGTTCGGTTTGTATGGGAGAGCGGAAAAAAGTCTGTTTTATCTGAACGGTTCAACAGATTTAAATGAAATTTGGCAATCATGTTTATATTAGTCTTATACATATTTGGTCAAAATTTGGTTGAAAAAAAATAATTAGAAACAAAGTTATTGACATTTTTCTAAAATTTGAGGGATTTGATGTTTGTATGGCAGAGCGGAAAAAAAATCTGTAACATCTGAACTGTTTAACGGATTAAGATGAAATTTGATTCGCATTTTTAAATTAGTCTTATACACATTTTATCAAAATTTGGTTAAGAAAAAATCATTAGTAAAAAAGTTATTGGCTTTTTTTTCTAAAATTTGAGTGTTTTAATGTTTGTATGGGAGAGCGGAAAAAAGTCTGTAAAATCTGAACTATTAAACGAATTTTAATGAAATTTGACAAACATGTTAAAATTAGTCTTATACATGCTTGGTCAAAATTTGATCAAGAAAAAATTGTTAGAAAAAAAGTTATTGACATTTTTATAAAATTTGAGGGTTTTAATGTTATATTTAAATAAAAGTTTTTTTTAGTAAAATCTTAACTTTTTATTTTGAATATATATATATATTATAAAATTAAATTTATAATCGATCGTTGTTCCACACAATAATATCCCTGTTTTCCTCCATAGTCATTTGAATTGGTACCAAAGATGTCATAAACGTCCGAAGTTTCTTCATTGTCAAATGTTTGACTGTATTGTGGTTGTCCAGAGGCACCATCGCATCCCCATTTAGTGAACAGTGTTAAAGACTGTCCTACAATTCTGGTTATCTCCTCTGATGTCTTTCCTTCTAATAACCTTGTTACAGTGTGGTCTAACAATTTTTGTAGTTGCACACTTGCTGAGCTTTCCGTAATGTTTATATCTAAAGGATAGCACTTTTTCTTTGCTTCCAGTAATTTAATATAAGGTGGAAAAACATCATGTCCTTCGTCTTTTAGTGCATGTCTCAATACTTCATATTGGCGTTTCGACAATTCTGCTTGTATAAATAATGCAAGAGCCTTATCCGGATCAAATTGTGAACAGGAAAAGCTCTCTGATGTTGCTGCATAGTTTATCTCTTCTCGAGGAAATATATTTCTAATTTCGTCCCTCTTATACCTTTTAGCTCGATCACAGCATTCGTCAAAACTCTTTCGTGGTCTTCCCATATTAGTTGACGTTTCGGGCAATACACTTTGGGTTAGGTCTACTTGGAAAACTCCTTCGAGCCAATAAGTGTATTTTTTTTTTTAAATGACTTTTTTTTCTATGAACTGCGTTCCATCGACTTAAAAAATGAGAAATAAAACGTTTCTTTAATTCTGATAGCACAGTTTCTATTTGCTCAGAAATTAAGTTGGGGTATTTCCTTACAAAATATGGTCGAAGATTTTGAACATCTTACCCATTAGTAATAAGTTCACTACACAACACCGAATAAGGAATTTCGATTGAATCCATTTTAATGTATTGAATTCACTATATATGTTTGTTATTATATTTAACTTCACTTTCACTTATTGCACCTTGCACAAATGCTCAATAACTCAATACTGACTTTTTTTTCATTAATCCTTTATATAAATAGATTTAAGTAAGAGATTTTATTCTAATAAGCCATTACTAATCCTTACAGGTAATAAAAAATTACGCAATACAGAACAAAAACAAAGCAATAAAACTTTAAAAAGAACACTTTTTTTATTTTTACCTGCCCTACTTTTAGCGAAAAATTAAAAAAAAATAAAAGATTATCCCTAATCCCTTTCTTTATTTTGTATTAAGCTCTATCATATAATTCAAAATATCATAAAACTATATTATTTTTCGTGTGTTGCTTTCAAGAAAATTGAGTTGAAAGTTGAAAAATTTTCCAGGCAGAAATAAATGGTTTCGCAAAAATCGAAATTCTCAGCCCTGGGTCAATGTATTAATTTTGTTTTATTTTTAAAATAACGTTTGAATTTTTTTTTTTAAATAATGGGCCTAACCAGTTCATTCTGACAATTAATACCGAAGTAATCAAACTTTTTGGTAGACACCACCGTCAAGACGGAGTTTTTTGAAATCCGATTAAGTGAAACATTTTTGAGCATAACTTCCACATCTGCACGTATCTGCAGCTGATTTTTTCTGTGCTTTAACATGAATGTATGGAGCATATGGTGGCATACTTACTTTCTTGGTATCTTTTGGAGCTGTTTTTTTAAATCAAAAAGTTTTAAAAAAAAGCATTTTTTCTTAGTACTAAAGCTTCAGGCTACTTATTGAAGGTATCTTTTATAAATAATCAATATTTTTTTTTATTTTTAGATAATCGAAAATAGACCAATTAAATTATTTAAGAAACTAGAGAATTTATCTGCAGGAACTTCGGAAAAAAACATCTCAAAATTTGTTGAAAATACGGTTCGCGATTTGAGTAAAATTATTTTTCAACTTTGATTGCTTGTAAATCAGAACATACAATATATATGTTAAAAAATACTTTTAAATCATACGCTTTGGTTATCTAAGAGTACTTTAACATAAAGTTTAAAACGATAGACATGACTTTTTCAAAAGACTTTTTTCCGCTCTCGCACCACTGTGCGTCGGTGCATCCACTGTAATTTGAGCTAGAGCCTAAACGGGTAGACCGATTTGCATGAACTTTGGTACACAGCATTTTTATGTGATTCACTAGAGGGGAAATTCGAATTTTTGTTTTAGCTCATTTAAAACGGGTAGCTGTCATACAAATATTTTGGTTTCTTCAATTTTTCTCGAAAACGGCTGTAAGGATTTTTATTAAACTTCGTTTCTGTTATAACCAAGCCAATTGTAAGAAAACTGAATTTCAGGTTTTTCTCAAAAAACTCACATTACGGAATTAGGAATTCTAGGTTTTTTGAGAAAATGGTCTTATTTTTGGGTTATTCGCGTATATCTTTGCCATTGTTAAATCGATTTTGTTATAATTTGCAATCTGATGCTTCTCAATAATTTAAACAATAATGCATTTAAAAAATTTAAAAAACATTATTTTATAAACAAAAAAAATCAAACCAAAAGTCAATTTTTCAGTGCTTTCGACTCCTTTAATATTTACTCGTTAAATATTTATATCATGCATCTTCAATAATGGGTTACAAACAGTATTTAACCACAAGAGCAAGTTCGCGTGCGATCAAGTCGTGCATAGTTTTTATTTTTTTATAAATTCTTTTTAATTGGACTGTCATACCGGAGACCTGGGTTCGAATCCCAGTTTAGTCCACCAAAATACAAACAAAATCGACTACCTCCTCTTGTGTTCAAGTGACACATTCTTCAAAAGTATTTATCTTCTCATGAATAAATGCCTCTCATCTTAACTATTCGGTTCGGTAGAAAATTGAAGGTCCCCTCCATTCCTGCCCATAACACAGGAATAGTTGAAAGTTGTCAGTCATTAGGCCCTAGCTCTCGACGAGCTGTCGCACCACTAAATTTGGGGGTGGCAATGGCGTAGTGGATGAAGTGCTTGACTGCTAACTTTGAGGTGCCCCACTCTAGGCAGCATTCTTTTCTATATTCCCCAAGTTATACAACTGGATGGCACCAGTTCGATTCCATGAGACAATCAATAAATTATTTCTCAGTCCACTGTGCGAACAAAAATTCTTTCCTATCCCTCCATTCCTTCTAACTAGTGCCGTGCAATTCAGGTTGCATATTTAAATGACCTTAGGTCTTACAGGCATTGTTCAATTTTTTTTATAAACAAAAAGATAAAAAATTCTGAAGGCAGGAATTTTACAATTTAACAAACTCTTGAAATTGAACTATTCTATTACCAAAATGAGTGTAAACGATTAGGTTTTGATCTATTTAACGCTCGATTTATTTTTGTAAGCTTAAATATCCGTAAACAATAATCGCACCTATTAACTCAAAAGCAGTTTCGGTTACCATTGATTCCTCATATAAAACTGTACTCAAAATGAAACTATTTGAGTATCATGCATACACTCTTCAGTTGTTGCTGAGAGTTTAATTGAAAATATTTCTGAGAAAATTCACTGATAATTTAGGAAATAATAGAAATAAAATATTCTACCTAATACATACAGATATACCTGGAGGACAATGACAAAGTGATGACCACTCTTGATAAGTTAAGTATGTATATATACTATATAGTATAGCAAAGGACTCTCTCTCTATTCTAAATGCTAATGTGTGTACCTCGGCACTATTTGCTTTCATCCTTGGTCCAAATTCAATTCCATCCTAATATATTTACCGCATTCAATTTCATTCAGTTCAAAAGAATTCAGTATAGAAAAAGCTTTTCACTATAAGCTACACCTACAGTTATAGCATATGAGCAAAAAAAAAAAAAGTAAGCACAGAAAACTCTGTGAATGAATGTAATTTCTAGCTAATGAAAGGAATTCTCTTCGATTTTCTTTTTTTTCCGAAAAAAAGGACATTCCCTATTTCTATCCTTATTCTGTGTCAAATCACTTAATTAACTATAGGGAGTTCAGCAAATACATACATAAGAACTGACCTAAAAAAAATAGGTAACTAAGAAAATGATAATTTTTTGGAACAAAAATATACCTTCACATGCCTGTGCATTATATGGATAAATCGAATGTTTTAGAAAAAATCAGTTCAAACCAAATATCTAGTTATATATAAATAAAGACATTGGGGCGTATTCATAGTCATTTTCAGACTGTTTCTAAGTTAAGATGAATTTGATTTTATTTTCTATGACTAATTTTGATTGCTATGGTTAAATTTTTCAATATTTAAACAGGAATAATTGAATAAATAAATATTTTAATCAACTTAGAAGTTCATATAGGATTATAAAAAGATGCTGTATTCGTTTATCCATTTTATTTTAACCTAAGTTTAGTAGAACTGGGCAGCGGTTCTGAAAAAGTATTTGTATCGTATTTTATTTGAAACGGATAATATGAAAGTCGTATGCAATGAAAATGACTCGACGTTTTTGAATATTTAAGGGCCAATTTTTCAATAGTCAGTTAAACATTAGATAGTAAAGGGTTTTCCAATAAGAGGTGTTATTTTGAATAGCCCGCTATTTCGGTAGCTGTCACTTTTGAAGCTGTCATTTTTTGACATTTGACAAGTAGAAACAACTACCATTAATAAAAATGGAACGATACACGCTTCAACAACGCATTGAAATTATTATAATTCACTATAAAAATGATGAAAATTTGGCAGAGACGGTTCGTAAAACTAAAACATTTTTGGGTCGTCGTGAAGCACCTCGTCGCACCGCAATACAGAAATTGGTGGACAAATTCTAGCTGTTGGGACAAGTTAGTGATGTGAAGAATAAAACCCGTGCACGTCGCTCAAGAACAACTGAGAATATTGCTGTTGTAGCCCAAAGTGTTGAAGAAAACCCAGGTTTGTCCATTCCTCGTCGTTCTTTGGAATTAGGCATTCCACAAACGTCATTACACCGTATTTTGCATAAAGACTTGGGTCTTAAGGCTTATAAAGTTCAGTTAACACAAGAACTCAAGCCGGCTGATCATCAACAACGTCGTGTCTTTGCTGATTGGGTCCTTGAAATGCATGAAAATGATCCGGAATTTCATCGAAAAATCATCTTAACTGACGAGGCCCATTTCCACCTCGGAGGCTACGTCAACAAGCAAAACTGTCGCATCTGGGGCTCGGAAAACCCAAGAGTTATTGTTGAAAAGCCTCTCCATCCTCAACGCGTGACTGTTTGGTGCGGTTTATGGTCCGGCGGGGTCATTGGACCTTACTTTTTCGAAAATGAGGCTGGAGCAACAGTTACGGTCAATGGATTGCGCTATCGAGAGATGATTAATGATTTTTTATGGCCGGAATTGGATGGTATTGATCTGGACAACGTTTACTTTCAACAAGACGGCGCTACGTGCCACACAAGCAATGAAACCATCGATCTTTTACGGGAAAAGTTTCCGGACCGTGTTATCTCTCGAAGAGGTGATCACAATTGGCCACCGAGATCTTGTGATTTAACACCTTGCGACTTCTTCCTTTGGGGCCACGTGAAAGATAAGGTCTACGCCAACAGCCCAGCGTCGATTCAAGACCTCAAAGATGGAATTCGTGAGGCTACCGAGGACATAGGGCAGCCACTTTGTGATTTGGTTATGGAAAATTTCATGAAAAGGATATGGTCTTGTAAGCGTGGTCGTGGCGGCCATTTGGCTGATGTTGTGTTCCATTATTAACGGCATACCTTCCTCTTTATAATGAAATAAACATCCGATCATTTATCTCAAAAAATGCCATTTTTCTTTGAATATCAAAATAACACCTCTTATTGGAAAACCCTTTACTTATTCTTCAGAAAAATCACACAATATTGTTTCTACTTATTCGTCTGATAATAATTAACAGACAGCTTAGCTGATGATTGAAAAATCGACTCTAAACGTCAAATTTTTGATGTTAATAAATTACTTGTTTTCATCTCAAACTTTGTTTGTTATGCTCAAATTGTGATTGATTGATTAACAATTACAATAGAATTGTTTTTCTTTGAAGATGGAACTGAAAAGGCCGAAAGGAAAGCTTATTAACAACTCGGAGATTGATTCGAGATAACTCTGACCTTTTGTGGTTTTTTTTAATGAAAAGATTAACTGTGGATCCATAGCTTTATAGAGCTGTTTCGTCTGTCTCAATGTGCATTTAATCAACTATTGGAAGAATCGAATATCCGTTTGAAAAGTTGTTCAAATTCGAGGGCCGGGCGCAGCCAGCTCGCTATCGAGCATATGCCATTAATTAAGCTCATATTGGGCCCCCTCCCCTGGATCAGCTACTGGTTACACCTACTCTAAAAAAAAAACAAAAAAAACGAGAGGCAAAAGGTCTTACTTTAAGAAAGTACCAAAAAGTCGTTATAAATAATCGATGTTTTCAAATTGGTACCTGCATGAACTACTGTGATAAATTTTTTGTTTGTTCCGTAAAGTAATAAGTCTTTTTTATGTTAAATTATTTTTATGTTAATTTATTTTGTTTTGTTTTAAATTAAATTATCAAAAATAATCTATCTTCAAATAATGTAAATTCAACAGAGTAAAATCAAAAATCAATACATCCCTGGAGAAGTCGTGAATAACGACGAAACGTTGGGAAAAGATGAAATAGTCTGGTTTTATTTGCATTTAAATACATATTGACCAAAAAAGCCTACTCAAACTAATTAAAAATCTCTATAGAAGTTGTCCAAAAAATATGCTGAACAATTCTCTGAACATATTGAACAGACAGTAACGAAATCAAATCATCTCAGATCAGTATAATTAACTCAATCTTTATGGAAGAAATGAACATAAAAGGAGTTCACGATAAACTAAAACAATTGAACGAAAAAAAATCTACAGGCGTTGATTGCAAACATCAGATCGTGGGATATGAGGGGCAGTGCTGAGATATTTTGTCCCTGATACCTAATAACAAAGCTTATAAATCAGAGTCTGAATCAAGCAACTACACCAAAGAATCTGAAGACCGCGGTCGTAGGTGCGCCCGCCATATCTATAAATGGGGAGTGTAAAATCCAGTTAACCAACTACGTACTATATACCCATATACATTTTACCAGTAGTTGAAAAGTGTCTGGAAGAAGAAGTGTTAAAGACGTCAAAGACGTCTTCAAGATTTTAAACACCTGCTAGTCCATGAAAAGCAGTATAGTTTCGAAAAAAAACCAAAAGTACTTTAGAATTCTTCAACATCGCCAAGGAAAGCGAGAGATTTTAGTAAGGCCTTTGACACTCTAAACCACGAAAAAATGTTACTGTCGCTAAAAAATAGCAATTCGAGGAATGTTATCAAACTGGCAATAAATTACCAGAGGTACAGATCATTTCGCAAAAGAATAAAAGATACGTACCTACACCGATGATGAAGCAATTCTTCTTGGAATACCACAAGGTTCGAATTAAGGGCTAATTTTATTCATCCTTTTTATTAACAAACTGATAAATGTATTCCGTTTTCAACACCGTTTATGTCAGAGCTCGTTTACAGACCAGATGATCGAAGTGGTTGAAAGTTGTAAGTATTTGGGAATTACTATCGATAAACTTACTTCATCTGGGATAAACATTTATAGAAATAATCTCCCGTCCGAATAAAATAAATCGTCTTTCGCTTTATTTTCCCTTGGAAACTACTCTTCAGTCTAAAAACATCTATGTAGTTCAAAAGCATGTTTACTTTGGATTGGTGGAATTGAAACTGAGATATGCCATAGTTGCTTGGGGAAATGCATCAAACACTTACATATGCTTAAATAAACTACTAATTATACAAAACAACATCCTTAAAAATATAAAAAGAAGAAACTTTGCCATTATATCCGGTTATTTCAAAGTAATTTCATTCCAACAAATCTAAAATGTTGCTAGCCTTAAAATATTACTCAGACTCACTATTCAAGAGGCTCATTGACCAACAACACAATACACGAAAACGAGCCCAAGGGATGCATTGAACAACATGGAAAAACAAAAACAACTGTGGAAAAAGGCAACTTATTAAGTGAGATTCTTCAAAACTTAAAAAAAAACGTTAATAATTTTAGAACCAGCAACATTTTTTTTTAATTTTTCTATCTTACATTTATTTAAAATGTTTGTACCCTCTTCTTTATTTTCATGATATAAAGGGTTTTCCAATAAGAGGTTTTATTTTGATATTCAAAGAAAAATGGCATTTTTTGAGATAAATGATCGGATGTTTATTTCATTATAAAGAGGAAGGTATGCCGTTAATAATGGAACACAACATCAGCCAAATGGCCGCCACGACCACGCTTACAGGACCATATCCTTTTCATGAAATTTTCCATAACCAAATCGCAAAGTGGCTGCCCTATGTCCTCGATAGCCTCACGAATTCCATCTTTGAGGTCTTGAATCGACGCTGGGCTGTTGGCGTAGACCTTATCTTTCACGTGGCCCCAAAGGAAGAAGTCGCAAGGTGTTAAATCACAAGATCTCGGTGGCCAATTGTGATCACCTCTTCGAGAGATAACACGGTCCGGAAACTTTTCCCGTAAAAGATCGATGGTTTCATTGCTTGTGTGGCACGTAGCGCCGGCCGTCTTGTTGAAAGTAAACGTTGTCCAGATCAATACCATCCAATTCCGGCCATAAAAAATCATTAATCATCTCTCGATAGCGCAATCCATTGACCGTAACTGTTGCTCCAGCCTCATTTTCGAAAAAGTAAGGTCCAATGACCCCGCCGGACCATAAACCGCACCAAACAGTCACGCGTTGAGGATGGAGAGACTTTTCAACAATAACTCTTGGGTTTTCCGAGCCCCAGATGCGACAGTTTTGCTTGTTGACGTAGCCTCCGAGGTTGAAATGGGCCTCATCAGTCAAGATGATTTTTCGATGAAATTCCGGATCATTTTCATGCATTTCAAGGACCCAATCAGCAAAGACACGACGTTGTTGATGATCAGCCGGCTTGAGTTCTTGTGTTAACTGAACTTTATAAGCCTTATGACCCAAGTTTTTATTCAAAATACGGTGTAATGACGTTTGTGGAATGCCTAATTCCAAAGAACGACGAGGAATGGACAAACCTGGGTTTTCTTCAACACTTTGGGCTACAACAGCAATATTCTCAGTTGTTCTTGAGCGACGTGCACGGGTTTTATTCTTCACATCACTAACTTGTCCCAACAGCTCGAATTTGTCCACCAATTTCTGTATTGCGGTCCGACAAGGTGCTTCACGACGACCCAAAAATGTTTTAGTTTTACGAACCGTCTCTGCCAAATTTTCACCATTTTTATAGTGAATTTTAATAATTTCAATGCGTTGTTGAAGCGTGTATCGTTCCATTTTTATCAATGGCGTAGTTTTTACTTGTCAAATGTCAAAAAATGACAGCTTCAAAAGTGACAGCTACCGAAATAGCGGGCTATTCAAAATAACACCTCTTATTGGAAAACCCTTTACAAATCTTGAAATTTTGAAAATCAAAGGGTCGAGAGTGTTAGGCGGACTCATTCTGATTAAGTAGGTACTAAACTCAGTCTATTTAAATCAAACTATTGATTTTCTATTTGTGTTAGGGAGTATAGGTACCTAAGTCAATAAATGAGGAATGTGTAATAAATAAGGAGATGTCCAACTATTGAGAAAATGATTAGTTGGACTTCTGCCCAAGAGTGTTTTAAGGTTGCTTCTGGCAACTTGACTCCCCTCAAACTAATTCCTGGCTCCGCACCTGGCTATAGATATATTATTGCGAATCTATATGTTCACTCGTATGGAATGTACTTTTGAACCGAATAGAAAATTTTGTCCAGTCTTTGACAGAAAGGCAAATTCATTGTTTATGTAATTTGCTCTCAAAGTGACATTACATCTGGAAAAAAAATTGATAAAATTGTCCAATGACTCTCCCATACTTCTTGTAAGTGAAGTACTCTACTCAAACTCGATTTTCAAATCATAAGAGCAACTTATTTACAAATATTCCATGCACTCTAGAACTAAGATTAATTGCAATTAATTTTTCATCGTCCCCCCATGACTAGTTTTTCACTTCAAATGACATACATATGTATATACTTAGGTGCTCTACGTCTATATATGTACCTATGTACTTCTCTCAATATTATTTTTTTTTTTTGTAAAAATTCCTGTGCGTAAATATTTGCAGCATCAGCGCCAGAGCCTAATGTGAGTTTGACAGGCGTTAGTCATCGACATGAAAGCTGTTTTAAAAGGACACACTATAACTGACAAAGAACCCCAGTCAGCATAAGGATAGGCGGGCAAGAGAGATACAGGAGAGAATATTGACGATGATGATGTTTCATTATCTTGATGTGGAGAGTTGACATTTTGTTTGGAGGATGATAATGCGTTCAATGCGAGGATGTGTCTTTTTGTCACATTAGCACGCGGGTAGGTATAGGCACATACATATATAATATAGCCTTTCTTCCTGTATATACAGACATACATACGTACATACATACATATAGCCTTCTATAGATTCATCCCGTGTTGCTGTCGGAGAATATCAGTCTGTCTGACTGATTGATTGTATGTGATAAGCTCTTAGGAATGTCAATTTAATTCACTGACATTGGAGTAATGAAAATTGCGTTTCTCCTCTATCTCTCATTTTTCTTTTTTTGTTCTTGTCCGCTTTTGGCAAATAAGTATACGACTTGTATGCTGATAAGCAGATATATCACACAAAAAAAAAAAAAAAAAACGAGGAAATAGGTCTCTTATACACAAAACAAAAAAGCTTCATTGCTTTTTTTTTTTTTTTTGTGTAAGGGCGGATTTTACGTGATTCGAAGAGGAAATTCATTTAAGGCTGGCGGAGACAAATAATATAATATTATTATTCATAAGGTATGTGTGCGCGAAAGCAGATAAAGTAGAATTTGTAAAATTAATGACATTTTGCCAAGGAATACAAACATTATAAAACAAAAGGGTGAACTTTAAAAGCATAATAGACAACATTTATGCACATACAATATGAAAATTAAATAAAAGTTTTGATTCACTTTCTATAGAGCTTAATCATTTTGGTTAAAAAAAATACATTAAATAAAAAAATGTTTAATGAAATAAATTAGAAAAAAAAGGTAAATTTCGAATACAAAAGTTGGGTATTTCAAAGTCAGTATGTTGGATATATCCATAGAGGTCGTTAACATAGTTCCTATATATGTCAAAAATGAAGAAGCTTTTTTTTTTAATAACGCCATTACAAAAGTTTAAATATTGTCATGAACCGTTTTCATCATATATTTTTCGAATTGCTATTGTGAGGAAGTTTATTTAATAAAAGAATACATTTTCGTTAAAAAAATTGTGTGGTGCAGCTTTCAACTCTATAGTATACAAGACGCCTTCTTCTGTAAATTATATTCGATTGGGCTGTCCAGCTAAATGATTAACATACGTACTAAGATGGGATATGCAACTACTATTTCGGACGAATTTCCAACAACAATGGGATTAAAGCAAGGTTGCATTCTAAGTGCTTTACTTTTTATATTGTTTATAAAATATATGACAAAACGGATGAGGAGGAACACAAGTGGGAGGAGCAACAATTCTTGCACTTGTGTATGCAGATGATATAGTCTTCTTTGAGGACACGGTAAACATGGTATGCCACTAATGATGTATAGGCTAGCAAAATACTGCAAACATTGGAACCTGCTAGTGAATCTAGAAGAGTCAAAAATGATGGTATTCCGAGGAGGCGGTGGCCGGCAGTCAAGGAATGAAAAGTGGACATTTAACGGGGAGGCGGTGGAAATTTTGCGCAAGTTCAAATAACTGGGAGTTCCGCAATAACTTCAAATTTGATCATGAGAAAACATCTGGAAGGAAAACTATCGGAGGCGAAAAGGGCAATTTCTTCGGTTTGGGAACGCTGCTGCAAGAACAAGTACTAGGTATAGCTTAGTGCAAAGCGAATATTATTCCGCTCTATAGCCTCATCAATTCTTTTATATGCATCTCAAATATAGGGTTATTGTCTAATTGAAGCCTTAGCGAAATTTCTACGTTATTTTATTTAAAGGATTTTTTGTCTACCAAGAAATACTCGAAACAACATTCTTTATTTAGAAACGGGGACACTTCTTTTGACATTTGACACTCTTGTATCGCACTTCAACTACATTCTGAAAGTTATGGAGACGAAAAATTAAAGGATACCAAAAATCATCCTAAATAATATAATTCAGTCAAGTCAATTGGATCAATGCTGGAAGAATGGGAGAGCCTAACAACCACATGCGGTATAAATTTAACAGTAATCCAGAATGAGAAACCGACTTCTGTGAGGATGAAGTCCAACACTGTTGTGAAAAAATTTGGTAACGTCCTGTACGACAGATATGAAGCTGGATCTTCACTGTTTAGATGCTCTTACAGTCGAAGAATTGCTGAACTTTAACTTCACGCCTCTGGATTACCAATAATATGTAACTATGTAGTATCTGCAATATGAATATGCGAGAAGATATTTGTCATTTCATTCCAATATGCCCTGTTTTGTAGGAATTTTGGATGAGGTTTTTTAATAAAAAAAAAGCCTAGATGAACGCGAATTGCTTGATGTACTAAACGGAGAGAATGGTTGGGATACGCTTTATTTATAAAAAATTATAGAAAATGTTTATAAAGGGTCCGCCAAATAACTTCTTTTTTTTTTGAAAATGGCGCAAAACATCGAGTGTAGCTTCGGCTGTGTGGCACGTAGCGCCGCGCCGGCCGTCCTGTTGAAACCAAATGTTGCCAATATCCTCTTCTTCAATTTTTGTGAACAAAAATTCGTTAAACATGGCCCGATAACGATCGCCATTTACTGTAACGGCCAGTCCTTGCTCATTTTCGAAAAATGGCCCAATTATTCCTCTGGACCAAAATCCGCACCAAACAGTGACTCGTTTTGGGTGATTCGGCTTTTCAATGTATGCGTGCGGGTTTTCTGTGCCCCAAATGCGACAATTTTGCTTGTTTACTACCCGCCAAGACCAAAATTAGCTTCATCTGAAAATATGATTTTTTTTGGCAAAATCGGCATCTTCTCTAAGTCGATCACAGGCCCACTTAGCGAAGCGTATACACAACCATATTCGTTCAGCGGAAGGATAAAACTAATTATCTGTCAAATCAGACATAGCTAAGTGTTACCATTCACGCAATTAGCTCTAGTTGAAAAAAAAAACGTTAGATGGCGGACCCTTTATAATTGAAGGAAATATATTGAAATTTTATATAAATCAAGTTCTTTTTTGCTGTTTTCATATTTACATTTAAAAAAAAAAGTCAGTCTAGGTACACAGAAATAAAGTCAACTAACTAAAAAAACACTATTTGTTTGTTTTCAAGATACAGTAGTCCTTTGATAATTTAAATTACCGATAATGTGAATTTCTTTAAAATGTGAACTGACAAAACTTTGCATTATCATCTCCAAAATGTGAATTTTTTTGGGTAAAAGTTTTTATTTTTCTCTTGTTAGTTTTGCGTGCGATATTAGGAACTAATATTTCAAGGTTTTGAATGCAGCTGCAGTCCAGATAGTGCCGTATGCCAGTTGTGAAGGTACAATTTACATTGTTATGTTTTTTTTATGATGTTTTATGATCAGTAGTTAAACGAAAAGTGCATCGATTTTGATCGATAAAAGATCAGTGTACATTTCTTTTCTCGTAATTAAAAGGTACTATTTTATTTTTCCTGAATTTAATAAATGTTGAAACTGGGCTTTAAGAAATTAAGTTGTTTCAATCAGTTTAGAAGTACTGAAAAAGTTCAGGTAATGCGAATCACTCTAAAATCCGAAAACGCCTTTTTTTAATTATTACACATTATCGGGGGACTACTGTATGTATCTCCATTAACCTTCTTATTCAGAAACGCCACGAATACGTTGCCCTTGTTAATAGCCAAACATACATGTGAAACAACTTAAATCTGCTTGATAAATTCACAAAGAAACTTAAACTCGGTTATAAATAACCAAGTTTAAAATTGGGTTTTAACAATAAACTTAAAATTTGGAGAAATAGTAAATTTTGTAATTATCAGTTTTGTAATCTACAAGTGTTTTATTTTAAACCAAGAAACTTCGTTAATTGTACCTATCCGGAATAAACTTTCGTCTAAAAATTTAAAAAGTCTTAATGTTAGAAACAACATCATTCACAACATCATGATCGTCTTTGGTGATTTTTTTAGTGCCTATAAGAAGACACTTTAATCTCATTAATACATTCATCAAAATTGAGAATTTTCATCATTCACAAGTGCCTGAAACATGTAGGGGAGACTGGGTACGAAAGTAACATTTTTGACATTTCGTGCCGTAATTTGACAACCAATAAATATATCAAAATGAAACATAGTGCATATTAATGAATGAACATTTAGCTACCATTAAATACTAATTTGGTTCCCAGCGTTGTTTTTGATTTAAATGTATGACTTGAAAATGAGGACAAGGTCAAATGTTACAATCGGCCTTTTCGGTGTGTCGTTTGTAACACGCTGAAAGGACGATTGTAACACCATATAAAGATATGAAGACAAAATCTAAAATGGTGGTTAGACTTAGAATTTAATTCTAAGCCAATACTATAAATTAATTATGTAATATTATAAAATAAATGAATGCCAATAAAAACGCAATCTTATTCAGTGCTGATAATAAATGGATTTATGTAAATAGTATAACATTATTTGGAATTTATTTAAAAAAAAAAACTATTTTGATCTCTATCTCCAGCTGTTGAATAAACAAAGTCACCTAAAACTGTGTGTGGACGGTTGTAACACAAATAATTATACAGTTATTTGTGCTTGAATTATGTTAGAAACGTCCACACGAAAATTGTTACAACAGTCCACCGCACGCTTTTTTATATTAAAAATCAAAGTAAGAAGAAACCGGTATGCCTATCGTAAAAATATTGAATCTATTTGATTTTAGAAATATTGGATCGCGGTAACGTCGCATACATTCAATGAATTGTTTATTTTTTTCAAGAAAAATTATGAAAAAACCCAAGACCAAAAAAATTACGTTTTCACTAAAATTTCACATTTTTGGCTTTTGTTGGTACATTCGACTGTACTGACTTTTAGATTTTTGTGCGTGCATTCAGGACCTATTTGCAAAGAATTGTGCATTAAAAAATGAACGCACACAGTTCTAGTTTTTCGTAAAAATTGAATGTTACAACCGACCCACCGTTACGTTCGTACCCACTCTCCCCTACATTTACATCGAAAAACTTGTCTGTATGTGAACTTTAGTTAGAATTACAATTTTGTATATAACAAAAAAAAAAAACTCACCTTGATCGGCAACATTGATGACACCATCCTGGGCAACGGCAATTGCGGAAATCGCTTGGAATCTAGCATTCGAGGATAACAATGTCTCTGCATTACTGAGAGTTCCGTCTTCATTAATTGTTCCGCCACCAAGACCAGAAATACCTGCAGCAGTACCGGCGTTTGCACCATTTAATACTACCTTAGCACCTAGTAACACTGTTGTAGTTGTCGTGGGACCAGTTGTCATGATGTTGCCACCATTGCATAAACAACCAGAGCCAGCTCCAATTCCCATAATTCCTCCTGCTGCTGCTGCTGCTGCTGCTTGAACACCAGAACCACTACCACTACCACCACCGCCATTGCCATTGCTTGACGACGATGACGACGACGAAGTCAACGATGGAGTTGTACCGCCAGGATTTCCCATCGTATTTCCGTTTCTAGTCGGATTAACTGTAGTCGAGTATTGTGTAGACGAGCTACCGTTATTGTTGGTGTTCGTAGTGCAATCACATGCCAGCGACCTGTAATTATTGTTATCATTAGTTCCGAGGACTCTTTTTATTTAAATTATGTATAAAAGCAAGGCTGTGTTAGGTTGTGTTAAGTTGGAATATTTCGCACGACACAAACCATCAGCTGCAAAATATGTCACTATATACAGCTACACAAAAAATAGCAATAAGGTACAGTCACAAAAAGCATCTTCATAGAAACAAGGATGCAAGCAATTGAGGGACTAAAAAACAGCCTGCAAATGCAGAGCATAGACCAAACAAAAAAAAAACAAAACTTGACAACGTAGAGGGCCAGATAAAAATATATATTATCGGTGTGCATCGCCTCACACAGTTCGTCGGTCAAATTTTTACCCTACAATGTTTTTTTAAGGGCCAGCTAGATTGGGTACAAGGACCTCTGTTAAATCCTCTTTGCACCCGTTTTTTTTTCTTTCGCTGCACATCGTGTTTTTTCGATTTCTGCCAATGTCCAGCACACAAAAAAAAAATCACAAAACTGTTTCGGTTTCCGGATTTTCTGCCAAAAAGCGGTTCATTGTGGTTTGGCTTTCGCCTTTTGTTGTTTCATCATATTTTTCATTTTCTTCTTGTTTTTATTTCAGAGCGGATTTTGATGTTATGTATTTCCGTTTTAAATTCTCTTGGAGGTGAAACAGAACAGAGATACCAAAATCCTTGGAGATACTTTAGGGTATTGCATGAGGGTCGAATGACTAATCCAGCAAAAGTCTAATGTTTATGCTATGTAGATACGAAACGAACTATGATTGGAGGGATTTTTGTTTAAGGTTAGAATTTGAGTTTAATTTACATCATAATTTCGTTTTAATGAAAGCTTAACAGATTTTAAATCAATATTCCTGCCTAAGGGGCCGGTTATTGCGACCAGGAAAAAAACACATCATTTATTAATTTTCCTGATGAAAATTCTGAGCGGAAAACAAAATTTCATCAGGAAAATTAATAAATGCCTGTTGCGTTTTCCTGATAGCTATAACCGCCCCTAAACATAGACCCTTCACATACGATTTTTTTCTTGTCTCGACCTATCTTATGCGAATTAACCTGTATAAATATAAATATAAATATAAATATAAATATAAATATAAATATAAATATAAATATAAATATAAATATAAATATAAATATAAATATAAATATAAATATAAATATAAATATAAATATAAATATAAATATAAATATAAATATAAATATAAATATAAATATAAATATAAATATAAATATAAATATAAATATAAATATAAATATAAATATAAATATAAATATAAATATAAATATAAATATAAATATAAATATAAATATAAATATAAATATAAATATAAATATAAATATAAATATAAATATAAATATAAATATAAATATAAATATAAATATAAATATAAATATAAATATAAATATAAATATAAATATAAATATAAATATAAATATAAATATAAATATAAATATAAATATAAATATAAATATAAATATAAATATAAATATAAATATAAATATAAATATAAATATAAATATAAATATAAATATAAATATAAATATAAATATAAATATAAATATAAATATAAATATAAATATAAATATAAATATAAATATAAATATAAATATAAATATAAATATAAATATAAATATAAATATAAATATAAATATAAATATAAATATAAATATAAATATAAATATAAATATAAATATAAATATAAATATAAATATAAATATAAATATAAATATAAATATAAATATAAATATAAATATAAATATAAATATAAATATAAATATAAATATAAATATAAATATAAATATAAATATAAATATAAATATAAATATAAATATAAATATAAATATATATATAAATATAAATATAAATATAAATATAAATATAAATATAAATATAAATATAAATATAAATATAAATATAAATATAAATATAAATATAAATATAAATATAAATATAAATATAAACATAAATACTAAGAATGCACAAAAAAAAACAAACTTAACATTTCTTAAAACTCGAATATCATTTGCCAAGAATTTGCAGCAAAAAATTTTGGTGATATGAGTAAAATGTTCGTTTAGAAAAGAACATCCTATTTCCTGTAACACAACCCAAACTTGTGCCCGTTGCTATCTTAATATATAGGTACAAAATTATCCTGCTAACATGTATTTAAGTAAACATAATCAATATCAGGAATGCAGAACAAGGAATGCATATGCTTCCATATTTGGACTCTCTCTCTCTCTCACTTACCCCAAATTCTCCTGTTTGCCAGCAAAATATCTCATATTTCCGGTTGTGTCGACAACGCGGATAGAATTAACACGCCGCGAATCACTGTCCGCAATATAGAGCTCCCCAAATGGCGAGAAAGCCATGGCCAGGACTGTGCCGAGGACACTATCGTTCGTCTTGTTTTTATCCTGATTGTTATTGCAGTGCAGGGGTGTGCCGGCAACAACGCGAATCTTCATGTCCGATGTCAGACGCAGTACTAGTCGATCATCGATGAAATGCAAGGAGCCATCTAAAGGACTTAAAGCCAATCCGGTGGGCCATTGCAATTGCGCCTGGTTAGCCATGAGGGTGCCCGAACATGGAGCTGGACTCCAGTGGTTGTGATGCCCATGGTGGCCAATTAGCGTATGAATGATGCCCTTCGGATCAACGGCTCGGATGTTTGTTCCGTCGGCGATGTACATTGTGCGGTCCGCAGCAATGGCCAGACCTTTCGGATGTGACAACCTTGCCTGCAATGCTGGGCCACCGTCGCCGCAATTACCTTCGTCGCCGGGTATGCATCGCTGACCACTGCCAACAACCGGCTCGCTGTTGATGCTGGGATCTTTGACCTTTTCCAGCCGAAGAAGGCGCAGGATTTGATGCTTCTCTGGATCGGATATGTACAAATGGCCATCGGCTGGCGACACGGCCAAGTAGTATTGGTAGGAGACCTGGGTGGCACTCAATTGGAGAATGGTGAACACTTTTCCATCTGGTGTGATACGTCGCACGAGGTTGAAGTCGCCCACGTACAAACTACCATCGGGACCGGATGCCAATGCAATCGGGGTAAGGAGCCGTGCGTCTTTTGCAATTCCGTTGCAGTGGTCGGGACAGTTAAGTGGGCGTTGAAGCCCCGTTCCCATAACAACTTTTACCGTTCGGGGATACTCTTTCATGTGCAGGGTGCTGCCATCGCCCTTCTGCAGTATACCCTCGTGGAAGTTGTAGTGATGGTGAATGTCAAGCCCCCAACCACCAATGTCCGAAATATCTACATCGTATCCCTGCAATTTGGCCGTTTGAGTTGTCCAAACTGGAGATTTGCACGTCGAGTGCTGGTATCCAACCGATATACGAGCTATCGTCACTCCGTACACCTTCTGTCGGTACACGTTGCGTTTGTTCCACGCAAATGTGTGTATTAGATTGGGATCGGCTTCGTATGTCTTCACATGCAGGGCACCTTCAATCTCCACTCCAACATGAACGTGCGTCAGTGTGCTTGGTATATGCTCTGAAGTCAAACGCATCCGAACGATGCTCAAATATCCGGAAGCCTGCGATGATTGATATGTAAGATGGAGACCAGAGCCCGGAATCTGGATGGATTCTTGAACAATCTGTGAAAAGACCAAGAGTACATACATGTTAGAGAATGTTACATTACAGAGTGGCTGAAAGGATTTGGTGATTGAAAACTTCATAAATTAAATCAATTTACAGGGTGCCTCTTGTTTAAAAAAAAATAATAAATAAATGCAATAATCAGATACCTTGAATTTCAAAATTAATTTTACTTTTTTCCTGATTTAATAAAAATGTTTTGATCTGGTAAAACAAATTGTGTTTATAATTAGTATTTCTCACAGTTTTTGAAAAAAAGATTATACCAATGTGAGGAATTATCGTTTTGGGATTATGTTTGTAAGTTTTACTAACGACTTAGTTAACTTTACAGAAGAGACTTAGAGTAATAATGTTTGCATTTGATATATTTTTATCGACTTTCAGCAGGCAGATAAGGTGAGTTAAAAGAGTTCCGTAGCATAATGTAAGCATGTTAGTAACATTCACATTTTTTAACTAAGCTTATGTAAGTAATTTGCACAGTCGTTTTTTTCATTTTTTTTTCAAAGAGTTGCGGAGAGGGTAAATATACACACACATGCGTAATCCTGGTTTAAGATAGAACGTATTCAAACCTGAAATAACCATCAGTTATGTAAACTGGAAAAAGCTGAAGTAACTTTTTAAAACTTTATTTTCTTCCAAAATAAGGAATATGAGTTGGAGATAGTAAACTGCATTCATGTTAAGAATTTCGTGACAAATTAAGGTCACAGACTTCTATAAATTCAACCATGATATAAAAGGTGCAAAAAGACTTAATATTTCATTCAAGTTTTGTATAGAAGATAAAGCTTGAGTAAACAGGCTTTACCTTTAACTAAAATTTGTATCATTTTCTTTTTTTCCCAAAAACTTTATTTTATGATTTCATAGAATATGGATGGCGCAGATATCTACTTTATTTATATTGCTACCTACGAAAATACGAATTTTTGAAAAAACGTTTTTAACGTAAATAAACACCCTGTTTTTTTTGTAGATACCATACACTTATGCCTTATACTTGTAAAACTGGAATGATTGTTACAATGTTCGGTACTTTTGATGGAATAATTAAACATTGAATCAAACAGACTTATATGTGGTAAGATTTGCTGAAAGGTATATCCTGCTTTCTATATATGATAAAACAATATTTCCGTCCCAGATTTCAATTTACGTTCAACAGGGCGTCACAAAAACTTGAATTCTATTTTGAACACATTCTGAAAAACAAGTTACAAACTTGTGTATATATGTACAGGTACGTATACCTACTATTCAATTCATATACATCAAAACACTTTATGTGTGTGCATTGGTCCTTGATGCAAAATCAATTATACGTTAATTGCCATGCGGTAATTGTGAAGCTCTATACCTACTCAAGCTATTTCCAACAGACAAACTAATGGCATTGCAAAATGGGCAATATTATTCTTCTATCTACAAAAGAGAGAAACGGATGCATTTTAAGGACTATTCATACGGTAAAACGTGCTAGAGTAGTAGTTTATTTTCCTGAATTTTCTCGAAAGGACTTTATTAGCTCTTTACTTAAATTGAGGGAAATAATATCTACTGTGTTATTATTTCTGTGTTTTTATTATGCTAACTGATGAGGAAATTTGAAAATTTCTGTGATTGAAGGAACTTATTTCGACACAAGATAAAGAAAGAATTGTTATTATTAAGATTTTTAGAGTTAAATAATATTAATTTCACTTAAGATACAACTGTTCACCTTTTGTGAAAATCAGACTTGTTTCAGATTTTATTGAAAAATAATATAGAGTTTCAGAAACAGACTTATTCTATGACGCAAAAGGCATGGTACATTTTGGTTGTTTCGAGTCATTTTAGTAACTTAATAATCGACATTAAATCATATTCTTGACATTAATTTGTTGCAGTCTAATAGTTTAATTAAGTTATTACAAAAAAAATTAAATTAATAAATTGAAATGGAGAAATTTTGACTGCGCACTAACGTTTCGGTGAGAATTTTGGTTCTTGGTCAGAATACATGGTTCAGCAATTTGAACCTAGCGATTTCGGCGGATTAACTGAGTTTCATCGACGGCGAAGCCACGGCCGGCGCGGTTCAAGCACGTAATTAGCTAAAGGGTTTTCCAATAAGAGGTGTTATTTTGAATAGCCCGCTATTTCGGTAGCTGTCACTTTTGAAGCTGTCATTTTTTGACATTTGACAAGTAGAAACTACGCCATTAATAAAAATGGAACGATACACGCTTCAACAACGCATTGAAATTATTAAAATTCGAGCTGTTGGGACAAGTTAGTGACGTGAAGAATAAAACCCGTGCACGTCGCTCAAGAACAGCTGAGAATATTGCTGTTGTAGCCCAAAGTGTTGAAGAAAACCCAGGTTTGTCCATTCCTCGTCGTTCTTTGGAATTAGGCATTCCACAAACGTCATTACACCGTATTTTGCATAAAGACTTGGGTCTTAAGGCTTATAAAGTTCAGTTAACACAAGAACTCAAGCCGGCTGATCATCAACAACGTCGTGTCTTTGCTGATTGGGTCCTTGAAATGCATGAAAATGATCCGGAATTTCATCGAAAAATCATCTTGACTGATGAGGCCCATTTCCACCTCGGAGTCGCATCTGGGGCTCGGAAAACCCAAGAGTTATTGTTGAAAAGCCTCTCCATCCTCAACGCGTGACTGTTTGGTGCGGTTTATGGTCCGGCGGGGTCATTGGACCTTACTTTTTCGAAAATGAGGCTGGAGCAACAGTTACGGTCAATGGATTGCGCTATCGAGAGATGATTAATGATTTTTAATGGCCGGAATTGGATGGTATTGATCTGGACAACGTTTACTTTCAACAAGACGGCGCTACGTGCCACACAAGCAATGAAACCATCGATCTTTTACGGGAAAAGTTTCCGGACCGTGTTATCTTCCGAAGAGGTGATCACAATTGGCCACCGAGATCTTGTGATTTAACACCTTGCGACTTCTTCCTTTGGGGCCACGTGAAATATAAGGTCTACGCCAACAGCCCAGCGTCGATTCAAGACCTCAAAGATGGAATTCGTGAGGCTATCGAGGACATAGGGCAGCCACTTTGCGATTTGGTTATGGAAAATTTCATGAAAAGTATATGGTCCTGTAAGCGTGGTCGTGGCGGCCATTTGGCTGATGTTGTGTTCCATTATTAACGGCATACCTTCCTCTTTATAATGAAATAATCATCCGATCATTTATCTCAAAAAATGCCATTTTTCTTTGAATATCAAAATAACACCTCTTATTGGAAAACCCTTTATAATAACATCCTTGAACCTTGAACCATTGTTGAACCTCATCAGTTAATCCATCAAAATCAGTGAGTTAAAGTCGCCGAACAACGGATTAATATTTGATCCACGTTTGTACAACTGGCCCTAAATAAGACAAAAGACTTTAATCAAAAGCATCCGAGATGAGACCGAGACAATACCATTTTTCTGAAAATTAAAATTTCCGAGAGTATCGCCAGTCTTGATGATCTTATCAAAAAATAACATTTTTTAATTAGAAAATCGATTTTTTTATTGAAAATATTAAATGGGGGTCGTATGTTAAAAAAATAAGCAAGGTCTCAAAGTCCAAATTAACCTTAAACTCTTGAACTAACATGCGAGATCGATCGATTTCATATGCAACGAATTTGATGAACTTTAGATTGATCTCAAAGCTGTCCGCTTTAACTTCTTTGTTAAGTTGTGATTGATTTATAAAAAGCACTGTGGTAGATGACAAAATAGATCTAACTGAAGAATTTATTTTATTTTTTCCAAGAGCTGATAGCAAATTAAGGGTGTGGATTGTAACCCAAATATGAGTACAGGGGTTTTTAGGCGGTGCCAATATCCAAACAACAACATTATTTGCAAAAATTGAAACTTTACCCTCTTTTGTAGGGCAAGGTGTTCAACTTTTATACCGACTAACAGGACTATTTAGGAACATAGGTATAGTGAACAAAAATATTTTTGACTTGACATCTCCAAAATGCTTTCTTATACGGTTAATAGTTAGAATTACATTATTGTTAGAAATTTTGTACCTATTGTTTGGGTTGTTGCAAGTTTTCAAAAACTGATGAAGTTAAAATAAAAAAAAACAACGCTATAGCAATTTTTAATTTTTATCTTGATTCAGCAAAAAGTCATGAACGAGAAAACGAGTAAAAAAATGAACCAAGTTTCCAACTACATGAGATAGTGGATGGTTGGTAGTTTGGCTATGCGGCTATAGATATTATAAATATATACGATGCCCCAAGAATGTGTATAGGTACACACTACACACACTATAGTAATAATTCATACTCTTGGCCAGGTCGTGAATCCTAGATCAACACTTGTCTGAAAATACTGTGAACGCTGCACATGTTCCTCGAGGGGTATATGTTTGGCCAGGGCACGGCTACCTACGTGGAAATCATTCCAATGCGAAATTGAATTCACCAGGCGGCATCGGCGTCGGCACCGCAAGCGCCAGCACGGTGGATGCTGAGCTGTGTTAGTTGCTTTATGTAGGTAGGTATATTCAGTTCAAGAGAATGCTCCAGCAGCAAGTAGTAAGCTTGATGTACCTACCAAGTCCAGTATTGGGATGTGAGTGAAACGACGAGATGTTTTCTGTGTTCCAAGGAACACGACGCCCGCCGCACAGTGGTGCGAGAGCGGAAAAAAGTCTTTTGAAAAAGTCATGTCTATCGTTTAAAACTTTATGTTTAAGTACTCTTAGATGACCCGAGCGTATGATTTAAAAGTATTTTTTAACATATATATTGTATGTTCTGATTTACAAGCCCTCAAAGTTGAAAAATAATTTTACTCAAATCGCGAACCGTATTTTCAACAAATTTTGAGATATTTTTTTCCGAAGTTCCTGTAGATAAATTCTCTAGCTTCTTAAATAATTTAATTGGTCTATTTTCGATTATCTAAAAATAAAAAAAATATTGATTATTTATAAAAGATACCTTCTATAAGTAGCCTGAAGCTTTAGTACTAAGAAAAAATGCTTTTTTTTTTTAACTTTTTGATTTAAAAAAACAGCTCCAAAAGATACCAAGAAAGTAAGTATGCCACCATATGCTCCATACGTTCATGTTAAAGCACAGAAAAAATCAGCTGCAGATACGTGCAGATGTGGAAGTTATGCTCAAAAATGTTTCACTTAATCGGATTTCAAAAAACTCCGTCTTGACGGTGGTGTTTACCAAAAAGTTTGATTACTTCGGTATTAATTGTCAGAATGAACTAGTTAAGCCCATTATTTTAAGAAAAAATGTCAAACTTTATTTTAAAAATAAAACAAAATTAATACATTGACCCAGGGCTGAGAATTTCGATTTTTGCGAAACCATTTATTTCTGCCTGGAAAATTTTTCAACTTTCAACTCAATTTTCTTGAAAACAACAAACGAAAAATAATATAGTTTTATGATATTTTGAATTATATGATAGAGCTTAATACAAAATAAAGAAAAGGATTAGGGATAATCCTTTTTTTTTTTTATTATTTTTCGCTCAAAGTAGGGCAGTCAAAAATAAATAGGAGTGTATCTTCCATGTTGCCTACAATTTGCCATTTAAAGCATGGAGAACCAACAATGAGACCCGCCATATTAGAGATGCTCAGAAGAAGAAAATTCAGCAGGCGTTTCGTGAAAAACTGGGCATCATTGTCGATCTTGTAAAACAAGGTACGGGGACAAGTAATGACGGCAACACCTCCAGAAGATTTTTTGCAAATCCAACCATGACTTCAGAAATCACTGGAGTTAGTGAATCCCTAATTCGGCGGTTTGCTGTTATCCTTGAAGTAATAACGTCGAATGAACAATTAGACTTAAAAAAATATGCAGCTTACACGTGGGAAACTGCTGAACTGTTTGTTGAGAAATATAAATGGTACAATATGCCAGCAACCGTACATAAGGTTTTGATCCATGGAGAAGAAATAAATAAAATCTGTGCATTTCCTGTTGGATAGCTCTCCGAGGAAGCCCAAGAATGCCGAAATAAGGATTATAAAGCCTACCGCAGGTTTCATTAAAGAAAATGCAGCCGAATTGCGACGAATGAAGATGTGATGCATCATATATTCATATCCTCAGATAAAATAATAACAGGTTTAAGGCCACAGGCAAAAAAGAAAATACTTCCAATCAGCGCAGACGCTAAAAACCTCATTTTAGCATTATAAAATCACTACTTCATAATTGTTTTCTATTTATTTTTTGTATGTATTTATCTATTTATTTATTTAATTTTATAACATACATAGTTAATAATAATATTTTATTCAAAATAAAAAATTAAGATTTTACTAAAAAAACTTTTATTTAAATATAACATCAAAACCCTCAAATTTTATAAAAATGTCAATAACTTTTTTTCTAATAATATTTTCTGGACCAAATTTTAACCAAGCTTGTAATAAGACTAATCTTGACTTGTGTGTCAAATTTCATTAAAATTCGTAAAATAGTTCAGATCTTACAGACTTTTTTCCGCTCTCCCATACAAACATCAAAACACTCAAATTTTAGAAAAAAAGTCAATAACTTTTTTACTAATGATTTTTTCTTAGCCAAATTTTGACAAAATGTGTATAAGACTAATTTTAAAATGCGAATCAAATTTCATCTTAATCCATTACACAGTTCAGATGTTACAGATTTTTTTAACGCTCTCCCATACAAACATCAAAACCCTCAAATTTTAGAAAAATCTCAATAACTTTGTTTCTAATTATTTTTTTTCAACCAAATTTTGACCAAATATGTACAAGACTAGTCTAAACACGTTTGCCAAATTTCATTTAAATCCGTTGAACCGTTCAGATAAAACAGACTTTTTTCCGCTCTCCCATACAAACCGAACCACTGTGCGCCGCACCGTCTCCAACGCGGTCCTCGTCGTATATTTTTCGTTTCAAAAATTGCATTTTCGTGAAGGATATACACCTAGTCTTGTTTTGCAGACATTAGTTTTTTTACTTTTACATTTTTCATCATCTTTTCATGCTGTTGCTGTAGAACGTTCTCTCTCAACGGTGATTTTTTTTTATTTTTGGTTGAAGTATGTAATATGAAGAAGTAACGGTCCGTCGAGCGTGTGTGTGTATAGTGTAGGTACAGGACATACGTACCTTTGTATTTGTATACCTATATATGAAAGAACACACCATATATGCATCTAAGTATATGTACCTATATGGATGTTCCAATGGAACAGTTTCTGCTGTTGTCATGCATTTTCCATGTTTTCAGCACTGGTGATTTTGAGTTTTATTTTTATTTTTTACTTGCTATTCTATTCTATATGTATAGGTATTTATATATAATTTTGAGCTTTTTTGTAGTAAATAAAAAAATAATAAAAATGAAAAGGCAAGAGCAAAATCTCATGGGTGACTTTAAGAGGGTATATGTTGTATATATTATGTAGTTGTAGGTTTGTGTGTGTTGCTATTCAGTCATACTTCTATCAAAGTAACTTTAGACACAAGGTAGGTTATATCTTTAGGAAAATGAATGATGCTATCGGGTCTATAGGGTATTAATATTTTATCATTTATACTGTCTGAACCAACAGGTTTTTTATAGTACCTACTTAATAAAGGATACAAAAGATCCATATCATACTAAAAGAGATATTTAAAAGAAGTTAGGTACTTACTTACATACATATATTTAAAAGATTGGTTTCAAAGTAGTTTTTTTTTAATGTAACCCTAAAGCTTTTTCTTAAAATAACTAAATGCAGTCAAAACCAGTTATAACGAAAAGTCAGTTATTACGAAATGATCTGGAAGTCATGACTGGAGTTAAAAATGTAAATACAATTTGGGGAAACCGTATATCGCTTATAATAGAATTTACTAGTTTTTTTTTTTATACGAATTTCAGGTAATTAGTTTTTGGCTGGAAAAGTCATTTGGGATTTTATATAAATATATCAGTAAGAAAACAAAGGGAGTTTTTTGTTGTTGTTTTACCCCAACAGTGTGCCTACTATTCAGTTCTCATTGAGACGGTCGTAAGGACAGTCAAAAGGTACTTAAGTTTTTTTAAATAAAATTGACAGGTTTTATCGTGAATTGGCATCAGATCAGATTGAAAATCACTAAGAACTTTGCAAACGTTCTTTCGACTGTGTCCTCATGAATTGCCTGCTTTACTAATATACAAAATGTCAACTCTAAACTTGGCAATATTCCGAATCTGAGCCCAGACTCGGTGTTGGACCTAGAGACAAAGCTTAAATCTTTTGAGGCGGCTATGAGCACTGCCTTTAAGGTCTCTTGTCCGGTAAGGTATAGCCGTAAAGTACTTCCCCCATGGTGGAATGAAGATTTGTCTAATCTTAGAAAAGTGTCAAGGACAATCTTCAATATCTGCCACAAACATAAGTTTTACCAACCGTATAAAGATATCCTTAAAATTTATAAGAAGGCTATCGCATCAGCCAAGCAACAAAGCTGGAGAGATTTTTGTCAGTCAATCGAAAGCATTAAGGATTCCGCAAGGCTTAGCAAGGTTCTCTCGAAGGAACATTGTAATCCCTCATTCCTGAAGAAGCCAGATGGATCTTGGACTGGCACTCCAGCTGAGTCCTTGGAGTAACTGATGACGACGCATTTTCCGGGTTGCGAGAATAACAACACGGAACAGCCTATTAACAACATTTCATTCAATCGTGAAGAGCGAATTAATACCATAATAACCAGAGAAAAAATTGCTTGGGCAATTAGCACTTTCTCGTCGTACAAGTCTTCAGGACTGGACGGAATTTTGCCTATCATGCTCCAGAAACAGCAAGATGTGGTGATTCCTTGGCTTGAGCTGATTTTCAAGGGTTGTCTCTCCCTCAACCATGTACCCGAGTCCTGGAGAGACGTTAAAGTAGTTTTTATTCCGAAAGTCGGTAGGCGGGGGAATGAATCTGCTAAAGATTTCCGTCCAATCAGCCTGACCTCTTTCGTGCTCAAAACTCTCGAACGTATCCTTGATACCCATATCAGAGATATCCTAGTGGGATGTCCTCTTGATAACTCTCAACACGCATACCTAAAGGGCAGGTCCACTGAAACGGCCCTGCATGAGGTAGTGCGTACAGTTGAGAAAACAATCCATTTCAAGGAATATACTCTCGCTACCTTTTTAGATGTAGAAGGGGCTTTTAACATTGTCCTAACTGAATCCATTCTAGAATCACTCGTTGACATAGGTGTAGAGGACTACATCAGGAAATGGATTATATCCATGCTCAATGATAGAAGGATACATGCTTTGTTAGGTAATACAAATTCCACTAAATATGTTAGTAGAGGGACACCTCAGGGGGGTGTCCTATCCCCTCTTCTGTGGCTTTTAGTCATGAATAAAATTCTCGTCAAGCTGAAGAGATGTGGAGTGAAGGCTGTTGCGTATGCCGATGACTTGGTGATAATGGTGTCAGGAAAGTTTACGCCCGTGATTAGTGAAATCACGGAAATGGCTTTGAGAAAAGTTAATAACTGGGCTACTAGTTGTGGCCTAGGTGTTAACCACAGCAAAACAGAACTGATGCCCCCTTCCACGCTACCCAGACTCAATGGCCAAACTCTGTCGCTTTCATCCAGTGCTAGATATCTGGGTGTTGTTCTTGACCATAAACTAAACTGGAAACTAAATATTGAAGAACGGGTTAAGAAGGCCTGTATAGCCTTCTATGCCTGTAGCAAAACCTTTGGTAAAAAGTGGGGCCTACAGTCAAAAATGAAACTATGGACGAACACAGCAGTAGTACGACCAATCCTCATATATGGATCGATTGTATGGTGGCCTGCTCTAACCAAGGCATATAACATCAACAAGCTTAAAAAGATTCAAAGAACGGCTAGTGTTGGAACCACAGGGGCCTTAAGATCTTGCCCAACGGATGCCGTAAGCGTTTTTCTGCATATTTTGCCACTCGATTTACACATTAAATATATGGTAACTTGCAGCGCGTTGAGACTGAAAGAATCAAATTGCTGGTTTGCTAAACCTTATGGTCAAGGCAATATAGCAAAATTGATTCCAAATGATATTTTTTCGACTCCTACCGACTACTGCACCCCTACTTTGAGTATCGGGAGGGTTTGTAACGTTAAAATTAAATTCAGAGAGGATTGGAATGATGACTTAGTGACGAGAGACTTCGACACAACTATCTACACTGACGGCTCAAAGATGGAGTGTGGTGTTGGTTCAGGAATCTTCTCGGAGTCCTTAAATATCTCCAAATCTCTTCGACTTCCTGACTATGCTAGCGTTTTCCAGGCGGAATTACTGGCTATAAGGGAAGCATGCAAAATACTTAAACAAGACCCAAACCAAAATCGAAATACTGCAATTCTGACAGACAGTCAGGCGGCTGTCAAAGCCATTGCTGCGGTCACATCATCCTCCAAATTGGTCCTGCAATGCCGGGATGAGCTTGCAAGTCTAAGTACCAATCTTAGTGTCACTCATATCTGGTTACCAGGTCACTGTGGCGTCGAAGGTAATGAGCGGGCGGACGAACTAGGTAGGCAAGGATCAGCCCTTCATAGCTCACTTGCGGAAAGCGTTTACATTCCCCTCGGAGTTATGAAGGGCAATCTTTATTCACTTTTTCTCATCAAATCCAATCGTAGGTGGAGCAGTCTAAGCATATGCGTCATATCTAGAAAGATGTGGCCCGCCTACAATAAAGCCCGAACAAAGGATCTAATGTCCAGACCAAGACAAGACATTGCCAGGGTCGTTGCAACATGCACCGGGCACTGGCCAATAGGAGAGCATGCGGTCAAACTGGGTATTTCTTACAACACCCACTGCCGTAGCTGTGCGAATCAGCAGGAAAAGGAAACATTAGTTCCCTTCCTCTGTAGATGCCCTGCCCTAGCCCGTTTTAGGTTGCAATCACTTGGAAAGGCTTTCTTTAACGACCTTGATGAACTTTCCGAACTGAAGATCAAAGACTTGATCTCCTTCTTAAACGAAACTAAATGGCTCTGAGACGATATTCGTCTTTCTGCTGTCTTACTCGGGGCTTTACATTCCTGTTCCACAAACCCATTCCTAAACCATAGGTTCAAACGAGTTTTGGTATCAAAACGGCGCTTTTTGCGCTAATTGGGTCAGCGAGCTAGTTGGCTCGTTGGCAGCCATTTCTATCTACCTAATATACAAAATTATACCACAAATTCAATTTATAAGAGTTGTTATGTGATTCAAGTGTGCCCTAAAATGGAACCACTTTTATTTTTGCTTCAAAAAAAATCCAAGACTATCAGCTATTTTCTGCTATTCTTTTCCATTGACACTTTCTAATCATTGAAAGTTTCACTCTATTTGCTTTGGATGAATTTTAAAAAAATCTTCCGAGACCGAAAATGGAACTTAAAAAATTGGAAAAAAACCTTATTTTTGAAATAACCAGTAAGAGCAATTGTATTACTTTTAATTCCAAAATTTCCGACTCGTAGATTTTTTGAAAATGGTTTTACCGTAGGTAATTAAATCAAAATATTAGTACCTAAATGGGTATCAAAACTTCCAAACTTTTGGAGTGTTTTCCAAGCAGAAGTACTTTCAACTAACGAGGCAGCTAAAAGTCTTGCCACTTTTGAATTAATAAATAGAAACATCGATAATCTTCATTGATAGTCAGGCCGAAATTAAATCCATTGCTTCAGTTGTCACAAAGTCTTAAATTTTAGACTGCTGCCGTAACGAGTTAAAATTACTCAGTGCATCAAATACAGTTACAGTTCAATGGGACCCATGACATTGTGACATATATATGGAAACAAAATGGCAGCCAAAATTCGCCAAAATAAGTTATTTTCTTGATCTAAGCCAAACTGAATCCTCCGTTTTATGCCACTAAAACAAGAAAAAGGCAGAATTCACAAATTTTTCCTCGCCGAAAACGATAGATGGTCAGCACTTGATACTTGTTGGGTCTCGAGGAATCTATATCCGAACATCTTTAAGAAAAAACAGACTTCCTTCTCGTACTAATCAGACCTCAACTTTCCCTTTAGGTTTGAATCTAAACCGGTCACAACTCAATGGGAACCCCCACCCGCAGAATGGACATCAGCTTATCAGACTTGTGTAGAAAATGTCAAGATGAAGAGGAGAAGGAGGGCTCTAATCACTTAATTTGTGACGTCTTGTTTTTGCCACTAAGGAAAATTCTGAAATTTATTCAGAGTTCAGGGTGGTTCTGGGAGGCACCTTATACCCACACCTAAGCTCCACTGACTCCTTCCTTTCCTCTCCTGCGATGATGTGGCCCACCGTATTGAAACCCTTTTAACCTAAAATAATCTAAACGATAATTTTAAAATATTAATAAATTGGAAGCTTTTAATAAATATTATATAAAAAAGGGAATCACGTCTAAACACTGCCGGCACCGAAATCTGAATATCTCTTCGTAATCGTCCAGTCGGTGTGAATGGCCGTCTCTTTCTAGCAACACATTCTTGTCAGTATGCAGTACTTCAAAGTTATTCTTTGTGACCACACCAATCATTTCATATCTCTATTAATAAAAAAACACTATCCGCTTGTTGTTTTCCGTTTATTAATAAAGAGGTAACATTTTTGACTTAAATAGTAAAAATCATTTTCTTACTCAATAAGAATCGTGGGAGCTTTTTTAACTTTTGAAAAAAATTGTATCACTTGAAAGAGCTCTTAAAATTGGGAATGTTTTTAAGAAATCAAAAGAAATCAATAAAATTAAAAACAGAGTGGATTTTTTATTTATTTCGCAAGTTCTTAGAACCTGTAAAAGCGTGGCGATAATCAACTTTAATTTCACTTACTTAAGCTCAAGTAGATAAATAATATCAATTTTTGCTGTAACTAATTAACTTTATTTAATATACAAGACATCAGCAGTTGTACAAGAGAGGGCTTTTTAAATGTATTGAATGTCAGCACCCTAACAAAATATATTTAGGGCTATTCAATTCCCTTTTATTCATAAACTGGAATGAAAATCAAACGAATGTTTTTTTTTTCTATTATTTCCTTCGCAAAACATCGTTCTAAGACCGTTGATTTTTTTTTATTAAAGTTAATTTCAAGTTTTACATACAAAAAAAAAAATAAACGAAATAAAACGAGACATCACTTCTTGTCCAGCAGAATATAATTAAACATTTTTGTATTCCAATTAAGTTTCCATTTTCTTTTTCCAACAAGAAGACAGACAAATTCAAAATCTTCCTTCTTCTTTGAGAAAAAAAAAGGGAAAACCTTTCTTTTTTAACTAAATTCGTAGAATTTTTTCATTGAAGGAAATAAAAATCTGAATAAAACTCATTTTTATTATGATTTAAAGTTAATTAAAGAAGCCAACTTCACCTGAGCTAAATTAAGCTCTCTTTTGGGGAGTTCTTTAAATGAAAGTTTAGGTCTTATAAGAATTCATATATACTTTAAGCTCCATAAAGGTTGATGGACTAATAGAAAAAAAAAAAAAAATATAAGCTCACCTGAGTTTCGGCAAATACAACTCTCTTTCCTGGCATAGCTCCAACCCCATTGGGCATCCATGTTGATATCAATTGAGGCTTCAACTGCTCGTGGTCGTGGACGATGCAAATTTTACTCGAGTCCAAAGGTTCATCCGAAAAATGATACAGAATCGAATTGAGGAATGTCAAAGCGGGATTCTGTGATGCAATTCTAATCATGAAAAGAAAAATGGGCAACAAAATCAAATTTCGTTCTCTGCTCTGATATCTCTGTTTTTTTTTTTTTTGTATTTGTATTGAAACTCACTTAATAGCTGTCCTTGCATGTTCATCTTCATCGCTCAGTTGCATTTGAACTGGTGGTAGTACAACAATTCTGTTCCATGGCACGAAAACGGTTCGTGTAAGTGGACGAAAGGGTGATCTCTGGAATTGTAATGTTACAGCACCTCCTCCATTTACCAGCACATCAAACCTGAAAAGGTAAATAATTTTTTGTAGCAAAAATATGATCATTTTTTTTTTTTTTTTCAAAATCGAAGTGCCTGCGGACATTTCCTGCAATTGTGTATTTATTCACCCTTTACTGCCAGAATATGAAATGGTAAATGTAAGGGAGTTTTATGATTTAACAAGAGAGAAAACTTTGTGAACAATCACATTGTAAGATTCACTTTAGGGAATCAGTCAAAAACGTTCTAAGCTTGGGGAGAAAAAATAAAAAAAAAAAAACAGAAATAAAAATGAAAGAAGCAAAAAAGGAAAATGCCAAATACTGTCCGAGATAAATCACTTCGACTAAATTAATTTCAGTTTTATAAAGTTAGAGTTCTTTTTTTATCATTTGCTCCCAGCTGTGGGACAGGAACGCACCCGGTTGCTGGCTAGATCTAGCTACTTTTATGTAGTTAACATGTCTATGGCATAGCAGATTGTCAGTGGCGGGATACTGTGGGGCAGCATCAGAGGCCGCCTTAAAGTGGGACGAGATCGACCAACAACCAACCAACCAACCAACCGGCGACGACCGAACATTTTAAAAGTTCTGCATTCAGTATAAAGTTGCAATGAAAAGTTTCACAAAGAAGTGGGGGCAATTTGTAGTCAGATTTAAAGACTGCTTAGTAGGGCGAAAAATAAAGTATACGCCCGAGTGTACGCAATAAGGACTTGCGAGAATAACTTTTTTGCTGAAGCATTTAATTTTGTGTGCGGCACTAATGTTTGCAGGCAAGATGTATTGTTTGTGTTTTTCCAAGACAAATTATATGGCCTTGAGGTAGTCTAATAACATACCTACCTCTAAATCATTTTTAAAGAAAACCATTTGACCATGAAAAAGAAGAATAACAGATGAAAAATGATGAAGTAAAACAAATGACAGTATTTGTTTGTGTATTTAAAAACGGAAAGATAGATTTTTGTATTACCTACAGTGAAATGTGAGTTCCATTGAAGGACTCGATTTTTTTTTTTAATATAATTTAAATGTAACGTCTAGACTGAAATAATTAAAATCCAATGAAAGCATATTGAATGTAAGTCAAAATGAATACAAAATGTATACAAAATTGAATAAGATGGCAAGGAAGGATCAATTTTGTTATTTGAATTTACTTTGGGAAGGTCATAGGTTAAGAAAACACAACGTTTTGCTATCGCTTAATATACAAACAGTTGTAAAAAAAAAAAAATAAAGGAGCTTTTTTGAGGAACCCGATGGTAAGGAGCAAGCCATTTGTTGGATTCTTTTTAAATTGGGTTACCCTTTCATTTCGAAGAAAATCAATTTGGCTTTTCTTTGTTTCGTTTAGTCGTTCAATATTTCGATTTTATTTTTTTTCCAATCATATCGCAGTTCTGTATTTTTATATTTCAATTTTTTTTTAAATGAATTTCAATTATTTTGCAAAATTCATTGGAAATTGGTTTATTGCTTTTTTATTTTTGGTTATTTTAGTGTGTGAATTAAAGCCAATTTTTTTTTCTCACAGACACAATTTGCCATTTTGATAATCGTTCCGTTTTATAATTTTTACCATTTCGCCATTCAGCATTTAAATATTTTTTCTTTTCATACTTGCGATGTATAGGGTGTCCTCTTATTCGTCAAAAATAATTTAAGATATGATATGAAAATCGTAATGAAGTCTAATCAATGTTGATATCATTTGTATGGGATTTAAGATTTGGTGTGCCCTTGCCCATTTTAACGAAAATTATTCTGTTAATACTGATAGTAGAAATTTTGTTTTGAATTTTATTTTCATAAGAAAATATAACTTTATAACTGCGTTAAAATAAAACGTGTATATCTTTTTTAAGTAATTAAATCCAATTTCTAAGCTTTTTCTGTTTCTTACCCATGGTATTTTTTTTATCTTAAAATATCGTGGAATGTCATAAAAAGGCTATGTACTGAATTTGAAGGAAATCGGTTCACCCGTTAATGCTCTAGCTCAAATTACTGTGGACGCACAGACCCACACACGCAAAGACTCAGAAACTGACGGATGGTATAACGAACCTATCTTTTTCGGACTTTTGACAATCGCATAGTGTTAGTTTTGATTAGAACCTCGACATTTACATTAATCTTTCTAAAGGGTCTTCCAATAGGGACTTCCAAACTTTGACAGGTGGCCATATTTTTTAAGTTACATCTGTCAAATTTATTTTCATTCATTCAGCCTGTTTTTCCAAATCACCATGGCCGGACACTACGTTCAATAATTTGTGCAAATGATAAAATTGTTTTATCAAAATGGTTATTCTGCTCGGGCCACGTTCCGCGCGCCTCGATCATTTCCATAATCGTTTATTGTAGAATCGAGTTACATAGTTTGGCCCCTGGTTCAGTAACCGCTCAGGCAACATCCAAACGTCGGCGAAATGCAAGATCTGCCGAAAATATCGCCACTGTTCGGGAGAGTGTGCAGGAGAATTCAAGGCAGTCAATTTCGCGTCGCTCACAAGAACTCGGCCTTTCACAGACCACAACTTGGCGAATTTTTCGTTGTAACTTGGGCCTGAATTCGTACAAAATTTAACTGACGCAGAAGCTGAGGGTAAACGACCATAGACAACGACGTGTGTTCGCTGAATGGGCTCTGGAGCAGTTGGAAGCGGACCCTTATTTTCATCGAAAAATCACCTTCAGCGGTGAGGCCCATTTCTGGATGAATTGGTATCAAGAAAAAGTCACTGTTTGGTGTAGATTTTGGGCTGGTGGCGTCATCAGTCCATATTTCTTTAAGAACCACATTGGAGAGCCCATCACCGTCACCGGCGAGCGCTTTAGGTCGATGATTATCAACTTCTTTTGGCCTGAATTGGATGATATGGACACCAACGACATATGGTTTCAACAGGACGGCTCTACGTGCCACACAGCTCACGCCACATGGGAACTTCTGCACGAGCGATTCGAGGGCATGGTCAGCTCACGTGGAGGTGATGAGAACTGGCCACCAAGATTGTGCGATTTGACCCCGTTAGCCTTTTCCTTGTCGGATTTTCTGAAGTCACAGGTCTATGCGAATAAGCCACAAACTACAGCGGCCCTCAATAACCAGATGCAATCGGTCAAATTCAGAGTCATGGAAAATTGGACTTTTTGGATGCACGCCACCCATAGAAGCCGTGGCGGACATTTGAACGATGTTATATTCAACAAAATGACATCGATAAGCATTTCAAAAGAATAAAAAATTTGGATTATATCTCATACACACGCTGAATGAAAGACTCAAATTAAAATTAAATCTGTTAACATTTTACCGTTATAAAAGGCACGCTCCCAGGTAAACGCATTATAATATCACACCAGCCAGAGAGTAATAAAATATGAAAGAACCAAGACTGTTTAAATTGTTGCTGTGAAGGCATTACCATTTCGCCAACATTTTGAATTACCATTTTCCAACAATTCGATTCTCGAGGATTTTTTTTGAGATTGTCAAACTATAGATTTTGAACACTGATAAAGAATTTGAGTAGGTACTAATCATCGCTCTAATCGCTCTCGAACAAATGATCAATTTCAAGGACAGTCCTAGATACAACTTTATAATCTAATCGATATAAATTATAATACCTGCAAGATTGAATGTTCAATTGGCTGTGCTTTGTACAATATCCTTATAGATAGATGCCAATTATTGTATTTCAAATGATGCATGCGGGAACCAATTTATACTTAACAAGGATTTGCATAATCCTCGCAACGGTTTCCATTATCCGCACATTCACTATTGTAACTAATTATAATATACCTTAACTCAATCGGGGGATCTATAATACTATAAACTACATATTTCGGGGAGCACATCTGCACATTGCACAATGCGAATATATGTTCGCTTGAACTCACTAATTTAAATACGGTCTACAAAAGCTAAGCCGCATTTCGGGGAAATTTGATTTTCTATAGGTAACTTTATTATTATGGTGCGGTGGATTTAGTTATCCTCATAGTATATAGACTAGACAGTTACACAATATGATTTTGTCAAGTCATTAGTAAGATAAATAGATTAGCCTTTGACTTCTTAGAGTACATCTATATATACGATATTGTGAAGAGGAAAACAAATATAGCTACGGCGACACTTTTGAAGGAAATGGAAATCCTTGACATCTCATCCTTGATATGTTTCCCTTCCCATCTGAAAAAGGTCAATTTCCGTTGATATGGCATGGCACACAACTTTGATGAAGGTGGGTCTTAAACATCAGGAACTTGTTTCCACAAAAATAAAATGAAATCCAACAAAACACACACACACAAAATAAAATACATAAAACAAACCAACAAAATATCGCAAATAAAAAAAAGTCCGACAAATCGATTCTATAACATGTAACGTATATACTTATACTAAGAAAACGAACACTTCCGCCCACATTTATGATCTAAAGGGAAATGCCCGCAATATGGCTGTCACATCCTGTCTCTTATGCAGTTAACACTGGGGACAAAGTGTGAGGATATCATAAATCGTTTTATTTTCTAAAACGAACCCTTTTTCGTCCCGCCCATGAATTTTATCTTTTATTCCTCTTCATTCTCTTGGTTTTACAATATACGTATATCTTTGCATCCATATATACCTACGCCAACGCCATACCATGTGTGTATTATAGAGAGATATGGGAGATGGTGGAGAGTTTTGGGGAGATTTTCACACATAAATGACAGGAGACGATAGGATTTCCAAAAATGTAAGCACTTCAGTTAAACTGCCATTTAACGTTGACCCCAATATAGTGCGGTATAGCGCGTCCTCACACCACATTCTATTTTCCTTGATATTTTATAGTACCCATATACAGACAGAGAAACACACAGATGGTGGAATATATGCTTAGGTACAATTGGTTTAGTGCTGCTGATCTCTGTTTCTCGTGCGGTACTCAGAAATACAATTTCCAGTAAAGGGATATTCAAAATAAATTTGATTTATATGTATTTGTCAACAATACATGCATTTTTTTTCTTCATTGTATTCATTTAAAAAAAAACTTAAGGATTCATTTTATAAAAATATATGAAATGTTACTTTGTTAGATATATTTTTTTATGTGTGAAAAAAAAAATTCGAGGTTGTAATCACAACTAACGCTAAGATTGCCGAGAAGTCCGAAAAAGTAGGTTTCGTCATGCTGTCCGTCGGCGGCGGCGCGGCGCAGCGTGCGTTTGTGGGTCCGCTGTTTTTTAAGCTGCAGCCTAAATGGGTGCTCCGACTTACATGACATTTTGGTACAGAGCATCTTTATGTAATTCCCTTTAAAGAAAAATTAGAATTTTTGTTTTAGCTCTCCTAGAACGGGTAGCTTCCATACAAAAATATTGGTTTCTTCAAATTATCTGAAAAAACAGCTCTAACAACTTTGATTAAACTTCGTACCTCGAATGACCAAAGTAATCGTAAGAAAACGGCGTTTAAGGTTTTTTTTTGCGAAAAATTCATATAACCGAAATAGGTTTAACACGTTTTTATAAGAAAATGGTCTTATTTTTTCGAGTATATCTTTCCCATTGTTAGACTGATTTTTTTATAACTTTTCAAACTATATTGCAATTATTACAAATTTCGAAAAAAAAAATTCAATCAAACAAATCTCTTTTTGTGTTACTTTTGACTTTTCAACATTTTCTCGTTCATTCACGATTAAAATAAGGAAGTGACTCTGGCAAAAAGCTGTTATAAATAAGTGTTATAAATTGGCATTTCCAATGTTCTTAAATAAAAGCCCACAATAAAGCCATCGCCGCTTTACCCATATGTATAACAGTTACAATTGTTTTATTTAATTTTGATATAAAGGGTGTTTTTTTTTAAAGTGTGGTTTTCAATCTGACAATACTTTTTTCGGATTTGATATTTTTGAAAGTTGTCACTTGATTTATTTTCAGTTTGGATTGCCATTTTATAATTAATAGATTTACTCCTGAACAACGTTTGAAAAACGTGCAAATTTATTACCAAAATAATAGTTCGGTTCGCACGACGCACGACGCACACGCTGCGTCCAATATTCGGTCGTCATAATCGCAAAATCACATGAATTCGAGCAACCATGGATCGGTTTCAACGTTTACTCAAGTGGATAATGCGCATTTTCAGAGCCGCCCTACAGTGCGCACTGAAGACGCTAATGCTGCTGTGGAGCAAAGTATCGAAGAAGACCCGAATGAGTCCATCCGCCATCGCGTGCAACAATTGGAGCTGTCGAAAATTAGGCCTCTCGGCTGGAATTTATTCGAGCCAGCTGCGGTGGCCACTTGACCGCATTAATTTTTAAAACATAATGGCAAACCCTTATCTTTATAATAAAGTTAAATTCTTGACCATAACATTAAATTATATGTTTTTTATTTCTTCTTGAAAACCACACGTTTAAAAAAAAAACACCATTTAAATCTGCTTAGTTAACAAGCGGAGGTGTTAATCACGGTTAGCTTATACGAATTTGTGCACGTGTTTTCTCAAAATTCATCGCTCATCCGAAAAAAAAGCGTGGCAAACGTTTTTGTGTATAATTTCATAAGAAACTTATAATTTTTGGCAATTCAAAAACAAAATAAATTTTCCCCATTCCCCACAAAATCTTAAGCTTTGATATAAATTAAGGGTCCTTTTAAGGAAATGCAGCTATTTCGGAATTTTTTCGATGTGCGGTAGTCCTTTTGTCCTGGTCTAATATTTTCATTTTGATCATCCACCAACTCATTTACGGCCCTGTTTTTTAGCTTTTATCGAAGTTTATGTTCTTACTTCCCATGGAAGTTATCACCAAGAACTATCAAAGCATAGCTATTTGGCTTAGAACCTATAATAATTCAATTGCCAAAATTTTGCGATTAAAAACGCTTTTAGACCTCTTATTGGTTTTATACCTTCTTTACAGGTTCTCTATCTCCGTCAATTTTTTTTGTCATTTATTTTAAGTCTTTCAAACAATCACAATATCCATTCTAAAAGAAAACGAAATAAAACTGGTCATTCAAAACAAACAAACAAATCATTTGTCTTGTCATGCATCAGCACATTCCATTCCAAATCACTCACAGAATCAATCAGGATATTAACATTCCACATCATTGCAGATTTGCGATTGTATCTAAAGACTAAGCAATGATCACATCACAAAAGTTGTATTATAGTTATAGGCAAAGCACCTTGAAACTTATTTGCTATCCAACATATCAAATCATCGAATAATTTTCTTCGAGCTATATTATTTTAGAATTTTATATGCCAACCCTTAAAAAAACAGGAGAAAAATAAAACACAAAAAAACTTAATTGAAAAATGTTCTTAGATTAATTAAGGTTGTCTGCACCCTCGTTGAATTCCGCGGCTGTTTCATCAAAAATATCACCAAACCAGGTCATCACTTGGTATAAATGTACTCGGATATTTTTATCTTTGCCCATCAATATGATGCCCGAATTGGAGATTTTTTTTTATCAAAGGTGATTCAGATTAGGAATGTCCTAAATTTAGATAGCTTTGTGCTGTGTGTTTGGATATACAGTCAAAAAAAAAAAAAATTGAAAAAAATACATCATTCACATCCTTTGCGAATGAGAAAGAAAAATATTTATGTCAGTGCACATTTTCATGCACCGCACACACCGTCAGGTTGCATCCTGGGAAATAACATTTTCAAACGATAAATATGTGTATGAATAGTCGTTTCGTTGAAAAAAGGAACGCAAACCCAAAAATCGATTGAAAGTAAACAAACATTTTTTTTGTTTTGTATTCGTCCTGTAGATCCTGTAGATTTTTTAATATATATTTTTTTTATTTTATTTTGGCTCACTTTAGTATGAAAATGCAATAAGAGTAGAATATGAAAAGTAGTATCATGCCAAAAAGCACTTGTAAAGTTCAAGGAAGTTTGCGAATGTAATAGAAGAAGTTCTTGAAGTTTTTTTGCTGAATTTGTTTTTTTTTTTTGAAATGTTTATGTATGTATATGTTGTTCCTTTGAAGCATTTACAAGGAATAAGGTCAGTGGTTGGATAGAAATGCAAACAAGAAACTGTTATTGCATGGAACTGAAGAGTGTGGGTCGTCTTGAGAGGAAGACTATGACTTTTGAATGATATCATGAAAAGAGTTATGTTTGGGTTTTTAACTTGTTTTTTTTTTTTTTTTTTTTTTTACAACTTGTTTAAAGTTTGGTAATGAGATACTTTCTATGATAACTTCAACATCCAAAAAGGCAATGACAGCTTTTACATTATGTAAAAATTTTGTTTATATCTACATATATCTACCTGTATTTGATCAAATATTCTTTTTTTAGAATGTAATGATTTTAAATATAAGACTCATATGTCTGAGATAGAGATATCATTTCTAAAGTAGTTTCCGTCATGCTCTTTTAAACTCTTCTAAAAAAGTATATTTGAACTGATTCAAACTCATTTATGCATTGGTATCCGTAAACTTCGTTACCATAGCAAAAGCAATTGTTTATGGTGGCGTCAAATACTTTAAACTTCGATGTTGGGTCTACAAGATAATTTTAAAAAAATCGTGCCCACATTGTATTTATTGCTTCTTTTGCTACAGCCAATTTTTCTCTTATATGAGCCCGTATACTTAAATTATGTGAAATAACGAAGCCAAGGTGTTTGAAGTCATTAACGACTTCTATGTTGGCGTCATCTAATGTCCAGTTCCTTAATAGTTTCTATCAGGACTATGAGTCCTAAAGATCATGATCTTATATTTGGTTGAGTTAATTTTGAGATCCCATAAGTCACAATAAACTTTCAGCTTATTTATTTGGAGCTGGAGTGTTGTTGGGTTATCAGCAAAAATAACGAGGTCATCTGCATACAACAAGAGTTGTACACATATATACCCAAAGGAAACCCCACCTGGTAGATGACTTTCCATATCGTTGATAAACAAAGCGAACATTAACGGACTCAAAACACAACCTTGCGGGACACCTGTTTCTGATCTAAAAGAATTTGAATGTCTGTTACCGCTGCATACCACTGCCGACATATCTATATAGTAAGAGCTGTTCATAAACCTGAATAAATTTAGTAGAATTCTGAATTACAGTGAGTTTATATAAAATTGACCTTCTATTAATGGTATCAAATGCAGCCTTAAAGTCTACAAAAAATACAAATAAAGGCTGAATGAAAAGGAGAGAAATTTTCTTCTGGATTTTTCTTTTAGAATCGTTGACCTGTCACCCATCTACGGATTACGAATACTAAATTTCGTAAAAATTGAAAATTCAACCTGTGCTCAAATGTGCCGGAAATATTTAAAAAACATATGGAAAAGATATTCAAAAAAAATTCGTATATTTGCAACTTTTACGCCAAAAAATTAATTTTGCAAAGCGTGAAGTAAGCATCTATTTAAAAAAAAAAAGTTGTGCTTTATTGCTTACGGATCACATGGCAGCACAAGATCACAGCACAATTTCTTTTATGAAATTAAAAATTGGCAGCTTTCCTTCTAGGAAAAAAAATGGTTGTCCATAAAAGTTGCAAATATGCGGTTTTTTTGTTTCCCGGCACGACCGTAAAATTTGAAAACTTGCAATTCTTTTTTAATATATACGGCAAAAGGCATCAGCACACTTTGGGTACATTGCAGCACAACATTTTAAAAATGGCGGTGGTAGTTTCACGCACATCGAGAGGTGTCAGCTTTTTCTTAATAAAAGGTGTTTTTTTAGACGTGAGGTTTTCAAGAAGAAATAAAACCCATATAATTTAATGTTATGGCCAAAAATTAAGCTTTCTTATAAAGAAAAGGATTTGCCATTATGATTTCGGGCAAGTGGCCCCTCGGTTGGCCACAATAAATTTAAGCCAAAAGGCCCAATTTTCGATAGATCCAATTGTTGCGCGCGATGGCGAATGAACACATTCGGATACTCTACTCCACAGCAGCAATAGCGCCCTGTGAGGCATCGCTGTTAGTTGGTGACGCACATACATGCGCAACAGCTAAATTATAGAAACCCTTAAAAATAAAATTTTGCAAGTTACTCAGCTGTTTAACATGACATGAAAAAATCTAAATAAAACGAGCATAATGTCAGGTAAACAATTTTAATAATATCATTTTCTCGAGTAAATAGACCCAGTCCTTTTAACTTTCAGAATAGATATAGTATAAGACAGATTCAACAAAGGTTATAGTATTATTATTATATGCGCATCAAGCTTCTCTACCTATTCAACACACAGACACACGAAAGAAAATCATGTTTGCTTTTCAATTCCATGGAATGAAACTTCGCACATAAAAAGTTAATTAAATCCTTGACCTAGATCGGGAAGACATTTTGTGCTGTAGCACAGTTCAATGATTTTATATTCTACACTCTTTTTCTGTTGCCATGAATACTACTGCTACCGCCACCACCACTCTACCCGGTTGAAATCTTCTCTCTCTCTCTTTGTTGATGTTGTATTTTCCATCTTTTGTTCTGGTTCTATCCAAATTCTGTAGGATATTGAATTTCGAACAAAAGGACAAAATAATTACTTTCTTTAGAGATATGCCTACCTATATGAATCTTAAGTATTACTATAGTGTAGATAGGTACCTCTAAATTCATAGCTATATAAATGTGCATTTCATATCCGTTTTCTTTTCATAAGCAGTTATAATGTTTTTCCTTTAAGATTGTTCATTGTGAATAGGAGACTGGATACCTATGTGTGTGTTTGGGTTTTGTTTTGTTAGCTCTGGTGTGGCGAGAACTTAGTTTTAAAATTATACAAAAAAACAACACTCTTGGTATAGACATGAGAAAGGTTATTTTAAATTTGTATCCAAGACCCAAACCCCAAATTTTTCTCCAAAGTCAAAGATGTGAAACACCTAACTAGCTTAGTTTTTCGTCCTTGTTTGTATGGAATGAAATAAAAGCAAAATATTTTGAACGCTTAGGGTAAAAGGGAGTGAAATGGCGCACCGCGGGAGATCAAAACATTGAAAGCATTTTTCGCTTCATTTTGTTATGTCTGTCAAGTTAGCACTAAAATAATTTTCAAAATTAAAAAAAACTTAAGCACAGTTAAATGAAGCTTTTTCGTAGTAAATTATTTGTGGAGAGAAAAAAAAATCAAAAAAATGTTTTGCTTTGTTTAAAAAATTAAAATAGTCGTAGGTTGCTACGAACTTCCCAGCTTTTTCAAAAAAAAAAATCTTAGGTAACTAATTTTTCAGAATATAATTCTTTCCAGAACTAATTTACAACAAAAAATCTACAATTACCAAAAGTGTAGTGTATAGTGTAAATGAGAATTAAGGGATCACTTAGTTATAAACAATGAGGAACTTTTAAAAGCAATTCCTGATGAAAAATATTTTTTTTTTTTGACTGTCCATTGAACTTCAGGTTGGTTTAAGCCTTTAAAAAAAAACTTTCGAAATTAAAAAAAATAAATACGAATAGAAAAGAATGTGAAATTTCATGTTTTCTTAAAATCGCTTTAGTAATTTAATTTCTTCACAGAAGAAGTAATTATCTTGTGCAAGTCCTAAGAAGTTGAAAAATAGGAATATTTTTTTCTTTTACTTAAAATTGGCGGCTTGCACAAAAAACTAAAAAAAATCGGCATAACGAAGAGAAAGAATCTACTTCGCGAGGCTGTTCATTGAATTGAAATTAAAATTAATGAAATATGGGAAATTAGGTGGAAGAACATTGAAGAAAAGTAATATTGTATATTGAAAAGTAATTGTATAAAAGCATGAAGAAAAATTGAAGAAATTGGGAGAAGAATATTTTTATAAGACCCAGTGTGGTATACTTTAAAGGTAAAAGACACTTTATAGCTGGTTATTTCGCTCAAAAGTTCTTAACCTATTGCTTTGAAATTTTGGCACACGAATATTGGTGTGTTTATAAATACTTTTTTTTAAGAAAAAAACAGAGGGATATGTTAGGCATAAAAAAAACACCCGCTATACTGAAATATAAGCAATACAGGAACTTTATTTATCAGAAAAAATTCTCAGTTTTATTGTAAAAAAAAAATAAGGAAATAACATAATATACAAAGAGAGCTGACAGAAACTTTGGGTGGAAATATAACTAAAAATTTAGTACGAGGGTTTTTATGTGTATCCGTAGTGATGTCAAAAACAAAAGTCTGGCAGGTTTATTTGGCGCCGGCCGGTGGTGGGGCCTTGCAAATAGCAGTTTTTACAATTCTTTTCAGAAGCGTTACCACCCTCTCACTTAAAATTATTTCTAAAGGAAATGATGGGCATTTATCTTGACGGTCCTATTAATATTTAGAACTCAAGATATAAGCTTTTTTAAGCGAACCTTATCGATTTTTTTTGGGGACTTGCTTGTTGATTCTTTGGTATGCATATGTAAACGGACTTCGCCCATACGTGAACCTTCATGACATTGGATCTTGCTGCGGGCCGAATTTAAATTAACATCAAACAGAGTTATGAAGTGAGGTATAATTTCATATTTGCATTCAAAATATAAGATCTCCGAAAGTTCTTCATCGATTGCTTTGGAATTTTGACTCAACGCAACGTTGCATTCGCATACGCGCGTGTTTTACTATAGGTTTTAAAAACACCACCATCTGTTGGACGTAAAAGAAAAGCACACTATACTGAGAACTCAGAAATCTCATTTGAAAGCGGAACAGGATCCTTCAATTAAATTTCTCAGTTTTGCTGTCAAAATACTGAAGAACAAAAATGTATTTACTCAATCTCTTTCTGACGGAGCCAGTGTTACCGCAGGCCAAATTATTTATGTGTCCCTCTGAATGAAAAAAATGTGTTCTTTTGAAAATAAATGAGTCCTTTTGAAAATGAATGTATATTATTGAAAAAAAAAATATGAATTTAAGTAATATCAAAATCTTTTTATTATTTTATTAAATAAATACTTAATAGAAAATCAAGAATAAAGTTAAAACATTGAAATACATTATATTACTCAATGTAATAGTGAGTCTTGCATTACATTATGAATAACCTTATTTCAATATACATGTTTGTTTTTAACTAAATTTAAAGTTTCTTGAGCTTAAATGATCGTGAAAAAATGTGTCCTTTTTAAAAAAAATGTGTCCCCGAGTCCCCTAAGAAAAAAAGAGTCCCCGGGAAGACTAAAGTGTCCCAATGGTAACACTGGACGGAGCAAAATATCTGAGCACTCATTTTTGAATTTTGATTTAGTTATTTCTTGATATTCGTGAGCGGAAACATTGCTCTGAAATTTAATGGAGACAAAAAAGGTATGTGGAAAAATTAATTTGCCTCAACTTGGAGCTTGCAAAACGTCAATTATTTATTTGCCTATCAGTTTATTGTTTAAATTGTTTTCTTTTAACAAACAAATTTAATTCAAAAAAATATTAATGATGGATTCTTATGGAATTTTCCATTGGTAAAATAAATCAATTTATTTTGATTTGGATCTGTCAAAATGCCGCATCTTAGACGTTTTTACCTTTTCATATACTAACATAAAAATAATTTACAGCAGTCAGTTTCCAAGGCTTTTTTTTGATTTGGTTAATTTATTTAGGTTGTGAAAGTTAAATTATGTGAGAAATAATCGTTCATAATAAAGGGAAACGGTTTGAAATGAATCGGTATAAATTGATCCAGCTCATTTTTCTCTTCTAAAATGCATCAAGGCATTAAGATTTTTTGAAATATTGGCACAGAATCTTTTTCCATTCGCCACGCACAAGAATCAATTTTTAAATTGAAATCTGAATTTACCAATGGAAAACCCTCCTTAAATGAATACTTTTGCGTCGTGGATTTTCTTCGAATTCTTCCTTGAAATTTCAGCCTGTGAGTTGTGCGTTGTTCCGATCCTTTACTTTTTGCATTGAAACTCACAGACAGAAGAGCAACGATTAAATTCACCGTATTCCGTACTGTCTTATCTGAATGATAAGCTCGGCACTATATTTGGCTTCTTCTTCAACTTTCAGAATGACATTTTGCTGAACTGTGAATTTCTGTCTTCAGAAATTGCTTGAACAAAGATGTGCTAGAGAGATTCGATTTGGAGAAGTCTATCTATTATTTTTTTGTTTTTCTTCAAGCATAGTAGAGCTATTAAAACAAAAGTATCCTGGGGGGTCATTCCGTAATTTTTAAAACGATAATCGTCTAAACGATAATCGTGCACGATATTGTCATCAATTTGCTTCACGTAACACAATCACTATCGTCTCGACAATCTTTTATTATAAATCACAGTTTGAGAAGGATTGACTTTTCAATCATTGTCATAAATGACAATTCTGTAATTTATTTTTGTCAGTAACGCCCAAAAAATATCAATTTTTATTTAGAAGAAGTGAAGAAAAGTGCGGGCAAAACGTGAAGTCGCCTAAACAAATCGGTTATCCACCTATCCTTCAAACTACATATAATTAATTATAGGGTTTTCAATTGCAGCGGGCAGATTTTGACGGTGACATCTATTAAATCTTTTGTTTATTATTTACTGATGCCAAATCATCATGGCAAGTTACACGATTGAACGACACGTCCAATTGAAAGAACTTTAATATAAAAATCTTTTAGGCAACGATACGTGCGTTGCGCCCATTTTAAGGTTTAAATGGTTGTATATCCATGTCTATAATCGAAAGTTTGGTGCCCAAATTTGAATCGACCAATTCTGTGGACAATCAGCCAACGCCTTTTCGTCAACGAAACCCAGGATCAACCGAAAACATCTACGCGCCCTTATTGAAAAACCCTACATATGATAAAATGCTGAATTGTTTCGAAAAACAAACAAGACGACGCAAGACGATAGCTAAATAGGTATCGTTCAAACGGTAACGATTTAACGATAACGTTTTGACGATTTTTGAGTTACGGAAAGCAAATCTTCGATCGTCAAGACGATATCGTCCAGTCGATAGTGATTATCGCTTTTACGTGAAGCAAAGCTATCGTCAAAACGATATCGTGTGGCGATAATCGAATTACGGAATGACCCCCCTGAAAAACAACTCGCAGCACCTACTCTTCATAAAATTTTGGCCCATAGTCAAAGTATCATCGAATACAAAAGTGATGAGTTTATTATACTCACTATCCCCGACACTATAGCTTTCAAGACAATTTTTTTTAAATCTCCCTAATTGGGGTGAATATATTTTAGAACTAACAAAACTACCAATTCGTTTGAACACAAAACCTTAGGTAATTTATCTAAATATAAATATTTTGTATGTCATACAAAATGCCAGAGTGCAAATGTCACTAAAATTTAAGTAAATTTAAATAATTTCTGAACTCACCATCCACCCTGTCTTGTAAGGGTAAATCCAAAACGCGAGTCACGATCCACTGATACACGAATGCCAACAATTCCAAGACCCTGTGGTGTTATAACTTGACCACGCATAACCGAGACACGACTACAAAAAAATTCATTAATTAGTTTTATTTAATCAAAAATGTTTAGTAATAATTTTTGTATTTTTCCTTTCTTTCTTTCAGTAAAACAGTAAGTGTAAAAAATAAAATATTAATTAATTATTTATATTTAAAAAATCAAATATACATAATATGCTGTAATATGTGTAAAAAACATATTACAATTGAAAAAAACTAAAATAGATTATAATTTAATTGGGATGCTTTTTTTTATATATTAAAATATAGAAATAATATTAATCTTTTGTATAAAAATAATTTTTATTAAGAAGATGCAAGAAACTTTGAAAAAAATATTTTTTTTTAATTTTATTTACAAGATCATATAGAAAATAATAACATATGTAATTATTTTAAAAACGAATTTTAAATATTATTTAAATATATTATATAATATACATTTAATTTTTTTGATGGAAGATTTTGGGCAAACATTTTGGTAGATCCATAAAACATAATAGAAAATTTGACTTTTTTTATAAGTTTCAAATTAAATTACAACCGTTATGGCTAATATATTTAAATTTAATCAAAATCAGCTTGGTGATCATATAATTTGGTTTGGTTTTGATATCACTTTGTTCAACTCGGCACGCGGCCTAAAATAAATTCAGTTTCATATTTCAAAAATTTTTATTTGAAGTTAAGGGCTAAAAATTATGTACGACATCTTCTATTGATTTTTTTTTTTTTTTAATTGATACTTCTGAGCTCATAAAGAAGATATCTTAGTTAATAAAACAAAAACAAAATAAAGAAATTTTCAATTTTTAATAATTCTTAGTTTAAGCCTTCTAACATAGTTTGACTGAAAATGAAAAATCCAGCAAAAATATATATTCGTGAGATATAAGACTTTAAAAATTAACAGCATATAATTGGACATTTTATTAGTTTTTTTTTTACAAAAAATGTTAAGTTTGTCCCTCTTTTATCTTGTAGCGATATTATAATACTCTTAATTTGGCGTACGGAACATTGTGGAAAATACATTTTTTAAGTTTTTTCACTTCACAGTGTAGGTTTATAAAGGGTCCACCATCTAACGTTTTTTTTTTCAACTAGTGCTTATTTCGTGAATGGTAACACTTAGCTCATGTCTGATTTGACAGATAATTAGTTGTATCCTTCCGCTGAACGAATATGGTTGTGTATACGCTTCGCTAAGTGGGCCTCCGATCGACTTAGAGAAGATGCCGATTTTGCCAAAAAAATCATATTTTCAGATGAAGCTCATTTTGGTCTTGGCGGGTAGCAAACAAGCAAAATTGTCGCATTTGGGGCACAGAAAAGCCGAACGCATACATTGAAAAGCCGATATACACCCGAAACGAGTCACTGTTTGGTGCGGATTTTGGTCCAGAGGCATAATTGGGCCATTTTTCGAAAATGAGCAAGGAGTGGCCGTTACAGTCAATGGCGATCGTTATCGGGCCATGTTGAACGAATTTTTGTTCACAAAAATTGAAGAGGAGGATATTGGCAACATTTGGTTTCAACTGGACGGCGGCGCTACGTGCCACACAGCCGAAGCTACACTCGATGTTTTGCGCCATTTTCAAAAAAATAAGTTATTTGGCAGACTCTTTATAAAAGAAATTGTTGAATCAATGTTTTATAATTTCAAATATAATTTTATTAAATATAATTAAAAATTGCGAAAAATAAGACATCATATATTTCTAGCAATAAAACGAAGGCGTTAGCAGCTAAGTCTCGTGTTTCATTGCCGTCACACTTCATACATTTCGATTTTTAGTTTCGCATTAAACATTTACATCTTCTGATATTTGCCTCACAAATACCCCTCTTTTTATTCTCTTTTGTTGCATACAAATATTTGCTTGTATTTTAAAGGTTTTTTTTTTTTTTTCTTCAAAGAATCGTAATTATCACATTGAATTTATTACAATGATTCTGCAGAGTAGCACAAAGAATAAATAAAACAAGCGCAGAATAATAACAAACAAGCACAAGAGTGATTACGAGGAATCTGATGAAAATCTGCCGCACGTGCCGAAGATGTGTATTTCCTATAAGTTTCATCACCTTTGACCACATTTTTTGTGTCGTAAGCAAATAACTGAACTTCGAAACCCTGACTCTTTAATTCAGCCACGATTATTACTTAGGACACACGTCCCATCGCGTCTACTGTGTTCAAGGACGTCGGCTTTCGTTTTGACGTCTGATTAAGCCCTGAATGTATCGAAAGGTGTGTTTGTTTAGTTCCACTCTGAATTCCAAGTAGTTTTCGAGAGGTTTTATCTAAAAAACTTGTAGTTTACGAAAACTTGTGGTTTACAAAAATGTATAGGAAAACTTGCGTGTTTTCGATGTTGGTTTTACGCACAAAAACCAAAACCGTGTTTTGAGCTTGGTGTGAAAAGTCTATTAGTTGCAAAATGTTTTCACATACAAATTTTTACCAAAATTAACATAAACTTATCATTTTGTTTCTAGTTTGATATTCTTAAGAGCTGCATTTTTCTTTCTAAATGTGCAACAGAATTTTAGAATCCCTCGTCCCTCAAAATGACAACCTTATGATTTGATTGCTCCTTTTCTTCTGCAAGGCAGTTCCTTAAAGCTTTATTCATTTTCACATGAATATTGGATTTTTCTTAAAAAAAAAAATTCATGTATAAATAAGTTTAACTAGACTTAACAAAAAATTCCGTATTGACAAATCCTTTACTGTCAATTGAAGAGTACAAGTGAGACCACCGGGGCGAAGGGCCATTTTTCGTGGACTAAATGAAGTCTTTTTCGTCTTTTTACATATTGAACTTGTCTTATGACATAATATTATGAAAAATATTATTAAAAAATCAAGAGCCAAAAACAAAATTATAGAAAGAAAAAAACTATAGGAATATTATTTTCATTTCTTATTTAATTTTATTTTAATAAATTGCTGGCCACAAAAATGAGATCTCACAAATTTTGCTCTGTCAATCAAAATTTATATATTCATTATTTGACAGCTCAACACTGATAAATTTTTGCTGAGCAATCCTATTTACGTTGCTAAGATCTCATTTTCTAATCTTTAAGAAATAAAAAAGAAATTCTACATTTTTGAAACAAGAAAATATTGGTATGAGTTATTGTATAACTCTATATTTAATGGAGTTGCCAGGCATTAATTCAATAAGAAACATTAAAAACGAATGATAAACGTACTTACCATTTTTTTTTGTTCCAAAATAACTAAAAGTCCAGTGACTGAAGAAATTTTAAGAATTTTAGGAAAAATTTCGTTGCGAAAATTTATAATATCCGGGACCAATAGTGAAACAAGCTAGGATGACAATATGAATCATCACTTAAGAATAAAGTGGCGGGAAAACTCCATGATTTTTGTATGCATCGAAAAATAATACCTAAAAGCTTGCTGTAAATCTTATAATTTTTTAATCGAAGATCGTTTCACAGTGTTGGAAAACGAACAACAAGTATAGAATTAAAAATGATTTATAAAATATAAATTTCAAGAATACGAAAACGCTTTTATGTCAAAGAAACCATCTCATAACTAAACGATTTGGACCAGAACGATTTAGTTGGTATAAAGATATGCTTAAAGGAGAGATCTGGGCTACCCTAAAATGCAATATAAGACCACGATTAAACAGAAGCAATCACTAATGCATTTTATTAGGCTATATAATGAATTGTAAAATCAAAAATTTTCTATAGTATGATCTCGGTTTTGGAAAATTCTTCACGAATATTTTTCAATTATTTCTATATCAGATAAAATTTTCAGGGACTTTAGAAATTTTACAGTTGAAAGCGGCCATATTTTTGAAGATACATCTTCCAAATTGGCAGTCATTTATTTAATCTGTTTTGCAAATTCACAATGGACGCATATTTCGTTCAACAACACGTGCAAATGATAAAATTGTTTAATCAAAATGGGTGTTCTCGGGCAAAGTTCCGCCCGCCTCGCCCATTTAAGGTTCGCCAAAATCGACCTACTAAGAGGACTATTCGCAGTGTGGTGGATAAATTTGAAACAACTGGTTCAGTAAATGATCAATCAGAATCAACACCCGTGCGTCGACGAATCGCAAGATCTGCCGAAAACATCGCCGCTGTCCGTGAGAGTGTGCAGAAGAATCCGAGGCAGTCGATTTCGCGTCGCTCACAAGAACTCGGCCTTTCGCAGACCACAACTTGGCGAATTTTGCGTAGTGACTTAGGCCATCACCCGTAAAAAAATCAACTGACCCTGATGGTAAACGACCATAAATATAAACAACGACATGTGCTCGCTGAATGGGCTCTGGAGCAGTTAGAAATTGACCCTAATTTTCATCGAAAAATCTTCTTCAGCGATGATGCCCACTTCTGAATAATGGGTACGTCACCAAAGAAATGGTCGGATTTGGGACGATGCCAAACCAATCCACATGAGATACAAGAGTGTCTAATGCATCCCGAAAAAGTCACTGTTTGGTGTGGATTTTGGGCTGGCAGTGTCATCGGTCCATATTTCTTTTAAAACGACGTTGGACAGGCCATCACCGTCAACGGCGAGTGCTTTTGGCCTGAATTGGAAGATATGGACACAAACGACATGTAGTTTCAACAGGACGGCTCTACGTGCCACACAGCTCACGCCACATTGAAACTTCTGCACGAACGATTCGAGTGCATGGTCATCTCACGTGAAGGTGATATGAACTAGCCACCGAGACCATGTGATTTCACCCCGTAAGACGTATTCTAGTGAAGTTTTCTGAAGTCTGCTTATTCGCAGCGGCCCTCAAGCCCAACATAAACCATGCCATCGGTCAAATTCAGCCTGATTTATGCGCAAGAGTAAAAAAAAAAACTGGCTACTGCTTCTTACGAGGAATTGACAAATCTTCCATGAGTATATCTTGTCATGAAAGCATTCCTCTCAACTAAGCCGACGACGCACGCTCACCAAAAGCTGTCTTCAATAAATTGATTGTTTCGTTGGCTGTATGGCATGTAGCGCCGGTTGGAACCAAAGGTGGTCCACATCAACATCCTCGAATTCAAGCACGAAAAAGTCATTAATCATGGCTCTATAGCGTTCCCAATTGACTGTAACATTATGGCCGGCTTCATTTTTTGAAGAAATACGGACCAATGATTCCCTCTGTCCATAGAGCACACCAAATAGTGACTTTTTGAGGATGTAACGGTGGCGTCTCAACAATGGCTTGTGGATTATGATTACTTCAAATACGACAATTTTGCTTATTAACGTACCCATTCAACCAAAAATGAGCTTCATCGCTCAACAAAATTTTCTTGTGAAAATCGGGATCGGTGGCAATCTCGTTTTAGGCCCATTCACCGAACGTGCGACGCGCTTGATGCTCATTCGGCTATTCATTATGAAATGGCAAACCAAATTGAGCATAAATCAAGTGACAGCTGTCAAAATACCAACTCCGAAAAAAGTATTGCCAGATTGTAAACAACACGTCTAAGAAAACCCTGTATCTGAATTTTTATCTGAATAGTTATAAGTTCTAACGTTAGTTTATTAACGGATTGAAATAAATAAATACATAAGTAGGTATAAGATCTGTGAGAAATTGATTTTTCTTTTTAAATTTAATTTTTTTTCTCTGGAGGCAATCCCAACATTATAAAAAGTTCATCTTTTAAATTTTTATTTTTCAATGAATTCGATTAACAGTTGACTCGTAAACATTGAAAATCAGTTACGAACACATGTATACACGTATATCGGGTTTTGCCTTAGGTACTACGTACCTACAATTGAAATTTATTTATTCATTGTTGAAAAATTCGATTTGATGACAACATGACAACACATAACAAATTTTAATATTAAGTCCATAACGTCCACAAAGATAATATAATTCCAAGTTAAAATTAAAATTCTTATTTATAGAAGATTTATAATTCAATAAATTTTCCTAAACAAGCAAAAGCAAAAGCAAAAGCCCTGAAAGAACTCAAACATTTATTATGAATTTAACTATCGTCAATATTTCACAACAACAGGACTTGATCCATTTAAAATTTGTATACAATATACACATTGACCATTATATCAGATATGTTTATTATTTGCAAGGACTCGAAGTCGTGTGTTTTGTTCAGATCCTTTCGTTTCTATTTTTCTTAATATATAAATTATGTATGTGTAAATATAATACCTTGGGGATAATGTCAAAATGAAATTACACTTTATTGCTGTTCGGTATATTGAAATTAGTCAATAAAAGTTAAATTTACAGCTGGCTGACATTACATGATTTAGGTCACACTTGGGAATGGGCAGGCAGAGAAGAGAAGAGAAGAGTTCTTTTGTACTTAATTTTACCCTTCAACAAGGATGATGATGATGATGTCTTTCCGTCTGTCTAATAAAATTGGAAATATGGCCGAACACAAAAAAATTTATGCGTCAAAGCTTGGTCCAATATAGCCTTATTGTGTTTAGTTGGTCGGTCCTATATGTGAAAGTTTATTATGAGTGTTGAGTGTGGGCGAGAGTGAAATTCATCGTTTTGTCGCGGATTGAAGATAAAACTCGAATCCTTTCCATTATGGCATAATGTATTATCATAATCTCAACTCAATACAAAGATTTGGGCGCTGCGGTGGGTAAAATTCAATGAAAGACACTCTCCACTCTCTGTCTCTCCACACTCTGCGGTTATGGTTGAAAGATGTTCTGACGTTATTGGTTTTCATTTTTGCCTTGGGTCTATTACTATTAGGATTGATATTTTATCTATAGCCATTAGTGTTTGATTGCTTATGATGGTTTCATTTATAGGAGGTATAATATTAACTTTACATAATCCATATGTTGATAAGGCGAGTATTAATAATATATTTTATGCTAAGTGCGAGCTAAAATTGCAGAATCTCATCTACTATTTATAACATAAGTGTTCACAAAAAATATTAAATTTAAATGAAAAGAGACATAAAATATTAAGCTCCAAACTCTCTCTCAGGCACCAGGAAGACATATTTGCATTGAACATCAATAGAACTTTACACAGGAATTTGTATAAAAACACAATTGAATATCAATGAAATCTTCTAACTTCTTCAAAACAAGTGGTTGAATCAGAGAAGTTATCATCTTCAACTCAAGAAATCCAAACCTGCATGAACAAAAAAATATGAATGAATATGAATTTATTTGGTAGACATTTGCCGTTTATATTTACATTTGCCTCAGTCAAAAGTCATTTTAATACTTTTTTCAAAAAAAAAAAAAAATATAGGGTGATTCGCATAAGGTGTGACAAAACCCAATATGTAGATTGGTGGAGACAAGATAGAAATTTAAGGGGCACCTATTCCCCCCGTTCAGCCGGGAGGGGCGATTTCCTAAGAAAATGACTTAAGACAGAACAGACAACTATATAAAAAAAAAACAACGGCAACACTTACACAATTCCATGGAATAACTTTTTGTGAATCCAGAAATCTCTTTCTTTTATATTTAATTTTTAAATAAAGTTGTTTTAATAAATAGTTTTTTATTTTTAAATGAATTTTGAAAAAAAAGAAAAAAATGTTAAACTAATTTTTTTTTTCAAAATTTTACGTATTGAAGTACTATTTTCGTTTTCAAAATTCAATGCTAGTATTAATCTTAAGTCAAAGACCCAAAACCAGATTCTAAAATATTTTCTGGTTTTTTTTTATAAATTTGAAAATAAAATTCTGTTAATCCTATATTTCCACTACGTAGGTGTCCTCTGTCAACAAAGATTGTCAGTACAGGGAAGGTAGGACGTACCTATGTATATGCATTTCAGTTTGGCTGTAGTTTATTGCATAAAACTATCGCATATAAAAGCTCTTACCGCGATGCCGTTGTATGCATAGTAAATTGTTTCAAGTTTAATTGAAAAAAGTACCAGCGTTACCACCTGACGTAAAATTGTAGGCACAACTACAATTTCGAAAAAACAAACGAAACTGATTTATCTTTTTCCACATCCTTATTCCTTTTTAATAAACAAAAACATGTATGATTACATACATACAAAAGCCAATTGCGGTATATGCTATTAAATCATCATTAAATGCAGTGGTGTAGCGTGGGTTAGGGCCACCCGGGCAGACCCAATTTTTTCCGTCTATAATTATATAGTAAATTTTTGACACACCAAAAAAAAAAAAACAGATTATTTTGTTGTAATGCAGTTCAGATTTAAAAAAAAAAACCTTACTGCCTGCCTGCAAATGTAGTTCGAAGTTAGATTTCTTTTTTCAATGCTTTTTCGTGACATTAGGTTTAGAGAGCTTAAAGTTTTATCTCTTGTGTATGTACTTGCATATAAAGGGTCTGCCAAAAAACTTCTTTTTTTTTTTGAAAATGGCGCAAAACATCGAGTGTAGCTTCGGATGTGTGGCACGTAGCGCCGTCCTGTTGAAACCAAATGTTGCCAATATCCTCCTCTTCAATTTTTGTGAACAAAAATTCGTTCAACATGGCCCGATAACGATCGCCATTGACTGTAACGGCCAGTCCTTGCTCATTTTCGAAAAATGGCCCAATTATTCCTCTGGACCAAAACCCGCACCAAACAGTGACTCGTTTTGGGTGTATCGGCTTTTCAATGTATGCGTGCGGGTTTTCTGTGCCCCAAATGCGACAATTATGCTTGTTTTACTACCCGCCAAGATCAAAATGAGCTTCATCTGAAAAGATGATTTTTTTGGAAAAATCGACATCTTCTCTGAGTCGATCGCAGGCCCACTTAGCGAAGCGTATACACAACCAGCGGAAGGATAAAACTAATTATCTGTCAAATCAGACATGAGCTAAGTGTTACCATTCACGAAATAAGCACTAGTTGAAAAAAAAACGTTAGATGGGGGACCCTTTACTAGAGAGCAGCGTTCATGGGATTTTGTTGTTCAGCAACACAAGGAATGACCGATTACTTACTGTGAAGCTGTGTTAATGATGGTAAACTTTTTAAATAAATTTGTTAGGCTGGAAAAAAGAATCCGTTTTGTAAATTGCCTTTAAATATTTTTTTTTAACTTTTGAAAACACTGCTCCAAATTGCCACCCCATCCCTAAGCAGAGTGCCACCCAGGGTCAGTGCCCCCTTTCCCTCCTCGCAACGCCACTGATTAAATGTTTTTTCAAAGCCGTTTTTTGGGCAAAACAGTTTAAAATAACGGCCATGCGTTGATTCTAATAGCTTTACAAAAAGCATTGATTTTGTAGGTAAGCTCTTGCACACTAACTATAGAAAAACGATTAGTTGATATGCGTAAGCTTAACAATGGTAACTCTAATTTTGTGTCAATACTTTTAATAAATAAAACAACGGGAAAATATGATTGATTGATATTGTGCCCACGGCTGTGGAGCAGATAAGTCATGAAGGATATGCGTCACTTTAAACAGTTATTTTACAAAAATAAAGAAGAGATTCCTGGCTTTACAAAAAAGTTAATCTTTATTAGCTATCTAAATCAGACCATTTGCCATTAGTCGCGAAGCACACAAAGTATTATCACAGAATACACAACATTGAATAATAATTGTTAAAATCGACGAAAACCGCATTTATTATTTATTTACAAAAACAACATCCTGGAAACTATTATTTAAAGCAACATAAATTAAAGGGAATGAAATACACTGATCTAATTAAGTAATTAACTCGCCGCTAGACTACCGATTTCGAGATCCTAGCTAATACCGATTCCTAAGTTAAACTCGGAACACATTTGATAGGACTAAAACTTAGTAAAATTCTGTGAAAAAATCACTTGGTACCAATTTGAGTACTAAAAACTGGTATAAAAACCAGATATTATCTGATTTTGAGGAGTCGAGCTAATACTGATAAGTCTTAAGTAATACTCGGTACCAAATTGACAAGGCAAAGACGTAGAACTTGTGTGAAGAAATGAGTTGATACTGATTCCAGTACTAACTTTAGGATTAGAACCGGTATACTATTGTTAGAACTATGTGAAGAAATTGGCCGTAAATTTTAATAAGCCAGTGTTTATTAAATTCAAAATTATTGTCTATTGACAGTTTTAAACGATAAAAGCGGCTGGATTTAAATAGCCTAGGACGGAACTTAACCTGAATACGCTCACTGCTCCTAACCATTTTCTAATTAAACCAGAAACAAATAATTTTATTTCACACTGCTTCATTATAAGAGCTCATAAACATTTAATTTTATATACTCAAATATTTTTGAGAAGTTATTAGATCTTCAAATAAATATTTAGAAAATAACTTGAATAAATAGGTATTTAAAAACATATTTATGATAATATTTAATTGTTTTTCCAAAATATTCCATCAGATTTAAAGCTGGATAAATCTAAAAGTAAAAAATTGAAACTTTAATAAAATTTTACGATTTTTTTTTTTTTTTAAACACATGCATACAAATATTTAAATCTTAATATTAATATTATATCAGCTGAAAAATAAAATATATAGATAATTCAAATTTAATAGAGAAACATTTTATTTTTCAGCTTCAATATACAAAATTTAATTAAATTTAAAGATTAATTAATGTTGTAAATATTTTTAACGTATTTCATTAAAAATATTAAATAAATCAAATAAAATGCTAAAATACATATTATTATTGTTTTTCTTCCTAATAAAAGTGTGGTTTAAATTTTTATTATTTATTTTAATTTAATTTAAAATATTTTTTGTTAATTATATGTAATTCTTGCAAAAGTGTTTGAATTTAAAGGGTTTTCCAATAAGAGGTGTTATTTTGAATAGCCCGCTATTTCGGTAGTTGTCACTTTTGAAGCTGTCATTTTTTAACATTTGACAAGTAGAAACTACGCCATTAATAAAAATGGAACGATACACGCTTCAACAACGCATTGAAATTATTAGAATTCACTACAAAAATGGTGAAAATTTGGCAGAGACGGTTCGTAAAACTAAAACATTTTTGGGTCGTCGCGAAGCACCTTGTCGGACCGCAATACAGAAATTGGTGGACAAATTCGAGCTGTTGGGACAAGTAAGTGATGTGAAGAATAAAACCCATGCACGTCGCTCAAGAACAACTGAGAATATTGCTGTTGTAGCCCAAAGTGTTGAAGAAAACCCAGGTTTGTCCATTCCTCGTCGTTCTTTGGAATTAGGCATTCCACAAACGTCATTACACCGTATTTTGCATAAAGACTTGGGTCTTAAAGGCTTATAAAGTTCAGTTAACACAAGAACTCAAGCCGGCTGATCATCAACAACGTCGTGTCTTTGCTGATTGGTTGGGTCCTTGAAATGCATGAAAATGATCCGGAATTTCATCGAAAAATCATCTTGACTAGAGGCTACTTCAACAAGCAAAACTGTCGCATCTGGGGCTCGGAAAACCCAAGAGTTATTGTTGAAAAGCCTCTCCATCCTCCATCCTCAGCGTGACTGTTTGGTGCGGTTTATGGTCCGGCGGGGTCATTGGACGTTACTTTTTCGAAAATGAGGCTGGAGCAACAGTCACGGTCAATGGATTGCGCTATCGAGAGATGATTAATGATTTTTTATGGCCGGAATTGGATGGTATTGATCTGGACAACGTTTACTTTCAACAAGACGGCGCTACGTGCCACACAAGCAATGAAACCATCGATCTTTTACGGGAAAAGTTTCCGGACCGTGTTATCTCTCGAAGAGGTGATCACAATTGGCCACCGAGATCTTGTGATTTAACACCTTGCGACTTCTTCCTTTGGGGCCACGTGAAAGATAAGGTCTACGCCAACAGCCCAGCGTCGTTTCAAGACCTCAAAGATGGAATTCGTGAGGCTATCGAGGACATAGGGCAGCCACTTTGCGATTTGGTTATGGAAAATTTCATGAAAAGGATATGGTCCTGTAAGCGTGGTCGTGGCGGCCATTTGGCTGATGTTGTGTTTCATTATTAACGGCATACCTTCCTCTTTGTAATGAAATAAACATCCGATCATTTATCTCAAAAAATGCCATTTTTCTTTGAATATCAAAATAACACCTCTTATTGGAGAACCCTTTATAAAATTTAATAGTTAATGCTCGGTTCATTTGGGACGTCTGCTTACATACATTTATTTTCTTTAACCTTAATTGTAGAAATCATTGTTATTCCGTAACCTCAAATTCATATTTCTCCAGACATTTGGATGCCTTATTCTTATCTAAAAAAATATTATAAAAATGCTTTTCTTATACACGATATTAAAAGAATTTGTTAAGCACTCAATTAGGCAATATCCATATGTGTAATGCACCCTATTTAACGCTATTTGATGTAAATACATAATTATGTCAAATCACACAGGTATATCATTATAATAATAATATCTACTATAACCCATAACAAAAAAACATATTTTCATTTCAAAGAAACGTTAAAATATTTTTGGGTCCCTTTTAATTCGGCTATTTATACTTGATATCCTATTCATGCTTTGCATGTTAAGAGATCATAAAAAAAATAATATCATACCTACCCTCTATCTGTTGGAATTCTTTTAAGAACACAAAGCTTTTCTCAGAAAAAAAAAATAAAATAAAAAAAAATATTTAACAAAAATAACCAATTTACACAAAATACCCGACATTGAAGACCATAAAAGGTGTATCTACTTAAACCGTCCTTTGAGTGAGGGCAAAACCTCCTCTCATATCCTTGAGGTCAGGAGTGTATTTGCTATTATTAGGCCTGACAAGTTTTGTGTATTTTCAAGCCTAAACACATCACACGTAAATCTAGCTCTAGACAAGTTTAAAATCCGCTTAGTTGAGATATAACACAAGTTTAAGATAGTTTTAAGATTATAGATATTTGGAAAACGCGGGATTTCGAATTTCACTGTTCTAAAGCACAGACAAAAAACAGTGGCGTATTTACATCCACCCCTATTGCTTCCCCCAGTCTTAAAAATTTTATAAAAACAATAAATAAAATAAAATATTTTAAATAAATAAATAAAAGAAATTCTGGGGGGAGGGGGTCATATACGCACGTCAAATTTTGTGTTTACTAACTAAACTTTCAGAAATAATGAAAAAATTAGTCCAGCCTGTTACAAATTTGTAAGATTTATTTAAAACTAAAATTAGATTTTATAATACTATCAGACCCGTGCCTGCTGTGTTGCTTATCAAAGTTTGTAAAAGTAAAAGAGTTGTTGTAATATTTAAATAGAAGATTGTGTAGTCTATTTATAGCCCATTCTCTGCATATAAGACTATTACTCCTCCTAGTTTCATCAAAATCATTGCAGTGCTTAAGCCGCTCAAATAAATACACGCGGGAGAACTAAATTTTAGGAATCTTAATTTCTAAATAATTTTATGACAAAGCATTTGTAGTCTATAATGGTAGTTAATTAAAAAAAAATACAGCGGAGATTTGATATTTCAATCTGTGGTAGGCAAAAATCAAAAACCGGCCCTGTTTCTCATCCCCCCAACAGAAAAAAACTTGTGCTTGTTATCACAATTTATAAATTTATTACATTTGTGCCTCATTACCTTTTTCTGAGAATGCAATAAAAAAATATAGCGTATGCGCATTATTTTCTTACACAGCCAAGTCTTTTGATGGTGGTTATATCCTGTTTTTTTTTTTTTTTTTTTTTCAATTGTACTTTGACAAAGCTTTTTGGTTTGGTTTCATTTTTCTTTTTGTTGTTATGGGCTTTGAAAGGACTTTGATAACTACGGTCTTCGTTCACCGCATGACTGCATTTAGCAAATAAGTTTAAATCACTACAAAGAGCTGAAAACGCACGCACGACACGACACGATGTCTATTTGAACAGTAATTCCATATGGCAATCGGAGCTCACAAATAAGACTACCTATACACACTAGAGACATTATGGAACCAATACTAACATCAAGAGGACATAATGCGACTAAATGAAGTCGAATTAGATATGAAATACAAAAAAATCGGTTAAAGATATAAAGATATATTATTAAAAGCGTTTTTCCAAAAAACAAATATATAAAGCTCCCAAGAGGATGATGGTATTTCTACGTAGATACGTTTAGAGACTTTCCTCGCTCAAGGATAATAATAATAATATACTTTCCACATGAGCGTGAACAACCACTGATTGTGATTGTCTTGGAATGGCTGTCTTATTGTTTGCTTTGGAAGATAATGGCAAAAGGTGAATATTTTAGATATTTTTCATTCCTACCCTCCCCCAATTTCACAATGAACTCCCGGGCGCCATTTCTGTGAGGTATATTGTAAGATCTTAAGTTTTATTTCACATCGGCAAGGATAGCACCTCTTTATTTTGCTTGTTTTTTTTTTTGTGTGTTTTCATTTATCCTTTGAGAAGGACATTTTTGTTTTAAGTTATTTTTATTGACTTTTTTTTTGTTCACAATATTACATTTAATATGTTTGGTTTGTTGGAGATAGTTAGAAAATGATTTAGTGTATAGGGTCTTGTGAGCCGAGAAAAAGGCAAAGACGGGGATACATGAAAATAACTAATAGCTTGTTGAGTAATCGAGCAGAACGAAACGGTTTTTTGTATTATTGGTCAATATGGGCTTACAAAAAAGGATGATCATCACATTCAATGGGTGATTGAGTACGGATTTAGAAAAAAAGTCTGAAATGATTAAAAGAGAGATTTTTTATATAAGCAATTTAATTTAAGAAATAGGTTACAAAATATGATGAGTTATCCTTGAAAATTTTAATTATAATTTTCTCTTTTCGAAGCCATAATTTAAACACGAATGAATAAATAATAATTGGGGGTGATTGCACTGCGACCTATAGGTCTATTGTGCCCCCATCCGGAGCTAGATGATCTTGCTCATTTTATAGCTCTTCCTCCAGCTTAACACCTCTAATGAATTTAAGTATCTGGCGAACTTTCAGAGAGGGAAATTCGCCCTCTTCTACCTGGTAATGTCCCAGGTGTTTTTTCCACTGATGCATGAGAGCATCACATCTACCTAGAATGTGGTCCGGTGTTTCCTCAAGAGTACTGCAGAATCTGCAGGTGGGGCTGCTTTCTAGACCAATGACATTTAGGTGTCTTCTGAGTCTGCAGTGGCCACTGAGGAGACCCGTGATTATTCTGAGGTTGTTTCTACTTAAGCTGATGCAGTTCTTGAAACGTTCTTGGTTATAGTTCCCAAGTAACAGTTTTGCCTGCCTAAGCTTAGGAAGTTCCTTCCAATTTTTGGATCTTTTGACCTCCTCCTCTTTTTTGATTTTGTTTTTAATCACATTTTCTCCTATTCCGCAATAGGGCTCAGGTCCCACTAGGGGGGTTGTTGCACCTGTTTTTGCTAGGGAGTCTGCCTCCTCATTGCCCTGGACCCCGATATGGCCAGGTACCCAATAGAGTGAGACATTGTTGTATTTGCCAAGTTCGTTTAGCCTGTGCACACATTCCCACACTATCTTTGAGCTGATGGCGTACGAGCTTAGTGCTTTGAGTGCGGCTTGGCTATCTGACATGATGGCAATATTTTGGTTGCGGTATTTCCTTTCAAGATTACGATCTGCACATTTCGCTATGGCGTGTACTTCCGCCTGGAAAATGCTAGTAGACTGTCCCATCGGTATAGAAAGTTTAGTTCTAGGCCCAAAAATTCCTGCCCCAGTCCCTTCAGTCGTTCTTGAACCATCAGTGTACCACTTGATGGTATTTGCTTTGAGTGTGTAGTTCACTGTTTCGCCTACCCACTTTTCCTTGTTACTTAACTCCGTTTTGAAGTTTGAATCGAAGTTATATTTTTTAATCATACCATCTCTGGGAATGTCAATTAGGTTTGTTACTGTCGACTTTAAAATGTTGTCTTTTTCTCTAAGGCTTATACACTTACCAGTCCCAGTTCCCTCCTTTGTAAATCTCATTATGGCTCCCTCAGCTGTACTTACGATGATATAGTGTAAGGGGGTCAGATGGAGAATAACCTCCATCGCTGCTGTAGGGCAAGTTCTCATTGCTCCCGTAATGCATATACATGCGAGCCTTTGGATTTTTTCTAGCGCTTTCCTAGTTGTTGCTAATTCGGTTCTTTTGTGCCACGCAACTGCCCCATAGGTAAGGATGGGTCTTACCATCATGGTGTACATCCACCTGAGGATGTTTGGTTTGCAACCCCATGATCTCCCTGCAAGCCTTTTGCATATCATAAGGGCCTTTGTGGCTTTCCCGACGATAATTTCAACGTGTTTGTTCCAGAGGAGTTTACTGTCTAGTGTTATTCCTAGATATTTTACCTCTTTCTTTGTTTCAATTACTTCACCAGCTAACCGGATAGGTTTCATGTGTGGTAGAAGTCTTTCCTTGGTAAATGGTATAATCGTCGTTTTTACAGGGTTAATTGTTTGTTGTTGTGATAGATAGTCCTCTTTGGATAATATCGCAAAGAGTTTCTTCAAACTTTCCTAGGGCGGTAATAACGATATCATCAGCGAATAAAAAAGTCTTATCATTTAATCAAACCCAGAATAAAATATTGATTTGATTGATTGTAGAGAATTAATCATTCGCTTAATGATTACGCAGAATTGAAAAAACATCCACGACTTCATCGCACGAACCTGCTCTTGTGGTTAAATATTGTGTGTAACCCCACATTGAAGACGATAAAATATTGATAGAGTCAAAAGAACTAAAAAATTGATTTTTTGTTGGATTTTTTTTTTATTTTTAAAAAATATGTTTTTAAAAATTCTTAAATTTATTATTGTTTAAACTATGTAAAAGCATCAAATTGCAAAATAATAACTAAATCGGTCCAACCATGGCAAAGATATACCCGAATAACCCAAAAATAAGACCATTTTCTCTAAAAACCTGGAATTATTAATTTCGTAATGTGAATTTTTTGAGAAAAACCTGAAATGCAGTTTTTTTACAATGGACTTGGTTATTACAGGTACGAAGTTTAATCAAAATCGATAGAGCCGTTTTTGTGAAAATTTGAAGAAACCAAAATATTTGTATGGCAGTTACCCGTTCTAGATGAGCTAAAACAAAAATTCAAATTTCACATAAAAATGCTTTGTACCGAATTTCATGCAAATCGGTCCATTCGTTTAGGCTCTAGCTGAAATTACAGTGGACGCACCGACGCGACGCACAGACGCACAGACGTACAGACGCACAGACCGACGGACGGCATGACGAAACCCACTTTTTCGGACTTCTCGATTATAAACTTTATTTTTTTTTTTTTACCCGAAACCAATACTTGCCCTATACAGCAAGTAAAAAGGTAAGGTAAGTAAAAATGTGGTTGAAATTTGATCAGTCTTTATAAAAACTTGTGCAGGTGGGGTTGTTTATAAAACTGCGTTTTATCCAGAAAGATATATAATAAATGCCGAACAACTGACGTGATATTTAGACCCAGACGAGACATAGGCAGGGTCGTTAGGACATGTTCTCGTCACTGGCTAGTAGGAGAGCATGCGGCAAAAATGGGCATTCCGTACAATACTTGTTGTCGAAGCTGTGGAGACAAGCAGGAGAAGTAAACAATCGTTTATTTTCTCTGTAAATGACCCGCTCTAGCCAGATTGAGAGCGCAATCATTTGGAAAGACTTTTCTTGAAAACCTTAACGCTTTCCTCAACGCAACGATGTGAGTCAAGTTTTAACTTCAACTCCTATTCACAAAGGTTTCTTAAAGGGTAAACCCTATTAAGACCCGTAAGGGGGTATATCGGCAAACCCCTCAAATAAAACAACTTTCAACTCACAGGTCAATAAAAGTTATGGTATCAAAACGGCACACTCTAGCGCTAATTGGGTCATGAAGCTAGATTGCTCTGGGCCGCCATTTCTGTACCTACCTATTAGAAAATTATTTACAGTGGTTTTAACTATTTACAGCTGTATTGTTAAAAAAAAAAGCATTTCATGTTAAACACACGTGCTATCTGGCACTCGGATAGGCAATAATATGTTCGTTTGCTAACTTTTCTTATTAATAAACATATCTTTGGTTTATGATATCCTTCCAGTTGTTATCACTGAAAAGCATTGAAATACTTCACCAAATTCCCTCTTCCATTGTACATTTGTCCCATTCATCTAGCTGAAATTGTCATCCAGAGCTTATCTATGACTCTAGTAGCAGGTATTAGTAGAATACGAAAATTCATACATTAATGAGAGTGTGTTTAGATAAGTTATCCGTTCCCTAAACGAGTTAAGGTTATCCATCACTCTTTATCACATGTTACAGGCATATACACACATTTATGAATAAGAAAAAGAATCACAAGTTAACTGATGAATAAGTGCTAACTCGCTTTTGTTTGTCGTATATAAAGGGTTTTTCAACAGGGACGCTACAAAAGTAGAGCAACAGGGACAGCAAACGACGCCATATTTCTTGCCGCTCTTTTGACATTTCTCTTCAGTAAGGTTTGCCATTTTATGATGGAAAGATATACGAGCCAACAATGAGTCGAAATTTTTAAAATTTACTACCGAAATTCGGAGTCAGTGGCCTCAACGTTAAGAGCGCTAAAAATCGAAAAATCATCTTCAGCGATGATGCTCATTTCTGGCTGAATGGCTTTGTCAATAAACAAAATATGCGGTATTAGTCAGGCATCAATCCACACGTACTCCATGAGTCATAAATCCCGAAAAAATTACGGTTTGGTGTGGTTTATGGGCCGGCGGCGTCATTGGGCCGTACTTCTTCCGTGATGATCAAGACCGGCACGCTACCCTTCAATGATAACCGAATATTTTTGGCCCCAATTGGATGATATGGACTTGGAGGACATGTGGTTCCAACAGGACGGCGCCACAAGCAAAACAGCGAATGTCACAATCAATTTATTGGAAAGCAAGTTTTGAGAACGTGTTACCTCACGAAATGGTCCAGTCGCTTGGCCGCCTCGGCCGTGCGATTTGACGCCGTATTTCCTGTGGGGCTACGTTAAGTATATGGTCTATGCCAACAAGCCAGCGACGATTGATGAACTTCGTACGAATATCGAACGTGAAATTGTAGCAGTATCGGCCGATTTATGCTTGAAAACCGTCGAAAATTGGGTTCAGCGTCTGGACTTCTGCAAGCGTGCCCGTGGTGGCCATGCAAAAGAAATCGAGTTTCATACATAATGCCATCAAACGTACTTTCACAAGAATAAAGAATTGATATCCGAAACCGTTTTTGTTTTATTTAAAAAAACTTTTGTAGCACTCTTATTGAAAAACCCGATATATTTGGAGGTTATTAGTTGAGATATGGTAACACTTTAAATCTAAATTTCAAAACAAATTATTAACCTTATGCGGATTATTGAAACTTTTGCAAATACACTTTAGTAAACCTGGTCTCGTATCGAATCCGTCAAGTTTTTTTGGGAAGAAATATCGAAATAGCACTTCAAACAAAAGTATTTAAATTGAAAAATTCAATTTTATAATTTAAAATTATTTTTATATTCCGATCAGATGGGGAGACATTAATTTCTTTCTCAAACTTCATATTTGTAAGCTTCATATTTTTAGCGTTCGTTTGTTTATTCACATAATTTAATTATATTTCGACTGAGAATTGGAATAGATATTCTCTCGGATATCTTAAAAACATCTACCTACATACTGTGCTCTGAAATCAGTGCATCTTTTTACACCTTGTTGAGTCTCCTCAAAAGTAATCAGTTAGCAGCACTATACATTTTCTTTTGAAAATCGAAACAAACCATGAGAGTCACTTTTGCCATATTGCCTATAAACTCGGCCACATTCACACTTTTACTTATTAAAATTCTAAAAATAAGAACTAATCAAAGCTTTTAAGATATTTTTTTAGCTTTTGTTTTAATACGAGTATTTTGTTTAGTTAAATCTATTTTTATAATCACACCAATTGAAGCCTAAGATGGAAAGTCAAGTTAAAGCTACACAAATCTAGCGTTTTCTTTTATCAGCTAGATTAAGCTTAATTTTATTCATGCATAACATATATACTCTATCCAACAAAAATTGGCAGTGTAGGCAAGATAGGACGTTTGCCTCTCATTCTGGCTTCAGTGGATTGCATAAATTCTGTCCTTCATTAAAGCTTTCACAGGGTTGTCGTAGTGTACACGATAACACTCATCATTAAAAGCTTTTTCTTAAAGCTCGAAAATCAAAAGCACCTTAACAGAAACCCAAGGAAGAAAAGCTTAACGAATTACCAAATGGACAAGGGTAACTCTGAATGTACGTCAAGCAGCAGGAAATCGCCATTGGCCACAGCAATTCAGTGCACCCTCAGATGTGCCTTGAATAGGACGTTGGGTTTGTATCTGATGCTATTGGAAATTCACGGGCGGGCAAACACTTTTTGTGGAGGAGTTATTTCAATTTAATATGGTGCAAAAATATGGCACGCTACTGATTTTTAAAAAGCTTTCCCTTAAGACGTGTGCTGCCTACTTTTGTTAGACAAAGTATAGCTTTTGCTTAAAAATCAAAGTTTTAGGTTGTGATTTTTTTATTCACAAGACGTAACAAATTTTCGTAATTTCTGTATCATTTTAAATTTCAAAAGAAATAAATGTACGCCCACACTGTGGTATTTTAAGCCTGAGTATAAAGCTATTAATTTATAAAATAAATAAATATATAAAATACATATAAGCATTTTCCTATCCCTCTTATCAAAAGTCTTAGAGTACATAACAGTTTAAACTGAAAAAAATTGGTGAAAAACGACGTTGTTAAAGCAGTTGAAGTAGGATGCTAGGTTGAAAAGACAAATTTCGACATTTAAAACGCGTTAGTGCCATACTATTGTTTTTACATTTTACTAAAGTTAAAATCACTAAAATGCCTACATCATCTTTTTAACTAGTAGTTAAAAAATGTTTAAAACTAAGAACATTTTAGTACAGAGCTTTAAAGTTTGAAAATTGTTATAATGTCTCATATACTAATACGTTAACATCAGGATGTTTAAAATTTTGCGCTAATATAGTTATAAATAAATTGATTAAAGACCATTTGAAATTATTGTTTTGACAACAACGCTATTTGTGCATCAACATTTGATTTCTTTACCTAATTAATTTTTGGAATGTAGTTTTTAAAAGAATCGAGCTTTTTTGCGAGTCTTTCACCCCTAACCTTCAAACTTCGACAATTTGTAAATTACTATAAAAAAAATAACGTTCTGGTACTTATATAAAACCTGAAAAATAGTTCACCATTTTGTGCGTTTTCAAGAGAGCGGCTATTAAAATTGACGTCCGCGTCCGGTTATGGGGTGTGTCCGTTATAGAAGAGAGCCCACTGTATACATAAAATGTTTTGAATTTTTTTTTTAAATAACGAAATTAAATTAAATTATGATTTTTACAGTTAAAAGTGAAACAATATTCGCAAACATAGATATTTATGTCGTTGTCCATATTAAAGTTTTGTCAAAATTTTATAAATAATTTCATAAAGTTTTGATTAAATTGTTTCATTAATTTTTTCATAAACTAGGAGCTTTGTTATATTATATTGAATAAAAACAGCATAAATACAAAAACACAAAATACAATTCACATTCAAAAATATTTTTTCTGTAAATACATTTTTGACATTTTCACTGACATCTGAATCCGATTGTCAACCGATCAGTCAACAGCAGACTATTAAGATAACACCTAGTGCAACAAGCGTACAAAATTTCAAGTTCTGGCATCATTTTGTCGATTATGTCATTTTGGACGTAATTTCCCTAATATTTAATATTACGGAAATAATATTTTTTTTACAAAATAAACTTTTTTTTCTAAAATTGTAATATTGTGTTAAAAAACCACTACCCTTTTAAGTTTAAAAAATCGACAAAGTCGTTTTCGAAATTAAGAGATTTCAATATACAAACATAAAACTTTGTTTTAAGAATCCGAAAAATATTTTTTTTTTAAATATAAATACGATTAAAGCCACTATTTGCCTTCTGCTACATTGGATAATTATATGTTCCATTTGATATGTTATATTTGCCAAACAAACGGCTGCACGCATAGCCATTCTTTTTAGCTTTTAAAAGCTTCTTCAGAGTGGCCTAATATTGATATTTGGGCCACTCCAGTATTCTGAACTCATTCGGAACACTTCCAAGTAAAGCATTAACTACACTACCCCACAGTTACACTTATACACGATATAAGCTTTCAGGTCACAATACCATCTAGATTTATCTGGATGGATTTGGCATTCCTGGAAAGATAAATTTATTCATTTCTACACTGACGAATCAAAAACTGATGAGGGGGTTGGTGGAGGTGTGTTCTCAGACAGGATGAATTTATGTCTCTTCTTTATCGTTTTGCAGGCGGAACTTTTGGCGATGAAGAAGTACTCTATTGTCTCAAAGAAAACGTGATATCTAATACAGATATCCTCATCTTCTCAGATAGTCAAGCCGCCATAAAATCCCTGGACTCTGTATCTACCAACTCTAGAACAGCCCTTAACCGTCGATCATCTCTTATTGAGATGGCACAGCAAGTTAATATTCACCTCTGCGAGGTACTGGGCTATAGGGACATTTTAGGAAATTGCAGAGCTGAGAACTCACCAAAAGTTGAACAATACTACCTATTTTGCCAGAAAGGTCAAATGTAGGTAAACCCATGTCTACATGCAAACTTATGCTGAAGAATGATGCTATAGAGAAAACAAACCTATGGTTTAACAACATCAATAGCTGCATGGCTACAAAACAGATATAGGACTTATGTCTGGACCTGAAGCGCTCCAAGAGTTTAATATATATCAGCAAATAGTGACATAAGTAATTTCGCAAGCTTCGTTTTTCGGATAAATTTCTCACCTAAAGGTAGCTTATACAGGGTGTTTTTTTAGACATGTGGTTTTCAATCTGGCTATACTTTTTCGGAGTTCGTCTTTTTGACAGCTGTCATTCGATTTATGCTCAGTTTGGTTTGCCATTTTATAATAAATAGACTTTTTCCTGAACAACGTTTGAAAATTGTGCAAATTTACTATCAAAATACTGGTTCGGTTCGGCCGACGGATCGCGCGCTGCGTTCAATATTCGATGAAGCTCATTTTTGGTTGAATGGAAACGTTAATAAGCAAAATGTTCGTATTTGGAGTGATCATAATCCGCAACCCATTGTTGAGACGCCGGCCGCCGTTACATCCTCAAAAATTATTGTTTGGTATGCTCTATGGGCAGAGAGAATTATTGGTCCATATTTCTTCAAAAATGAAGCCGGCCATAATGTTACAGTCAATGGGGAACGCTATAGAGCCATGATTAATGACTTTTTCATGCTTGAATTGGAGGATGTTGATGTGGGCAACCTTTGGTTTCAACAAGACGGCGCTACATGCCATACAGCTAACGAAACAATCAATTTATTGAAAGAAACTTTTGGTGAGCGCATTATCTCGCATCGTGGGCCTGTGGCATGGCCTCCAAGATCGTGCGATTTAACACCGCTGGACTATTTTTTGTGGGGTTATGTGAAATCGCTTGTCTACGCAGATAAGCCCGAGACGATTGACGCCTTGGAAGATAATATTCGGCGCGTTATTGCTGACATACTTCCCCAAAAAGTGGTCGAAAATTGGGCCTCTGGGCTGGAATTTATTCGAGACAGCCGCAGCGATCACTTGCCCAAAATAATTTTTAAAACATAATGGCAAACCCTTATCTTTATAACAAAGCTAAATTCTTGGCCAAAACATTTAATTATATGCGTTATATACGTCTAAAAAACACCCTTTACCTTTAGTCCAAAGGCATTTCACCTAGGCACGACAGTTGGGGTCATCGCAGTCACAGATGCTGTCGTACCCTTCTCAGAAGCGAGATGTAAGTCGATGGTTGTTGACACAAATATGTTTAGTAGCAATGATACACTGTAGATTATATTTTTGCGGAGAATTAGGTTAAATTCAGACATCTAAAAATGATATTGCAAAAACATATTGGATAATATAATAAAACACGCTGAAATAAAGAAACTATTTACTACTTAAACTCTTGCGCTACTCTGTATTTTCATGTTTCCTGTGCCTTGGCGATTTCAGTTATTAAGAAAGAATTTTCTTGACATTCTACAACATAGCCATTATCAGCCAGTCGAGTGAAAATACTTTCGGCTCATCCCAGCTGTGCATTTAATTTACCAACATCCAATGTAGAAAAAATCCCGTTTAAAAGTTTTGGAGAAAAATTTTCATTTTTGAAAAGAAATGACGGGACGCAATAATTGAATTGGATACGAAATTTTACATTTACGCAGTAGATATGAATAGGTGCCTATTATGATGAGAAGTTTTGAAACTTTTAATTAGATAGTTTCCCTCAATTCCTAACGAGATAAGTATAAGGTACAAGCAAACTGCCAATAAAAAAAAATATACCATCTACCTATATAGGTACTTTAATGGAGAATTAAAAGACATTGGCAGGATTTGTCGCTCTTTACCAACTGCACTGCTTTTATCTTCAATATTCTTTAAATTCAAACTTAAATTTTTATCTGCCCAGTTCCATGCATATTTACTGCGAACGTAAACAATATCGCAATTTAATTCCTTGAAAAAAAAAAAATTCCTCAGAGTCTTATCGTAAAAATAGAAAAGTATTTTCACTTCAAAAAGAAAACCAGCTGAAAATAAAACTCAATAAAAATTAACGCTTCGAGACAAACACCCATTAGATGCACTACTACACACCATACAAACGCACACCATACAAACTCATATGTGTGTTTGATGTATGGTAAGCTCTGCAGATATAAACGCAAACATACCCCAAGAAATGTTGACCCACATTCCAGTTGTGAAAATATTTCATTGTACTTGTAACCATATAACTGATGGCAGGTTATAGCGCCAACTTACATTACCAACACAGCACGCAACATCATCTGGTGATAGCGGGGGGACCCTCTGCCCCACCCAAATACCCATTTTTCTGGAAAGTATTATAGTTTATATGAAGATACCTCATGCACCACATCCTCGTACATTTTGTCAGGCAATATTAGCAGCAAGGACTTCAGCTACAACTGTATTCGAGTACACAAATGCCAGCGGCACTAAAATAGTAGCAACTTGCACGGACCAAAGAGATAGTGTGGCACTAATACACACTGACTCGTTTAAGTAAAGGGTGAGCCAAGCTCAGTACGATAAAGGATTATGCAAATGTCAAATATTTTCTCCACTCGCTGGAAAGTCTTTTGTGTGTCTTGTGTGTGAATGTGCTTCGTGGGGCTTTATAATAAATTTCGAGTGATGTTATAAACAACGTTAAAGCTAGCTTTCTTTTTTGCGAGAGGGAATTTTCAAAACACCAGTGTTTTGCAAGACATTTTTAGGAGCTACATATCTTTTGACTAAGATGATATCTTTTGACTAAGATGTGCAAATTGCGACAAGAAAATTCCAAGATGACTGAGAGCAATTTACCGAAGGGTTTTGTGAACTAAGTGCAAAGATACAACATGCAACATAATTACATTTATGTGTATCTATAGGTATTTAAATATGCCAAAGTTGTATCTGGGACACTTTTGAAATAGAAGTGTTGGAAACAATCATTCGTAAAAATATTATATAAAGGGTTTTCCAATAAGAGGTGTTATTTTGATATTCAAAGAAAAATGGCATTTTTTGAGATAAATGATCGGATGTTTATTTCATTATAAAGAGGAAGGCCGTTAATAATGGAACACAACATCAGCCAAATGGCCGCCACGACCACGCTTACAGGACCATATCCTTTTCATGAAATTTTCCATAACCAAATCGCAAAGTGGCTGCCCTATGTCCTCGATAGCCTCACGAATTCCATCTTTGATGTCTTGAATCGACGCTGGGCTGTTGGCGTAGATCTTATCTTTCACGTGGCCCCAAAGGAAGAAGTCGCAAGGTGTTAAATCACAAGATCTCGGTGGCCAATTTTGATCACCTCTTCGAGAGATAACACGGTCCGGAAACTTTCCCCGTAAAAGATCGATGGTTTCATTGCTTGTGTGGCACGTAGCGCCGTCTTGTTGAAAGTAAACGTTGTCCAGATCAATACCATCCGATTCCGGCCATAAAAAATCATTAATCATCTCTCGATAGCGCAATCCATTGAACGTAACTGTTGCTCCAGCCTCATTTTCGAAAAAGTAAGGTCCAATGACCCCGCCGGACCATAAACCGCACCAAACAGTCACGCGTTGAGGATGGAGAAGCTTTTCAACAATAACTCTTGGGTTTTCCGAGCCCCAGATGCGACAGTTTTGCTTGTTGACGTAGCCTCCGAGGTGGAAATGGGCCTCATCAGTCAAGATGATTTTTCGATGAAATTCCGGATCATTTTCATGCATTTCAAGGACCCAATCAGCAAAGACACGACGTTGTTGATGATCAGCCGGCTTGAGTTCTTGTGTTAACTGAACTTTATAAGCCTTAAGACCCAAGTCTTTATGCAAAATACGGTGTAATGACGTTTGTGGAATGCCTAATTCCAAAGAACGACGAGGAATGGACAAACCTGGGTTTTCTTCAACACTTTGGGCTACAACAGCAATATTCTCAGTTGTTCTTGAGCGACGTGCACGGGTTTTATTCTTCACATCACTAACTTGTCCCAACAGCTCGAATTTGTCAACCAATTTCTGTATTGCGGTCCGACAAGGTGCTTCACGACGACCCAAAAATGTTTTAGTTTTACGAACCGTCTCTGCCAAATTTTCACCATTTTTATAGTGAATTTTAATAATTTCAATGCGTTGTTGAAGCGTGTAGCGTTCCATTTTTATTAATGGCGTAGTTTCTACTTGTCAAATGTCAAAAAATGACAGCTTCAAAAGTGACAGCTACCGAAATATCGGGCTATGCAAAATAACACCTCTTATTGGAAAACCCTTTACTTTAACTGTTATGCTGTTACTCATTTTATTCAGTCAAGCCACTGAAGTTGGTATTGTTCGTTTATGCCCCAATGAGTTGACTTTGTACATTCATTTTAACCTAAAAGATTGTTTTTAAATTGATATAGTAGACACGATCAGAAAAATGAAAAAAAGCGAATCCAAAAATTTGTTACCTCCAAATTTCGACAGAAAAACTGAAAAATTTTGCCGAGGAATCTCATTTCCCTAAACATGTGAGTTTGCATTTAAAAACGAATTCAAACGAAAAATATGTTGGATACAAAATCAAAGGCTTCTGCTTTATGTCAGTAGAAATCTGGAAACTATCTTCTCATAACGGTTATTTAGAAATGCAAAGATTTCACAAAATATCCAAATCTAGCTATAATCTCAATCATCGTTTTTCGAACCACCCCTTTAAAATATTTAAATCAAAAACCCTCAAAAATCGACCCAACTCTGTTTTAAAATTTGTAAATAATTTAATTCATTCAACAATAAATTGCAATCAACTTATTATTTAAAAACAAAACCATCCCCTGTTTCAAGTTGACGGCTTTTCCATAATGCACTCAAAACATGTTTTTTTAATCAGGAGATGAAGGTATCCAAATTTGTTTCAACAAAATAAATGTCCAAATCTATTATATTTAAAAGAAGGGCTCGAAGAAAGTGGCAAAGTACAAGGTTGCCCGACGATAGGACAGAATTTAACCGCCCAAACAATGAACTAAAGAAAAGAATCTATGAATTTGAAAAAAATAATTCTCTTAGTAAACTTCTGAAAAGTTTGACGATGGATGATTCTACTAAATATTTCTTATGGAAAGAAGCTAAATGCCTAAAAAGACCGCAGATACAAAACCCGACAAAACCCTAGTTGGGAAATGAAAATGAAATGAAGCCTGGAACATAAGGCTGACCTCTTCGCAGGACATCTATCGCATGTTTTCAAACCATTCTCAGCAAATGCAGCGGTAACTAACTTACACTTTGTTGATAAAAACGACGAATTGGAAATTCGCTTCGTCACGCTCAAAGAAGTAACCCAGTAGGAATTTTCCAAAAATTCTCCGAGGAATCCCCAGCTTTTTCATCAAGAAATGGAAGCTACACCCGTGGAATTTTTCGTGAATTCATCGATGAAATTAACATGGGGATGTCATTGGCGTTTACCAAGTGGCTTTCTTGGTGAATATTCAACAATTATTAAATCACTAAGGAGGTGTAACTTGGTAATTCACATGTTTGATGAAAAATATCATTATAATGCAAATCAGTGATAGCAATAGGCAAGCAGGAGTCTCTTATTCACTAAACATTTATGCTTAGCTGAAAAATGTCATAAATGTTCACGAATGAAATCACTTTGTAACTAGAACTTGTTTATTCATAAAATAATTATATTTGATGAAAAATCTTATGAATGTTAAAATTTAAAGACAAGGCAATTTTTTAGAAGAAGGCTGAACAACACAGAGGATCCAACTCAATTCACGAACTCATGAAGATATGCATTACTTTTCATTAGTTAAATCATTGCATGATTTTGTTTAGTGATTTTGCTGTTGATGTTGTGATGTTGCTTTATGCAATCATTGAATTCAGTTGCATTTTCGTACGAAGTAAAAGAAAATATCGAATTAAGGAAAAAGCCAATACCTTTTTCTAATGACATCAATACATGCTGTTCCCCATTAAAATATGTACGGTGCCTCCAATTCTATTCAATTAACGAGTTATGGATTCAGTTGTTGACCGTTGCTCAACGAATTGCTCAACAAGTGCACGGGTGGTGTACGAGTTCGTGTTGCTCGTTAAAAATGTTGGATCAACGCGTTGAGTAACATTTTAGTTTTCTCTGCGGTTCGTTGCGGTAGACGTAATGATATTTGTGTTGCGCATTGCGTTGGTTGCGACGAAATTATTGTGTGTACGTGAGTTGAACTATTCCGCTGTCGTCAACTTACAGTTTTTGCATTCTGTTCTTTGGTTTTTCGTCGTATTGGATATGGATATGGAAGGTGGTACAAAAATTGAGTTAACAACGGCGCACGGAGTAAACTTTGGAATTAATTTCGCATTTGGCTTGGTTTCAAATTTCTTCCAAGATCCAATTGCCAAAATCAGAAGTAAATGATAAATAGAGACTAAGGGGTGCGTCGACAGTAAAAGTATGTACCAAACTGAAATCAAAATTGTGTCAGGTTTGAGTTTTGTTTATCGTGGTGCGTTGAACGCGTTCCCCAACGAGTGATCCTTGCTTTCGTGTACGAAGGTATCAACTCGTCCAACAACTTGCCGAGCAACCATATCGAAAACGCAGTTGATCAACTCGAAAAACTTTTTCTGTCAAAATCGAACAAGTTTATCAACTAGTGTACTAGGTTATTTAACATTTGAGTAAGTTTTCAACTTGGTGTACGAGGTTATTCACCATTTGGGAAAGTTGGTCAACTATGTGTACGGGGCTCCCAACGCATTTTGGTCAACTTTCGTTTCTCAACGTGAACAATGTAATTTGCTCCACTAGTGTAAGAGGTTGTAATTGTTTCTATTCAACGAAAGAATAAAAAGTTGAACGAGGTTGGTTCAACTTGACGCGTGGAATAGTGGACTACCGGTATAAGAGAGTGGACGCAACAATGACGTATCAAACTCAATGAAACAAAATCAACTCACATAAACTTTACAAACAAAGAGATTAACAATGTTCCAATTCTTATCAACAGTAAAGCTGTACCTTATGATAATACAGCAAAATATCTTGGAATAACCTTGCATGCTATAAGCTTAAATAGAAAGAGTAGGTACATAGAAAAGAAAAGAGAAGAAATAAACCTAAGATAAAGAAAAATGTATTGGTTACTGGCTTAGAACTCTGACTCATCTATCCAGAACTAAATAATGCTATACATAAGCAAGTATTTTGGAATACCAAAAATTCTAAAACGAAATCCTCCGTGGAATAATAAATGTACCTTGGTATATTAGAAATAGCGATTTACATCGTGACCTTCAAATAGAAATGGTTACATAAGTGGTTAGGAAACACGCTGCATCGCACAATCACCGAATGCATAGTCATACAAACTCCGAAATGGAAACCGTATTAAATGTTCGGAGACTAAAAAGAACTAAGCCTTATGAGCTGATGGTCTCTAAAAGCGATGGGAAAGTATTAAAACTTCCCCCAATTCAATTTTAAAATTAAGAAATAACAATCATTTGTCGATCTTTCAGAGATTGGTCCTGATTTCTCGGTGGTTTGAATGCGGTACAAGTCTTACACTATACTTGGTTCCGAATATTACCAAGAGTCTTTCGAAAAATTCCACCTGTAGAGAAAAAGAATCTATTTGTCCAGGCATTTGGTAGTTTTACCTTGAAAGTTTTGCAGGAATTTTGAAAATTGGTGTTATAACGTTTTTTTTTTCAACTAGTGCTTATTTCGTGAATGGTAAGACTTAGCTTATGTCTGATTTGACAGATAATTAGTTTTATCCTTCCGCTCAACGAATATGGTTGTGTATTCGCTTCGCTAAGTGGGCCTGCAATCGACTCAGAGAAGATGCCGATTTTGCCAAAAAAATCATCTTTTCAGATGAAGCTCATTTTGATCTTGGCGGGTAGTAAACAAGCAAAATTGTCGCATTTGGGGCACAGAAAACCCGCACGCATACATTGGAAAGCCGATACACCCAAAACGAATCACTTTTTGGTGCGGATTTTGGTCCAGAGGCATAATTGGGCCATTTTTCGAAAATGGCAAAGGAGTGGCCGTTACAGTCAATGGCGATCGTTATCGGGCCATGTTGAACGAATTTACGTTCACAAAAATTGAAGAGGAGGATATTGGCAACATTTTGTTTCAACAGCTACACTCGATGTTTTGGGCCATTTTCAAAAAAAAAAGAAGTTATTTGGCGATCCCTTTAGATTTTGAAGTGATATTTTGACAGCTATTCCTTCTGAAGTTCTATCTGCATTGTGTTTAGGCAGTAATATGTGTTATTCTTTTTTTTTAAAGATAAATATTAAAAACAGTGCGCAGCGTACTGTGATATGCAGAATTTTAGTGGCGGTCATACATTGATAAAATCTTAACCATCTTAACCACTGTATTGAATTTAATGAAATGTTCAGGTATTTTAAGAGATGGCATAAGATCCGCCCACTGACACGCCCATTTTAAATATAAAAGTACGATGATCGCCAAAATTGAGTGACTCTCCGAGTTGTAGCGCCGTTTAATTTATTTTTATTTTGTATGGAATAATTCACCCATAGAATTTTAACTGGAAAATTGTTTTAAATCAATGAAATTAAAATTAATTTGAATAAATATGTACATATGAAACTGTTTTGAACCCTACGCGAAGTAAATCATCTGATTTCTCATTTAAATCTTCATTTATGATACAAAAATTTAAAAATCGTAGGAACAATTTTAAAATATTGAATTTTGTATTTGTGAATACAATTTAGTAACCATTTTTGAAAAAAAATTGGTACACCAGTTTTATGCATATATTAATGTAAATTTAAAAGTTGAATCTTACAAAAAAAAATTTCAACCCGTTTTCGAAATTGTTTTGAAATTTTTTTTCTAAGAATCCAAAAATATTTTTTTTTTGGAAAATATTGATATGCAATATGTAGTATTTATATATGTTACAAGTTTTTGTATAAAAAAATGTAGTTTTAATCGGTTAATCAGATAATGAGATAATAAAATCACAGTTCTATGAAAGGAAAAGGTATCTACTGTTAAAAAAAGTAAAATGTAAGCTTTTATAGTTTTAAAAGGATCGGCGTAGGAGTCGTTCTTAAGGGTTTTTAAGCAATTGTATGGGAGGTACCGTTAATTTTTGGTTATTATTAAAATAATTTTTGCTAAAAATCATCTAGATAAATTTGAATTAAAATCGACTTAGTGGTTTTTCAAATATTGAGTTTAAAAAAACAATTAAAACTTTTTTCTTAAATCTAAAAAAAAACATTTTTTTGAAAGTGTTGGTACACAATATTATTCAAAATGTATCCATCAATCATTCTTCACAAAAAATATTGATCAAAATTAGTTGAACCGTTTTCAAACGAAAATCAAAAAAAAAAAAATTTCCTTGGGAGGTGCCATTAATAACCATATTTCGGAACCATTTTGTTTTTTTTTTATTAAACGGTAGTTTATAACTTTTTGAAATTTTTTTTTTAATCTGTGGAGCCAATTTCTAGAAAAAGAAGATTTTCCTTTTTGGTTAAAAAATGTTCTATGACAGGCAACGTTATTTTTGAAAAAAAAGTGTAGGCGAAATGTCCAAAAAAAGTGTAAGATACCAAGTTTAAAGAAAATCGATCCATCGGCTTAGACTGTTGCCAAGCAGACAGAAAGACGCAGGTATTTTCGAGACCCAGTCTTTTTCCAAGTTTGATCAAAATCTAAAGTTTGAATTTTGTTACGAATCCATTACTTCCCATATTTAGTACCTATTATGTTTATATCGCAAGTAAAAAGAAAAAGCGTTAAAATCTTTCTAGCGTAAAATTGTGTACCTAAAGCAAGATTTTGGTTTGAAAATATTGATTTATAAAAAAAAAAATAATTTTTATCCTTAAAAATGTTCGCCCGGGTTCAAAATGTTTATTTAAGGAAATGCTTAATACAACAAATAAATATCTTGTACCAAATTCTGGTTGAAGGACATAATGCGTTTTATTTAATATGCATGTAATAAGTTTCAGTTGCAAATTCTTAAAGATACACTAAATACTTATACAGTGAAAGCTCTACTTGCGGACAGCTGCAACTGCATGTTGGTAATATGGCCCACCGTAATATTTGCCTACTGGAAGAGCGTAAGTTACCCGCTGTGCATTTATTTCGAAGATTATCTTAGTGGTTTTGATGTATTAAAAAGTGGAGACTCAGGAGCAGGAAATGCGCGCGGAGTTCGAAGTTTGAATTTTTTTACATTGGCCATATAATTTTTTGGTAAATTTTTGTAAATATTTTTATAGTAAACTTTGCGCAAATATTTTAATATTTTTTTGAGACTTTGTTGTGTTAGATTTATATTTCATTATGTAAAACCAAAACTTTAAATATATTTTTTAAAGTTGGTTAAAATTAAAAGTACAACGAAAAGGCTATATGCAGGTAATATGGCCCACCTCATGCACCATATACACCACCCTGGTCCATATTTAACACCGGGCAAAAAAACTAAGGGTCGGTAATATGGAGAATCACATTTACCATATACACCAACCATGGTTTTTCGTAAAATGTTAAAATGAGTTTTTTTAGTTTATTATTTATATATTTTTAGTGAAGCTGTTTTTTTATGTTTTTTTGTTATGAAGAGTGATTATAAAATAATTTCTTTAAGCATTAAAAAAAAAGAAACAAGTCAATTACCGAAAAACTGGCTGTTTTATTTACAAAAAAGTTAAAAGTGGGCCATATTTGCGACACTTTACTATACAAATTTAATACTAGGTAAAAAAAATTCTTTTTATTTCCCTTAACCGGACAGTTCCCATAACCGGACAAAAATTGGGAGACCATGAATGTCCGCTTATTAGAGCTTTCACTGTATTGTATTGTTTTTTTTCATATTTGTCATAATTATCTATGTTTGCAGAGAGCAGAGGATTCACTTTTATCGTGCGTAAACTTCATTAAACCCACAATTTTTTATTAATTATGATATTAAATAAATGATTTAGGTACATACCTACCTACATTTTCAAAATGTGCTCATTTGAGTCAAATGAGTCAAATCTCGAGTTAACACAAAAAAAGTTTGAATGAACCAGTCATATACACATATGCATATATATTTATTATATTTTAAGAATTGATTTAATGTTTTTGTTTCCTTCGAAAATTTACCTTGCGTAATTTTATAGTTTTTTGTTCAATAAGGTTCAATGTTTTAACTAAGCTCATGAAAGAAAAATGAAAGTCTGGAAAAAACTTGGTATAGGTACCTTGAGTTTTTTTGGCATTTCCTCCAATATTAACGATGCTTTTAATAAAATTTTGTGTTGACCAAAAAGGAAAATCTTATTTTTCTCAAAATCGGCTTCACAGATACAAAAAATTTGTAAAATTTAATAGGTAGGTATAGGCTGCTTTTCAGTAAACAAAAAAATGGTTATTAATGGCACCTCCCAGTTCCAATTTCTTTGATTTCCGCTTTACTCGAAAACGGTTCAATTGATTTTGATCATTTTTTTATGAAGAATGACTGATATACTTAAAATAATATTGTAGATATACCGAAATTTGAAAAAAAAAAATAGTTTTTGGATTTCTTTAAAAAAAAGTTTGAAATTTTGTTTGAAAACTCAATATTTCAAAAACGACTCCTACGATTTTGATTTGATTTTTTGTGTGTGTCAATATACGATCTACCGTATAAAATAATTTTTCGAATATTCGGTTTTTCAAAAACGCCTAGACGATTTTTTTTAAATTAAATTTTTAACTCCGCCATAATACTTTAAATTTACGAACAAATTTTTTTTTTTAATTATGTTTTTATAATATGTAATTAATAATTGTACTTTTAAGCAAATTATTATTTTTTAAACTGCTCCTAAGATTTTTATAATATTGTTCTCATAAATAAGGATTTATTAAAGACATCAGATGGTTTACATGATGGGTTCAAAACAGTTTCAGAAGTATTTTAAACAATATACCTATTTGAAATTTTGTTGATTTAAAACAATTTTCTAGTTTAAATAATATATTGCTATGTGCAACACTGTGCTATATTATTCATTTTTTTAAACTACACTTTGTTTTTGGTAAGTGGATAATTATAGGCTCTCATAACTAATTTGTTTCAGACTTTAGAATCATAGTGTGATCGCACAAAATAGCAAGTTCATGCTACCCAGTCGTGCAATTTATTTGTACTGTTTTCGGCGATTTTTTCAGTTGAAAAAATAGGTTAAATCATACTACACATGCACCGCTATATCAATTGTGTCAATATGCAAGTTTTTGGAAACCTGACGACTCTTTTAGCACTATTTAACCGTAATTTTGTACGAATCACTCACTATAGTGTAAAAGATTGCATGGCTATGCGCGTGTTTAGAAAACTGACGACAGGACGCCTTGATTTTTATTGCAATATTCCACGACTGCTTTTCAAAAGAAACGATTTTTTTTTCAGAATCTGTAGATATAAATGGAATATCAGCTTTTTGTGACTAAATTTTTTTTCTTAAAATAGAGTTTTGAAAATGACAACTAATTTTGAACTCGACTGATCAATTCGTATAAAACTGCAGTTGTAAATAATTCATTCACAGAACTTTTCTTTGCCTTTCAATTTCAATTAAATTACTTTAACTTTTGGCCGACGCCGAATCCAACCGTTCTCAACTTTTGATAATTAACAAATTACATTTCAGAAGCAGTGTTTTGCAGGATAACACAGATTGCAAATGTCGTATAAAAATTAACGTTTAGTCACTTGAAATGGATTCACTGGAGGCAGAACGAAAATTGAGCAGAAAACTCCACAAACAAAAAAAAAAACGAAAAGAAAACGGGCATTTTTGTTGATCACACTCTATTTATCCTGCTGGTTGCTGGAGGGGGCTTTGATTAATGACAATTCAAGCGCTATCATCCCCCCTTTAAGGGTTTTAAATGTAACTAGAATTCCAAAAACTCTCGTGCAAAATAAAAAAAAAAAAAAAACAACACCCACAAGCAGCCGAAATTCGGACAATGCTTATCGTCCATCTCCTTCCACAGAATGCAATGAACGAGGAAAATATTTAAGCTCCAAGGCAAATTATACATACATTATACATACATATATACATTTTTAGATACATAAAACAAAACAAAAAAAAAAAAACAAAATTAATCCTGCGGCTGCAAGTTCTCCAAGGTTCGAACACACTCCAATTAATTTGATTTAATGAAGTTGAACTAATGATTTTACGATGGCGTCCAAGTTGGGAGCGTTATAGATGGTGCTATTGGGAGCCAAGTGGAGCTTGTACCGTAATCGCGTGGTGTATCTGTGTGTAGGTTTCTTTATAGACCCCATTTTGAAAGAATAAAACTGAAATTTGTAGGATCGCAAGAAAATTACTGCGATGGTTAATGCAAACAGCCCTTCTGCTTTTCCATAGAGAATCACACCACCCACAGCCCAGCCCGCCCTGCTTACATCAATTTATTTCACAGCATTAATTGGAAATTGATTGAGTGTCTGTAGGGTACTTTGTTATTTTGCACTTTTTTTTCCTGTTAATTTGCGTTAATCAGTATACTTTGGGGTAGAGGAGAGCTGTGAGAAATCGGCCAAATAAAAAAAAAAAAAAAATATATTTTATTTTGTGGAAAGGATATGCGGATTAAAAGTGAGATTCCTTTTTCGAAAAAGGCGTTTGAAGATAAGTTTTGCTGGAATTGTTCAGTTTGTGATTTAACGAGGTTAAACCATCATCAGTTGGATGAGCACAATGAATATGGAATTTGTTGATTTAACTTTTGCAAAATCAAGTTTTTAAGCCATTTTTTTGTTTGTTTTGTTTTTGATTTAGCTTGAATGGGTATTTCGAATAAAAATGAAATATGAAATACTGAAATTTAAAAGTTTCTACATATTATTGGTATGTAGGTTTATCACTATGCAGGAAAATATGAATCAACAAAAAAAAATTAATCTTTTAAACTCTTTCGTGTACAGTTGTAGCGATTTTTAAATCGTCAAACATTATTTTTGAATAGATTTAACAATTACTGTACCAACAATTTGACAGAAATGGTTTTGGATGTGCGACGATTTGAATGGTGCGTATATACTAAACCCACGCAGAGTGGACCGAAGTAGATACAAAATTCCTTTCAGCACTCATGACTTTCCATTGACGGTAGTAACAACTGAATGCACTTCGAAAAAAATACAAAAGGAAAGAGGTTGGGGCGATGTGTATTTTGTAGATATAACGCAAGTTGTCATGACGCCTGGCATTTTTACAAAAAATAGGAAAGTGTTTCTACATCCAATATCTTTTTATTTTAAATATATATGAACAGGAAGCATTTGAATTACTTATGTATTAAATGGCTAAGATCTGATTTACGACAGAAAAGAAGTAACAAAAGCATGACAAATCTAAAATTGATGTAGCTATGTCGAAGCTCGCCTAAAGCGAAAAAAAGTAAATTGTGTATTCCGTAGAGTATATACAGTTTCATTAAATTTAAAATGATCAGTGGCACGAGGGCATACGGTTGAAATATTCTCACGAAGGAACTGTTTCTCTTAAGTCTAATTTTTAAGTGCGAGTTCAAAGTAAAACACGAGTTAACTCATCAAATTTTGTGAGTTAGCTCAGGTTTTGTATGTTAAGTAACCGCAGCATTTACCTACGCGACGCAATCACAAAAAAGTGCTGATAGTTCTCTTAAATCTAAAGTACAAGGCCATTCATTTCGAGTTTTCAAGTTGGTAGCGCTGGAATTTGACACCTGTCAAACTCAATTGTCATTTGAAGTGCCATAATATTATTAGTTGAATGTTTGTCATTTACGATAGTGGATCGCTTAACTTACTATACAAAAGTGGTGATTCAAACGTAGCCTCTTTTCGGGAATTACGCGATGATTATGGTCATCACAATCGACCGACTACGCAAGCAATCGGTAAATTGTGAAGAATTTTGAAGAGAGTGGAAGCGTTACTGATGTCGTAAAAGGCCTGTGCATCATCGTAATGCACGATCAGTCGAAAATATTGCTTCTGCAAGTGCAAGTGTTGCAGATGATCCGAATTTATCGATTTACCGGGGTTCGCAGCAATTGGTCGAATGATAACCGATAACCGGCTATTGATGATCATGACTTGGAGGATATGGAGGAAATGGGCAATTCCCTTTTTGTTTCGGGATCTCATCACTTCATAAGTGGAATTTTCGAAAAAAAAGTATGCCAACTAAAGGTCAGTAATTGGGCATAGAAGGTGAACTAGTTTCAGAATTAAGTCATTCATAATTTTTAGTTTTTCTGAACTTCAAAATTTTAATGATTTTGAAAATGTATATACAAACAATTTTAATGCTAAAACGAACCTTACAAGTTTTTATTTAATTAAATTCAATTTAAGTTCAATACAAGGACTTTATCAGGACAGTTTACGCTGAGGAAAAAGTAGCAAATGATCATTTAAGTTGAACATTAATATTTAATCTTCGGCGTATCGGCAGACTGGTCTTATAGAATCTTTCCTTGTTCGGAATTATTTTAAGCTAAAAAATTAATAAGCGTTTCAAGGACTTTTGATAGAAATGGTAAGAAAGTCAGAAGTCCGATAAGTCTATTGTCGTTTTTAATTGAAGAAATGATTGTATATTTGTTCATGTGTTATTCAAGAATGATCCATTCTACTATAGTGAAATCTTTACACGGAGAAAGCCCCAAGCAACACAAAAACTCTAAAAGAGTTCTTGAAACAAATTTATCAGCTCTTATTGGCATCTTAGTTCAGTCTTCTTGATGCCATTGCATTAAATGTTATGAATTTTATGAATTCTCAAAAAGATAAGTTAAAGCCAATACTTTAAAATACATCTTATAGACCACTTTTCAAGTTATTTTTACTTGCTCTATAGGGCAAGTATTGGTTTCATGTATCGTGTATTGGTACGATAATCGAGAAGTCCGAAAAAGTGCGTCTGTGCGTCCACTGTAATTTGAGCTAGAGTCTAAACGGGTGGACTGATTTGCATGAAATTCGGTACAGGGCATATTTATGTGATTCCCTAGAGGGGAAATTCGAATTTTTGTTTTGGCTCATCTAGAACGGGTAGCTGCCATACAAACATTTTTGTTTCTTCAAATTTTCTCGAAAACGGCTCTAACGATTTTGATTAAACTTCGTACCTGTAATAACCAAGTTAATTGTAAAGCAACTGCATTTCAGGTTTTCTCAAAAAAATCATATTACGGAATAAGGAATTCCAGTTTTTTTGAGAAAATGGTCTTATTTTTGGGTTATTCGCGTATATCTTTGCCATGGTTAAACCGCAATCTGAGATTTGAAAGACATTTTTAAGAGGTTTTAAATCGATCTTAAAATCCTCCTAATGTATTGATGAATACGTCATCAATACATTAACAAAACAAGTCCTCTATATAAGCACGCTTACAAACACATTAATGAGAACTCTTCACTTCATACAGTGTGCTCCACCTCTTTGGGTCTGTTTGGGTCATCTTTAAGGTATCTTGAAGTGCTGAATGCTCTTCATATAAAAACTCTGTATTGCCTCTGTTATCTGATTCTATATCGGACAGCTTAGAGGCACTTGTTTTCGGTAAAAAAAGGAAAGACCATCACACTGTCAACAATAATTAGTCTTAATGTTTTCGAATTAACTATTTTGCTTTTTGTGAATTAATTACATCAAATCATTGTTCTCTGAAGTGCATTTTTAATCAATTTTGTGTTCTAACTTCTTCTGACATTAAACTGAAACAAACATGAATTTCATGTTTCGCACTGCAATGGTGGATTTGCATTTTGCTGAGTTTTATCATTTGTTTTAAATTCTGAGTCGTCCTTAGAAAATCCAATAGACCTGCGATATATCTAGTTGTGAACTATCCTCTAGTATACAAAATCCTGTTTGTAGAACATTTCTGATTTAAATAACCAAACATTCTGAACACTAGGATGAATTTTTTTTAAATTTTTAAAATATCCTTCAAGCTTTAAGAAAAAGTATACAATCCTAAACTGTTTTTTTTTTTTTTTTATTTAAACTTGTTGAAACTAAATACTTAGAGAGAAAACTTCCAGCAAGTAAAAATATAGTTTATAATTTATGATTCAAGAAAAAATAAATTATTTGTTTAAAATTAATCAAAGAGAGACAATCTGTGTTTTAGAAATTTTGTATCCTTTTCTATTTTAATTATTTATTGTCTTCCATTAATAACAAAAATAGATTACATATCCGACTTATTAACGTAAAAGTATACTGACCTACTCTAACAGAAATAGTTTTTAATTACTCATTGCAGGACAAACGCAAGTTACTTTTTTTACCCTGCGTGCAGCACGTACAACACGTCTACCTCACTACGGCCGGCCCAATGACATACCTAAAGTTCGACCTACATTATTGTAGATATATATAGTTGATCAACATCTCTTCTATTGAGTTGGTCAGTCACGAAATGTCGTCTGCATTTTGCTAAAAGCATTCTCCTTTTAGCTAAAGTTGTTGCTTTAATTTTGTTTAAACACAATAAATTCTCGATAAATGACACACTTAAATGTGTTGCAGTCTGCCAAAGGCAAACAACGTCAATTTAGTTCACCCATTGGATATTCAACGAATATTATTTTTCCAAAGGTACTAAAGTTAAGGTTTTAAATTCAAAGTTTTCAGCTTGTTACAAAAAAAAAAAAATAGGTAAAACTCTCATTTTAAACGTTGCCTGATGCAACTTCCCGGAAGCAGGGACTGACTAAAAAAATATTTACTCTTACAACACTACTCGTCGTTCGTAAGCGCCGCGCCGCCGCGCCCGCCGCCGTACTCACAATGAGTATCTATTTTCTAGCTTTTTCGGAAAGATATTATAATTTTGCTTTCTATTCAATTGGAAACTGATTGCGACTTACAAAATAGCGAAACTTTTCAACGTTATTGTTTCTTTTTCTTCCTTTACCGTTATACATTTATTATGTACTTCATCATCTTCGTCCGCGCACTAAAGAGAACAACCAAAGACATGTAGCAGGAACAGGAAGCTGTCGTCATTGTGAAACCACAAGAAAAATAGGACGAACAGAAAAAAACCAAAAGTAAAAAAGAAGAAGAAGAAGAAAAGACGACGAAAGTTGTGGAGGGTGGCGAGGGGATAAAATTTAGAATTTTCCTCCAGAGACTGACTGACTGGTACACAGAAAATTGAAGGAAGAAAATTCGCTATCAAGCAAATTGTTTTTAAGTGAAAATAGACAAGAAGACTAAAGTAAATTATATTCAGGGGGGTGAGAGTAGGTTTGAGGGGTTGACGGGAGTGGTGGAGTGAAGGTGGGATGGGATGGGATGAGATGAGATGGGTTTGGGTGTTGAGTTGACAAGGAAAGGACATTGCACTTTTTTCTTTGTCTGGCTTCTTCTATTCGCGAATTTATATTTATAAAGCAGAGTAACAGTTTTCTGAAACTGCAATTCCATGCAATGCAGTTGAATATCTAGATACCTAGTTTTATTTATTTTTTTTTTTTGTTTTTTAGTTGCGCTTTACTTTTTCTATATTTTTGCCGTTTGCATTCTCCCCAAAGTACAAGGACGACAACAACGACGATTGGTAGTGTTGGTGGTACTGATGGGGGTGGCATAGCACTGTACTAATGGGGGTGGCATAGCAAATGATTGTGTTTGAAATCAGTTGGAGCATAATCATCATTTCGAATGCAGGTAATGTTCCGTTCAACTTGCATGGCTTATTCAGCAGGACCAAAGTTGCTGGAAGTAGACTTGCTTTTGCTTGCGATTGTTCTGGAGACACTACACTGCGTTTTGAGTGAATAAATGAATTAAAAATTCTTCGACGACGACGACGACCGACAACGCCACAGCGTTGGAAATTTATTCGTGTGGTTTGTTTTTCGAAAGTTGTGATAAGGGATGATAGGGAATTTGGGATTTGTAAACGAAAAATTAAATCTCGCAAAAACAAATGCGAGTTTTTTTTTTCTTAATTTTGTGACGGTAGCTATTTTTAATACGTACTTTGTTTGGACTTTTTGACTACCTGAAGTGCTAAAATTGTAAGCCCACCCACGAAAATGAATATGTTAGGTTAACTTTTATAACAAATCACGGTTTAAGCGATTAAAATAGAGAACCTAGAGAAAGATGCACGCAAATAAATATCTGTTATATTTATAACTCAAAAGGAACTTCTAGAATAATTTTAATACTATTGATGTTTAGAGCCATCAGAAAAGTAGCCTTCAGCGAGTTTCTATACCCTTCAATATACCGCGTGATTTATCAATAAAAAATAAAGTTAATTTTGCTCTTTTGTGTCAATAAATAGTCGATATTCTTTACTTGCGATACTTAATGAATTATAGAATGAGGTACAAGCTATGGATTCGTTAGAAAAATAGGACTCGAGTTGCTTGGTCAAATTATATAGGTACCTACATTTAAATATTTATATTAGGGTAAGTGGATCTTGCAAATGTATTTGGCTGTCTGGTTGGCTATAATACCTTAACGGATTTTTAGTAAACTAAAGGCCAGTTTCACAGTCAAAAAAGTGGCACTAAAGTAAGCAATGCGAAAGATTAATGCGCAATATCACAATGCACACTTACCCGAACAAGTGGCACTTAAGTCTCCGATGTTGTTGACTTAAATTCCACTTACGCTAGCTATGAAACTAAGAGTCCTAATATGGGAAACTTAAGTGCCACTTATTCCGGTATGTGTCGACTGTGAAACTCGGTTTAAATATATAGCGTTTTAGGGACACGTTTTTTTTTTATTATTTTTTAAGATAGATCAATTATTTTGTATGGGTTTTATGGGTTCCCATAGACTCAATTGTTGAAATGTGCGATTTTTTTGCAAATGATTCAACTGATTTTGATCAAATTTTTTTTACCAAAGCTTCGAGAAAATATATACAGAGTTTTATCTAAATCTAAACCAAATCATCCAATTAAAATATTTTTTTGAAAGAACACGAAAGTCTGAGATATTTTTTTAATAACACATATTTATTTCACTCTTAAAGTACAAAGCCTCGTACTCATAATTCCCGTGAAATGAAAAATTTATATGTTTCAAAACACACGTGGATAAATCATACTTATTTCTCTGAGTGAATTTTTGACACTCAATTTGGAATTCTTAATACTCATTTTGAATGAAAAAATATACACATTTTTTGACAGTCACACATGACAATCTTAAAAAAAAAATCGTAAAAGGTTTTTAAGAATCCGCCGTGCTTTGTTGTTTTCGTTTTGTGGAGGAGTTAAGTTGAATTGAAGTTGAAGAATTCGTTTCGTGTAGGAACGAATCTCGAGGTAGTAATCAAAACTAACACTATGATGATTAAGAAGTTTGAAAAAGTGGGTTTCTTAAAGTCCGCCAACAACAAATTGTCTCGAAAACGGATATACCGATTAAGATTAAGCTTCGTATCAGTAGATAGCAGCATTTCCGGTTTTGGCAAAAAATTAAACATAACAGAAATAGGAATTTAACGTTTTTTTGATAAAGTGATCTCTTATTTGTGGCTTATTCGTATATATCTTTCCAATGGTTAGACCGATTTTGATATAATTTCTTAATCTGGTACCTTTAATAAGTTCAAAAAATATTGCACTTACAAATTTTTGAAAACAATTTTTAAACAAACAAAAATCAATCAAAAAATGTCACTACCAATATCCATACTTAATGTCAGCCTTTAACCAATTTTTCGTCTATTCTAACTGGTTTATGTAGTGAATGGTCATTTACCCAATTTAAATCAGAATTCATGATTTTACGCATTGAAAAAATTATAAATAGAGATATAGACACAAAGAATCACAGTGGGCAGAGAATCACCACAAATAAATAGAAAGGGTGATTTTTTTAGACGTGTGGTTTTCAAGAAGAAATAAAACTCATATAATTCAATGTTATGGCCAAGAATTTAGCTTTAGTATAAAGATAAAGGTTTGCCATTATGTTTTAAAAATGATTTCGGACAAATTCCAGACGAGAGGCGCAATTTTCGAAAGCTCCAATTGTTGCGCGTGATGGCGGATGGACTCATTCGGGTCTTCTTCGATACTCTGCTCCAAAGCAGCAATAGCGTCTTCGGGGCGCACTGTACGGCATCTCTCAGGATGCGCATTATCCGCTAGAGAAAATGTGGGGTGAAATTGATCCATGGTTGCTCTAATTTATACGATTTTGCTATTATAATATTGGACGCAGCACGCGATGCGTCACGCGAACCGAACCATTATTTTGGTAGTAAATTTGCACGATTTTCAAACGTCATTCAGTAGTAAGTCTATTAATTATGAAATGGCAAACTAAACTGAGGATAATTCAAGTGACAGCTGTCAAAAATACCAACTCCGAAAAAGTATTGCCAGATTGAAAACCACACGTTTTAAATAAACACTCTTTACAAATATTTTGTTTATTCAATCAATTTCGGAATAATTTTTTTTTTTTACTGCGTATTATATTCTTTTTGTAAATATAAATACATTAATATTCACTTGGGTTAAAAAAATTTAAAATTTTGTTCAGTCAGTTTATTTTAAATCGTCTGAATTTCACCTACAGCGAGCAGCAATATTGTTTTACGAGTATAGCTACTTGCACTCTTGGCATGCTCCAGATTCACAGTTGAATACCATTGATTGGTTTCAAATTGACACAGATATCTATTTTATAAAAAAATAATATGATTGCTTTATTTCATTAGAGGAATTTAAATAAAATATTATGATTAATTTCATTTTTTTAACTTGCGTAAGTGCATGTAGTAGTTTATGTAAGACAAATTTGTATGGTAAACACATTAATTTATTTCCAGTTGTTTACTTTAGCTAGGAAAATAGTAAACGTCATTTTCTAGTAGAGGCATTAACGACGGATTAATTTGTACAAACTCGTATTCGTTATTTATACATAGGACAACGCATCTCACAACTAATCTATGAGGGTATTTTATTTATTATATCATTTCGGCTCCAAAAAACTTCAGCAATTATTTTAAATTGGGCTACCATATTTGTACACGGTTTACATATACCGGCACAGCTTTTTGTTATGTATACCATCAACCTGTATTTCATACATACATACACATATATCGTGACTCTTGAGTAAATGCACAAACCAACAACACTGCAGTACTTTGAGCCCATTGAGAAGTGGTTCTGAATAATTATTTTGAGCTTAGATTAAAAGCTCCTACACTATTAACACTACCACCACTAACGTGGCCCTGAACTACTATGTTATATAAAAGCCAGAGCACCAGCACCGCCGCCATTGTCGCGCATCGGACTCTTAGTTGTGCGATACGATACGAGTATTTTTAGAAACATAATAAAAGGACTCTTATTGACAAAGCAATGCCGCAGGTATGTGTGTACATAGGGTTTCCGTGTGACAGTTTGCAAAAAGCATTAGAAATAATTTCAAATTTAAAATAAAATTTTGATGATAAAGGCTCGGTTTCACAATGTTGGAGCCAAGTTTTGATTAGTTACTCGACACATAAATATTGGCAAAAAGTCCACAATCCTATATAGAAATGTATGTGTGGATTTAGTCAAAAGACAACATATGTTAATGGACAAAACTTTACTTATTTGTAGATGTTATAAAACAGGCCCTAAGTAACGAAAAAAGAAATTTACAAAATCTGGACCCTATTGGTGGCGTGTTCGAGTTTTTAACAGACCAAAATAACCCATATTCACAATTTATGTTGTTTTAGTGTCAAAAAAGTAAACTAATGAACGGATTAACCCTAGGGGCTGACATTTGGTGCAAGTTCACTTTTTTTTTGTAAATGGTGGTCATTTGAACTTCATGTAAAGTCGAAGAATATTTTTTTTGATTTTAATTAAGGCGTAAATGATTTTACTTTCTATAAAAAACAACGACAAATCAATGGTACACTTGGACGTATACGCACTTTTTTTATTTTCCTAAATTTAAACACATATTTTTTGCATTTTTACCTTCGGTAGACATACATACATACATAGAAAAAGGTACATTCTATATAATTATGGCAAGTTATGGAGTCGTAAAAATATCGAACTCGAGATTTCGACTTAGGACATTACGATGAATGGGAAGACGAGAAAAGTGGGTCTCGCAAAAGTGTCTGTCTGTCTGTCTGTTTCGCTTCAGCCTACAGCCTAAGCGAATGGGTCAATTTTCTTTAAACTTTGTAGCTAGCGTTTAAAATTTAGATGGTAGGTACATGCTGCCTTTCACCTATAGCACCTCCCAAAGTAGGATTTTTTTGATTTTCGAAAACGGTTCAACTGATTTTGATCATTTTTCTTATAAAGAATAACTGAGAGGTGAATAAAAGTTTTTTTTTTGAAAATTCAATACATATTTCTAAAACGACTCAGTTGAGTTTTATTAAACTTGGTAAAAAGTAGTATTTTAACATTATCTAGAAGATTTTAAACAGAAATTATTCTTAAAACCAAAAATAACGCTACCTCTCATACCAATAATTAAAAACCGTTTAGGAAAATCTTAATTTGCTCAGAAACGACTCCCACGATTTTGGTAAACATTTTTTTTTTTTTAACATTGATCAATTTTAAATTATGTATCATTATTTACATTAAATTTCATGGAAAGGGTTTTTATTTTCGACTGTCTCATTATCGGATTAAAATATAAATTTGTATACCGAATTTTGTAATAAGTTACCAAAATATTGCATATCAAAAATTTCAAAAAAAATATGGTTTTTCAAAAAAAAAAAAAAATTTAATATTCGATGAAAACTGGTGTATGATTTTGTTTTAGTTAAATTTTTAACTCAACATTAAGAAATACTTTGGATACACAATTTTTTCTTAAAAAAATTTACAAATTTTATATATAAAAAAATAAATGTATGTTTTTAAACCGCTTTCATAAATTAGGTTAAAATGTTCGTTGGTATATGATTGAAATTGAAACATTATCATTGAAAATAACAACACGGTTGCTGATCAATTTTTTTCTAAAAAAGTTGTCGTATGAAGTGGAGTCAATCCGCATCAAACATCGCAACACCTACCTGAAAAAGTCAGAACAACGAGTCTGCCGGGGCGGTTAAAATACAAATATGTTATTTTTTAACAAAACTATTATAGATTTATATACCAATTTGAAACAGGGGCATTCCAGCAGCAAGATATAAATATTTATATAAAATAGTCTTAAACGGTTTTCAGTCAATACAAATTTGATTTTCTTTTTTTTTTGTTCAGTCCAATTCAACATGTATCGACCATTCGACAAAAAACCAATGGGAATTATATCCAACCAATATAAAATTCTAAATCTACTTCTTTTTCACATTGGTAACCCTAGACAATCCATTGTTTTTGTGGGATCTATATAACTATAATTTACAGACTATGGAAGAAGGTTTTTTTTTAATGGATTTTCAGGCGAGCAAACCGCGCATTGAAAATAAAATAATAAAAATAACCATTTCTCCTTTAGAATAGCTTCTCATACACAATCCCACTATCTACCTACTGCAGACATATAGCTATGAACATGTACATATAGGATTTTTTACTTGATCCGTTAGCTAGGATTATTACGATGTGTTGTAAATGTCAAAAAAAAAGAGTTTGGTTTACTCGGTACCTAAGGAGACTCAATTTTATAGACTTTTTGACCACTATGAAAAGGATATAGCTGCCATTACAATAATTTACTTTAATTTGACACATTTGCACTTAAAAGGATTGAAAACAGAATTTTCATTGGTTCGTGGAAGACGAGAACATTTATATCATTATTTTTTATAATAATTCAATGAGAACTTGCAGCTTAGATGCCTTATGGTTGGAAATATTTTTTGATTAAACTCTGTTATAAACAGTCTACCAAGATGATATTTCATTTTTTAGTATTACCCAATTTATAAACATTTGATTGTTTCTATGATTTTGTTTTTATTGTAATTAATTAAACAATTACAATCGATGCGTCTCAAAATACTGATACAAATATTAATGCGTCAATTATGAAAATCATGGAAGGTTTTGTAATCTATTAAACTGATGAAATTTCATCTCATCAAATATTAAGTTTTATACTTTATTGATTTCACAAAATTGAAAATCGAATAAGAAAATTAGAATACAAAATTTCTAAATTTAATGCGATGTTAGTTTTTTTCGACTCGCTTTTAATGTTTTTCTGTACCAGCAAACACGACTAGGCTGTATACAAAGTTTTTTTTATATTTTTCTTCAAGCTGCTTTAAAAAAAATGGAAAAAATTTATCAAAAAAAGTGTAAAGTATAGTCAAAGTATCAAAAGAAAAAAATGGTTTAATGGAAAAAAATTATTTCTATGTAAAATACAACAACAATTCCCCTTTGTTAATGGCGATTAACCTCTCCGCTTATGAACTAAGAGAATATAAAAACAGAATAATAAGTATTTTATATCTGTTATACATGGTCTGTTTTTGTACACTTTTATCTAAAGCAAACAGGTCAGTACAAAATAAAAACACTCCTAATTTTATGATAGGTACCTACTTATCTTTAACGAGAAAATGATAAAAAAAATCAAAAGTAACAAACAAATTTATTATTTAGCTTGATTTTTTTTTTCAGTTTGATTTTTTTTTCAATATTTGTAAATTCAATATTATTTGAAATATTGGGGGGCGCCAGATTGCAATATTATAACAAAATCAGTCTAACCAAGGGTGGCAGTAAGATATTGAGATATTTTTGCCTGCTTAGTTAAATAATTTCAAAATGACACGATTTTGGACTTTTTTGCACTCAATAAGGGTGCAATCAAATTGTTTGGACTTTGTCAACAGTTTTCTTGAATAATTTGTTTATATAACCTTGGATGGCATGTTTCGCGAGTTCAAAGGATTCTAACTCAAACGTAAATAAATTCTGCACGAAAATAAGCATGAAATTCTTGTTATTTGCAAGAATCTTTATGAGCTCGAAGTCCCGATTGGCAGAAAAGTGGGAGTATTATCAATATTTGCCGGAATCTGGCCAATAAAACTTCAGTTCGTTAGAGGCGATATAAAAGTATCACCTGCATATATTAAAAAGTGAACATATTTTGAGACTAAAGCAAAGAAAGGCGAACCGCTGGGCCGGATCGTATCATTCCTACTGTTCTGAAGAGGTGTTTTTCTACGCTGGCAAAACCACTGCGTAAGCTTTTCCATATGTCCTACTCTAGTTCCGAGCATTTTGTCCAGCAAACAGAATTTGTCCAGTCTGTCACTAAAAAAGGCGAATCTTCTTCACCCTCTAACTATAATCCAATTTCACTTACGTCCCTTCTTTCCAAGGTCATGAAAACGCTGATTAATCATCAGCTTAAGAAATATCTTGAAGAACGAAAGCTTTTAAATGACCGGCAGTATGGCTTTCGTAGCAATAGGTCCACTGATGGTGATCTGATGGTATATTCATCCTCATCGAACAGTGGAACAAATCTTTACACCCACCGTTTTGGTGAAAGTAAGATTATTGCACTTGATATTTCAAAAGCATTTGATACAATTTGGCATCAAGCTCACTTATCAAAAATGCGTGCATTTGGTATCGATGAATCTCTTCTTCGTTCGATTAAAAATTACCTTTCGGACCACTCAATACAAGTCGTATTGGATGGTTTTAAGTCTGATATTCATAAAATAAAAAAAAAAAAAAATTGAATAAATAAAAGAGCCTCTGAAGAAGTAAGGAATTCTTACGAAACGTTGGGTAGAAGAATGAAATAAAGTCTTTTATTTGCATTCAAATTAAAATAGACCAAAACAGCCTAAACAACAAAATTATAAAATTCAACCAAACAATTGGTCAAATACATCTAATAATAAAAAACGCTGGTGTGCCCCAGGGCTCCGTTTTGTCTCCGACTCTCTTTCTGATATTCATCAATGATCTTTTGTCTCAAACTTCTAATCCATTAATTTGTTTTGCTGACGACAATATCCTCAGCTTTTCATATTCGTTTCTAGAGTCACATCCTTGTCCTTAGGATGTAGATTTAGAGCGGCAGCGTATGATAAGCTCATTAAATTCTGATCTCGACAGCATTGTCCAATGGGGATTCAAAAACCGCGTAGAATTAAATGCTTTAAAAACCCAAATGCTGTCTCTTGTCGTTGAAGCGGAACCCGCCCCAATGCCGCTATCCATAAGCGGTACTTGCATTGAAGAAACGGAACAGCTTTCAGTTCTCGGTATGTACATCACAGACCACCTCTTGTGGAATGACCACATATTCAACGTCGCCAAAAATGCTACTAAATGTTTAGGTTTTCTTCGGCGATGCAAGAAATTTTTCTCCCCTTCTGATCTGGCTGTAATCTACAAAGCCTTTATCCGTCCAAAGCTTGAGTACAACTCTCACATCTGGGCAGGTACTCCTTTAACTCATCTGCATCTCTTAGATAGAATTCAAAAAAGAGCTTTAAAAAAGATAGATGATATAAGTATAACAATTACAACTCTAGAACACCGCCGTAATGTTTCATGTCTCTCTATATTTTATCGCTACTTCCACAAACAGTGTTCTAGCGAAATATAGCCAGCTGCATTCCTCCCTTAAAATAATTCAACCGTAATACTCGCGCTTTTACGAATGCTCATCAGTTTACCCTTGAGACCAATTTCGGACGTACCGTCAAGTATAGAGATTCATTCTTTAGCCGCACTACAAGAATGTGGAATGCTTTGCCTGGCTATATTTTTACCTCCCATTTTGATATTCAGAAATTCAAAACCAATGTGCATCGGTATCTCCTATTAAATCCTTCTCTATTTTCCTAACGCTCGCACTGTTTTAAAACATTTTAAGGGTAGTCAAAATATCTTAAAAAAAAACCATATTAATGAGGCATGGGAATATTATCTATTTAGACCATAACAAATCGTATAAGGCCCCCTATGCGAATTTTGTATAGAAATTTCGGACGAAATAATACATATAGGTACTCACTACTGTACTAATTCTATAATCTATGTGATCAATCCATAAACGATCAGGCACTTAAAACCAAAATTGGTCAAGCTATTCGTTGAAAAAATAGGCACTGTTGAAGTAGAAAGTATGAACACAATTTCAAGTCAGAATTCCAACAAAAATCGTTTGTGTAGTAGATATAACCCAGAGAATCAGAAAGAAGAGTTCTGAGATTCATCTTGATTCTAATTAGAAAAACTTAAGTAAAAATAGTACTTAATTCTTAAAAAGGAAATGCAAGAAGCAGTCTTTGGGCTCAAATCAAAAGAACACTAATGTTTGCAACAAAAATTTAATAATAAAGGGTTTTCCAATAAGAGGTGTTATTTTGATATTCAAAGAAAAATGGCATTTTTTGAGATAAATGATCGGATGTTTATTTCATTATAAAGAGGAAGGTATGCCGTTAATAATGGAACATAACATCAGCCAAATGGCCGCCACGACCACGCTTACAGGACCATATCCTTTTCATGAAATTTTCCAAAGCCAAATCGCAAAGTGGCTGCCCTATGTCCTCGATAGCCTCACGAATTCCATCTTTGAGGTCTTGAATCGACGCTGGACTGTTGGCGTAGACCTTATCTTTCACGTGGCCCCAAAGGAAGAAGTCGCAAGGCGTTAAATCACAAGATCTCGGTGGCCAATTGTGATCACCTCTTCGAGAGATAACACGGTCCGGAAACTTATCCCGTAAAAGATCGATGGTTTCATTGCTTGTGTGGCACGTAGCAGCGTCTTGTTGAAAGTAAACGTTGTCCAGATCAATACCATCCAATTCCGGCCATAAAAAATCATTAATCATCTCAAGATAGCGCAATCCATTGACCGTAACTGTTGCTCCAGCCTCATTTTCGAAAAAGTAAGGTCCAATGACCCCGCCGGACCATAAACCGCACCAAACAGTCACGCGTTGAGGATGGAGAGGCTTTTCAACAATAACTATTGGGTTTTCCGAGCCCCAGATGCGACAGTTTTGCTTGTTGACGTAGCCTCCGAGGTGGAAATGGGCCTCATCAGTCAAGATGATTTTTCGATGAAATTCCGGATCATTTTCATGCATTTCAAGGACCCAATCAGCAAAGACGCGACGTTGTTGATGATCAGCCGGCTTGAGTTCTTGTGTTAACTGAACTTTATAAGCCTTTAAGACCCAAGTCTTTATGCAAAATACGGTGTAATGACGTTTGTGGAATGCCTAATTCCAAAGAACGACGAGGAATGGACAAACCTGGGTTTTCTTCAACACTTTGGGCTACAACAGCAATATTCTCAGTTGTTCTACGAGTTTTATTCTTCACATCACTAACTTGTCCCAACAGCTCGAATTTGTCCACCAATTTCTGTATTGCGGTCCGACAAGGTGCTTCGCGACGACCCAAAAATGTTTTAGTTTTACGAACCGTCTCTGCCAAATTTTTACCATTTTTATAGTGAATTTTAATAATTTCAATGCGTTGTTGAAGCGTGTATCGTTCCATTTTTATTAATGGCGTAGTTTCTACTTGTCAAATGTCAAAAAATGACAGCTTCAAAAGTGACAGCTACCGCAATAGCGGGCTATTCGAAATAACACCTCTTATTGGAAAACCCTTTACATCTATTACATGAAAGAGACGTCTTATGCGATTATTAAACAGTAAATTACCTCAATGTTCATAAGTGAAAAGATCACACGTCATTAATCCTGGATTATTTTATAGGTATCTAACAAATTTTAAACCCAATGTATAATTTTCTTTTTTAAATTGTGTGTAAGTTTTGATGAAATTTATAATTTGTTTTGACCTTATTTTAAGATCGAAGAATAAAATGTGCAATTTTTTTTTGAAGAAGTTTGCTCAACTAAATGAGACACTAGCAAAAGTACCGAACCACTCAAAATAAAGTTGTTCTATTCAATAAAATTACTATTGATTATTCAAAGGGTGCTTCTGTGTTATTATCTCATCCCTTGCCATATTCTTATACCTTTATACAAATTTATGTATATCTATCGAAGGAGGCATTTCAATCTGAAGTCCTCACGAGCAGGCTTTTTTTTCGATTCTTCAATACATATTTACGTCCACAAAATTCAGCACAAATATGGTATTTTGTTGATACACAACAACCAAACCTACTTCAGGTGGATTTAGAAGTGTCGTCTCTCGCATTGATCCACCGGCATCAGCAAAAGCAAGCAATAGCCAAAGAAAAAAAAATGCGACAGTATTCGTATTGCACAGCAAGAGCAACTTCTGTAACGAAACGTAACAACATAAACACAGAGAGATATCTAGGTTTATATATGTATTGTACACCTAAGAAAAAAAAAAAAAAAGAAAAGTATGGAGAACGGAAAAACGGAATACAATTTGCTATGCTTGAAATATACCGTTGAACATTATCGTCGACTTTGAAAGATATTTGCATATTTATCTGTTATATACGGCAAATGGTGTGCGCTTACTTTTTCTCTCACACCTTGAGCAAAAGATAGGTAAAAAAACATAGAGAAAGAGAGAAAGTTTAAGCCTGATGCCTCCCTATAGTCCCCTCATTGGAATTTCACCAAAGAATAGCGCACTTAAAGACCACCAGGATCGGAATAAATAATTGATGGAATCAGGCCTTCATGGTGTTGAACCTTTTTGGAGAGTGATGGTTTGTTCGTTGAACAATCATGTTTCTCTCATCTAGCTGATCAGATTTGGAAGAAAATTGTTGGTCCCTGCTATTCACTCCGACTTACAAAATGCCAAAATGGTACCGACTGTAAATCACTAGGCCCAGGTTCTCCACAAGATATCGGACCACTTAAGTTTAAGCCATCATGGTGGCTTATAAATCTTGAAACTGTTCTAAGAAGATCCGGACTTTATTCATATCAGACAACAGATTACGTTTTAACGTCTTTACAAAAAAATATTTCCTTTTCCATAGACTGTTTTAGTCTAGTTTAATACCTTTCTGTCCTCAGGTTGTTTAATCATCATGATATTTTTGAAAAATATAGAAGGTTTGAAAGTTGGTTTTTACTAGCATTAATTCTGCAAAGATTACGCACCATCATATTAATATTGAATATCACTTGAGTAAGCTATCACCAAGTCATTATTGGCTGGAGTTAAAGCTATTTCACGGCTGGCAGGCCAATGTGTAGTGCATATGGCTGTGAAGATGTTTGTTCTAGGTTCAACTCTCAGCTGGGCAAAAAGTTTTTCAAATTAAAATTGAATGTAATAGACTAAGCAAAACTAAAAGGAGTCTGATGATAGGCCTGACAGCCGTGAAATAGCTATAACTCCATCCTATTATGACTTGGTGGGGTGGTAGCTCACTCAAGTGGTTGTTGTTTCATTCAAACCTTCTATAGAAGGTTTCTCTTATCAGCATTTGGCGATAAGAGAGGGATTTAAATTCTCCCGCACTTCATAATTGACAAACAATTTTTGTAAATCCAAAGTCAAAAACCTAAACAATAAATTCTTCTATTATATTCTCACTTAGGTACTTTAGTGCCGTGCAATTAAAGTTGCATTTAAAAGACCTTAGGTAGTACAGACAAAAAGAAAAAAATCATTTTTAAAATTATAACTAAACTGATTGTATAACAAATAAATGTAATTGTTTGACAAGAAATGGAGCCCTTAAATACACACGAGGCCCAAAGGCGCAATTTCTCCATTTTCGATGAGGTTCCGATTCGTTACTGCAGGGAGTTTTGGTGGCTATTGATTTTTCGTTAAGTTTCTGTATTATTTTTTTTTACTACAGGGTAAGACGGTGTTTTTTTTAGTATTCTTTTTCTTTCTTGAGCTTGTATGGAAACCAATTTCCATTTTTAGTGTATCCCTCTTAAATTTTATTGCTCGTATTGTTGTTGCTATTTGTAAGCATGAAAGGGACCCTTAGTTCGTATTCTTTGAGGATTTTATTTTGTATATTTTTTTATTTATTTATAGAAGTAGATATTAGAAAGGACCTCTCTTTATATACGCACACAAGGTGAGCCTTATGATTGCAAACGAATAATGTTTGAGTCACATTGCTATTGATTGACACCCTCGAAACATTCACAGGAGATATAATAAAATTTGAACAGCACCCTAAAAAAAAAAAAAGAAAAACGTGCAACACACAACGAAATCGGAAAGCGTTTTCTTAATGGAGAGAAAGTTTTTTTTTTTTGTTGTATTCCAAAAGGATTTTTTCCCAAAAAATCTGCATATTTGAATTTGTTTTTCTGTGAAGAACTCAATTGGTATAAATATAGGTAGCTATATATAGAAACAATTGAATAATGATTATAATGAATTTGATTATCCAAAGGATGTGAATTATTGTATTTATAGTTAGAGTGGGGACAGGGAAACTTATAAGCAAAATATCACACAGTGGCTGATAGATACAAATTATGTTAAAGCACATTTCAAGTGATGAAAATCTGTGGCCAAATTACCACATCAGTGACTGATCGAGTGAGTGCCATCAGTGATCGAATGAACGAGTAAAACCTATGAGGATGATGACACCAAAACGTGAGCGGTAATGCCAAACTCACATAATTCAGTTACGTATTACTCGATAACTGATGGGGTAATTCGGCCCATGGTTCTCAAGTCTTAAGCTGGAAATTGAATAACATATTTCGTTCAAAAATGATATATTCAGTCCGAAATGGTTACTTATTTTTACATGTTTACTACTGTGTCAGGACTGATCTTCAGCTATGGCTATTTTTTAGAAAGTCCCATGGACTGTAAGCGTTGTTACTAACAAGGGTTCTATAATCTTACACAACGATAGAAAACCAGGACATGGCAAAAAAACCTTTCAATTGGCGCGGGTAGATTTTGGAGGCCATGTTGTTTTGGTGACGTCTGTCAAATCTGTTGTTTAGATATTCAGTTACTGACTCCAAATCACCATGGCAAGTTACACGATTGAACAGCACGCCCAAATTTGTTTATATGATTGTTCTTCCAACTCGTTGGCCAAATTTGAGTGGGCCGATTCAGTGAACAATCAACCAAGGCCCTTGCGTTAACGAAACGCAAGATATACCAAAAACATCGCCATTTTCCGTGAGAGTCATGTCATTGCCATCACCATCAACGGATAGTTCTACTGAACGATGATAACCGATAATTTCTTTTGGCCCAAACTGTATGATGTAGACAAAAAATAATTTATTTGTTTCATTTGACCTAAAGCCCATTCAACAAACAATAGTGTATGATGTAGATTTAAACGATTTGTGGGTCCAACAAAACGACGCTACGTACCACACACCAAACGCAACATGGAAATTCTACATGAAAGATTTGTGGGAAGAGTTTCTCTAGGGGAGGTGACATGAATTGGCCACCAAGATCGTGCGATTTTACCCCCGTTAGCCTTTTTCTTGTCTTTTATGAAGTCGCAGGTTTTGGGTCAGTAAGCCTTAATCGACCGATGCCCTTAAAGTTAACATAACTCAGGCCATTGCTCAAATTCAGTCGGATCCACTCGGAAGCCGAGGCGAGCATTTGAACGATGGCATATCCCATACATAATGATATACATAAATGGGTCTTTCAAATTTGGTAATACCTCACACACAGCTTGTTTTAAACCACTTCAACATCTAACCGCCCTTATTGAAAAAAAAAAAAATGTGGACGACCTTTGGTTCCAACAAGACGGCGAAACAAGCAATTTATTGAAAGAAACTTTTGGTGAGCGCATTATCTCGCGTCGTGGGCCTGTCGCGTGGCCTCCAAGATCGTGCGATATTTTTTGTGGGGTTATGTGAAGTCGCTTGTTTACGCAGATAAGCCCGAGACGATTGACGCCTTCGAACCTTGGAAGAGAATATTCGGCGCGTTGTTGCTGACATACGGCTCCAATTGCTGCAAAAAGTGGTCGAAAATTGGGCTGCAATTTAATCGAGCCAGCCACGGTGGCCACTTGCTAGAAATCATTTTTAAAACAAAACGGCAAACCCTTATCTTTATAATAAAATTCTTGGCCATAACATTAAATTTTATGCATTTTATTTCTTCTTGAAAACCACACGTCTAAAAAAAACACCCTTTAGATGGTGCAATTAAACTTAGTCAGCATCTATAGAAAATCCATCTCCAGTAAATTCATTAAAATGAGAACGAATTTAAATGTCGGGCCCAAGGTGCAGATGGTGACCTCCGAAACCTTAAGTTATGATATGGTGGCAGCGGAGTACTCCGTGAAGAGTTCCATCCAAGCATATAACTGGGCAATTTGATTGATACATCTCTAAAATTAGGAAACAAGCTGCCTAGCTTGAAGCAAAGGTTTTGACGAAAATAAGAGATATTTGTATGAGAATAGATATTTAGAAATAAGTGCCTTCCCCTAGTATGACGTTGTGTTTAAAAATTAAGAATCACTAACTCGATATAACCCATAAACACTCTCCAGTCCTGATTGGATCACAAAGCTAGATTGCTTCAGACTGCCATTTATCTATCTACTTAAGTTTTTTTTTTTTATTTTGGTGAAAATATTTATTTATGGGTTGGTTTCAGCAATGCCGCAGAAAAAAAAAAAAATACTGAGCCACATATTGTGAGATAAACAAAAAATAAAAGTTCATGTATTTTATTTAAAAAAAAAAACAAAAATTCAGTATTATTATTGGGTGTACTACAACAAAATGAAGCACTGCTTTATTTGTCAACTGCATACCTATATGAAAAAAGGAGCTTCTGCCAGTTTGAAGCAACTTCAATAAAATTTCGTCAAAATGCGCTATTTACTTCACAAAAAATAATAAAACTGAGAAAAACGTGCATATTGAATTTTTTCGTGCCACGATATAATTGCAGTGTCAAAAAAGCACGATCGTGCCAAATCGGCAACGCTGGTTGGTATCACGAAAAAAGTAAATCTCAGAATTTTGTTTGTCTGTCTGTTCAGTTGCAGCCTTAACGGAGATGTTTGATCTTCTTAAAACTTGGTATAGGCGTTGGAGGAAACGATTATTTATTACTTTTACAATACAAATTCCGCAAACCTTAACAGGTTAAGGCTATCTTAAGTTTAAAAAAAAATCTGAAAAATGGTTATCAATTTTTTTATTCTAAAACGGTTCAACAGATTTTGCTAAGTTTTTGTAAAAAGAATGTTGCAAAAAGTTTTAACAGTATTGTGGGTCGAAATTTAAAAAATAAAATTATATTTTTTTAATAAACAAATTTTTTTTAAACCCCAGTGTTGTAAAAACAACTTTTTCAATCTATAAGAGTTGAAAAAAAAATAATATCTTGTAGAAGATATCCAAAAATCATGTTTTTTATCATGCAACTGTCAAAAACACTAACAGAACAATCGTATTTTCCAGAAAACGACTCTTACGATTTTCATAAAATGTCGGTGTTCTGAAATTAGTATGACATACCTACTTGTATCTTCGAGTAGCAATTATATTTACAATAAGTAATTTTGTACTTTCTCACTAGCGGCTACACGCATTTTTTATTCAAATTTACATTGCCGATACAACTTGTTATAGATTTGAAAAAAAAAAAATAAAAATTACCTATTTTTTGCAAATTTGATATTTCAAAAATGTTGATATTTGTTTTAATTTGTTTTAATAAAATATTCACTAAAGGTCCCTACACCAAAATTTTTTCATACAAAAATTTAAAAAGCTTTATGTATTTTGTACTATTAATTTAATTTTTTTCAAAAAAATTGATCCATGCGTGAATATGTGTGCAACACGTTGCTGTATTGGTTATTTTTAGAGTTCAAAGATGCGCTGATGGGGTTCAAATGCAACGTAAAATATTAAGATTGGTTAAAAAATAATTCAAAGTTTATTGGCATGAGCATGACCAGAAAATTGTCATTTTTTTGCAATTTTATACCCATTTTTGTCATTAAACATGATTATAACAATAAATAGCTTAAATATGGAAGATAAACATATTCAATTGAGTCATGTTCATCTATCAGCTAAAGTTGAATTTATTTCAATACAAAATTAATTTGTAACCATTTAGTTTTCTATGAATTAATAAACCATGGATGCAGAAATAAACAGTTTTATGACTTTATCCGGAAAAGTGATAAATATTGTAGACATATTATTATAATTACTCAATTTTAATCTCAGAAAATGAATAAATAAATTTTAAAAATTAAAAATGAAACATCTATGGTTTTCTTCCAATTTTTGCTCATTATTTGTACCTACATTATTTCGTGTAGTACACACACTGTGTACCAATAGCTCTCAGGAAAAATATTTAGTCAAGTATACAATATATAAATATTTCATATATAAATTAAAATAAAAAAATCCCAAAGAATCTGTTTTAGTTAAAAATACTCGCAGCTATAAACCCAGTCACTTACAGTGCATAAGTTTGTTTCACTTTTGCCAAGGTTAATTATTCGTGTATTTTTAAAAATTTTATAAATAAATAATTTTAATATTTATACCACACTTTTAATTTAAAAAAAAATCCCTAATTTTGCATATTTAAATCATAAAACAAAATATTTAAAAAAATAAAAACAATAAACTTAACAAATTTTTTTTATATATATTTTGTGTAAAATTATGATTGTGTGTATATTATGTGGACTGAACAGATAAAACAAATGATATAGACGCAGACAATTGGGACATTTGGACAAAGTGTTAGGGTTTCAACATATAAGGATTAGTTTCATGTTATATATATTTTTTTTTGATGTTTTCTTTTTTTGTTCTTTCTTCGATTTTTATTTATCATAATATCTCGTCTTTTGCAATTTATTTTTTTAACGTATTTTCAAACGATAAATAAAAATTATAAATAAATACATACTATAGATCTACGTTGAGATTAAAATTAAAATTAATATAAATACAAATACAAATAAAACAATAGCTAGTTATTTTTTTGTTATGATTATGATTCGTCTCAATATCAATCGTTAAAAAGCAAATAGAAAATTTTATTTAAACTGCACCTAAAGTTTTGATATTCGTTTGTTTTTTTTGTTGAAAAAATGTATATAGTGAATAATGTCGGTATGTAATGTTAAGCAAAAAAACGACACAAAAAAGATGATAAATAAAATTGAAAATGATTTTCAAAACCAAGATAAATATTTTTTTTTGTATTTTGTGTTAAGTTTTTTTTTTTTTAATTTTAATTTTAAAAGTATTTTAAGAAAGAAAGTAGTATGTGAACTTTTTTGTTGTTGTGATTTAATATCTCCCTCCTGATTTAGTTATAGTTTTTTTTTTTTTTAATTTTTAATTAACATTTCAAATTAAAATGAGAAAACTTAATAAAACAAATTTAATTGAAGTTAAATTTATTGTGTTAGTAAAAAATAATTAGTCTCTTTTAATATAAAAATAAATAAAAGATTAAATCTGCAAAACAATATTCTCTACTGATATATGTAATTGAAAAATAAAAAAAACACACACATTTATTGGCACTAACACAAAACACATTTTACTTTGAAAACAAAAAATGTAATTATTGTTTGCAATATTATGTTTACCACAAAAGAGGTTGAATAAAGAATAAAATAAATTATTTTACAGGTGAATGTTCGAAACAAAAAGAATTTACTTCTTCGAAAATTGATGAAAACTCAAGAGAATTGTGATTTTTTTTTCTGTACATCGGATGCGAGAAGGGAAATTAAGAATAAAAAAATTCAAAAATAAGATTGTGAAAATCGTGCGTTAAAAATTTATTTCGTTTTACCGGCAGTTTTAAACTTAAACACAAAAGGTGTATCTGTTTGTATTGTTTTTTTTTTTTTTTTTTTTTTTTTTTTTTTATTCAAATAATTATTATAATTTGTGTTCGATTGAGTTGTTTTTCTGTAACAGTCATTCAGACTTACCACGGTGTAAAGGAACTCCAGAATAGACTATTGGTGATTATTTTGATTTTTTATTTAAGTTTTTTTTTTTTTTTTTTGCATGATATTTTGTTAGTATTTCGAATATTTTTATTTTATGGTTAATTCAGTTGATTTTGTCACATAACATGAAGTTTCGAGCCACAGCAACAGGGACACAAAAGACAGGACAAAAATTAAAAGGAAAAAAGTTAAGTAAACAACACAAAATTTTGCATTTTTATGTTTTATTTTGTTATACATATATAGATATATTTGTTTGTACATAATGCCTAAGCTATGTCAGTTTAAGAGAGGAAAAGAAAAAGATCATTATTTAATGAAATTAAATAAAAATAAAACTTGAATAATCTGAGGTTGATTGATTTTTTTTTTTTTTTTTTTTTGAATATTATGCTGACACAGCAAATAGCCTTGAAATAGTCTTGAAATGGCTGTTTAGTTTCTCACTTAATGTGATCGTTATTGTATTTAATTTGAGACTTTTTTTAGATTAGATTGGCTAAGATCAGTCATTTGAATTAAAATTTAAATTTTTAAACAAAAACAAATAAAAATAAAAAAAAAAACATTAAAATCCCAATTTAAAATAAACAAATAAAACAAAAAAGACACACATTTAAGACAAATACAAAACACTCACACGCTGCACTCTTGCTTATAATTACATAAGTATGTTAGTATATCAAATGAAATTAAATTCTCTATAAAAGAGTTTTAGAGATACAAGAAGTGTCCTTCAAGTTTTGTTTATTAATATTAGTAAACTGCAATTCTTGTGATGGTAGGTATATACGAAAGTTGATTCAAGTCCTTATTAAGCTTATTATAGTTGTTTAATTTAATTAACACTCTGCATATACGAAAGTTAGAGAGCTTTGTTTTTTTACAATTAACTTGTTGAAAAGAAAATAATTACAACAACAAAAAAGGACACACGAAGTCTTGTTGATGGTCATCATCCCATTTGGGAGTAAATATATTATATTTATATATTGAAACAAAAAAATCTCTACGTTGAAAGTTAAAAACGAAAGTGTAATACAATTCATCAAACTAAAACTAAAATAAAAGGATCACACAAACAAAAATGAAATAAACGAACAAAATTATCGCAAGCAAATAAAGCATAAAGGACTTTTTTTTTTTTTTTTGTTTATTTTAGACTAAAGATAGGAACTATCTCTGAAATAAAATAACACGCAAAAAGGTTGACTACACGATTTGCATAAAATTCGATAATTTTTCTTCTTAAATCAGACACAAATTAAAACATAAAACAATAAAAATCCTTAAGTATAAAAATTAAATTAAATCAAAAATTTTAATTTATTTATTCCTATTTTGTATATAAATTTTGTCGTAGATATTTTTTTTATTTTTTTGTATTTGTAACGTTTTTTTTTAGTATTTTTTTTATATGCTCATGAAGAGGGGTAAGACGAACACAAGGAGGTTAAACATTAGACAACACACATACTCAATGAAGTGCTATCATTCTGTATTTGATTTATATTTTTAATTTAGGATCCTCATTGTTTGAACCTATTTTTAAACACAAGAAATTAAACAACAACAAAAAATAATACACATGAAATAAAACACATAAAAATAAGTTTAAATGTCAATTGCTTTCCTAATGCAAGGCAAGAAAAGAAAAAGCTCAAATAACAAGAAATAATTTTGTTTTTAATTTTAATTTTAAATTTAATATTTTTTTTTTTCAAATCTTATTTGAACACAAGAGCAAAAGAAATAATTTGAAATTAAACCAAAAGCAAAAAAATACATTTTAACATTTAAGTTTTATTGTGTAAATAGGTTCAACTTTGTGTTATTGTTTTTTTTTTTTTTTTTTTTTAATTTTTATTTAAATATAAACAATCTTTTTATTCGATTGAAAATAAATGATAGACAACATTGAGGGGAGCGGGCAGGATTGAAAGGATGTGATTGAGGGTTTGATATTAAATGTGTTTTTTTTTTCAAAAAAAAAGTAATATTACTCACTTTCATATAAGAAAAACAAATATAATCAAAAACTTAAAATTAAATTTGAGCTTTTTCTCTTCATTGCACCATTTAAAATGTTTTTTTTTTTATTTTGATATATAAAAATAAAATACTTTTTATACTAAGGTGCACTTTTATAAAGTTAATAAAAAATAAGTTTTTTCCTGATATAGGGAAACTTTCTTTTTTTTTTTAATTTAACTTTAAATTTTTGTCGTTATGAATATGTATTTCACGAATAATTTTATTATTAAAATAATGCTAATCAATTTCGAATAAAATGGTATAAGAAAAATGAAAACTGATTGACTTACTTTTCGCTGTATTCATCCATGTGGGCATATGATTGAACTGAGTTTTCTTCAATTAGAAACTTAACTCGTTGATAGAATGAAGCCGTCACTGATGGAGGCTGTTTGCGTAGAAGTACTTCAACTGGATCGTTTGATGATAGACACATGATATGTTCGGAGCATGCTGGATGCGAACAGCACTCACTGTCGGAACAATCAGTCATTCCATCTTTAATTGAAAAACAAAAAAATATAGGTATCTAGATTTTATTCATGTTTTCAAATAGCTAGTTTTATGATTTTTTTTTAGAAGAGGTTCTAATCTATTGTGCCCTCGTGACCACTTATAGGCAACAATGTTTCATAGAAAAATAAAAACACTTTAATTTTATTACAGTTTTATTCTATATTTAAGTATTACAATATAATTAATCAATTAAATTTTGCCAAAGAAGTTTTTAAACAAAGGGGAAGCCCAAAAACCAGCCACGGTCACGTTTAGATTTAAGATTGAAGTAAATAATGTGGTGAACCTTAAACGAACATTTTGTTTCAAAATCATGAAAACTTAAGTACAGTTCGGATAGAATGTAATGTGTTTAGAAGTTGATTTATTCAAAAAACTGTTTCATACTGTTCAAATCCTTGGAATTTGTAGAGATATGTATACAGGGTGCCCCGTAAATAATGGATAACCTTGCAACTTGGTAAAGCTGGCCTTAAGACCTTGCAGACAAAAATTTATAAAAAAATATTGCCTATGTGGACTCCATAAAAAATAAAAAATACAACTTTCCTCAAATATCTGAACACTCTGCGACCACGAGTGAATGATTCTGATTGTTTTTCTATTTTTATAATATTCTAGAATATCTGTACTAATAGATTGGTAGTCAAATTTAACACTTTAGCTGTTGCAGGTTTTTTAATTTTAATTTTTACTTAATTTAATTTCTTAAAACAAAAATGATAAAATATTTATTTTCCCCAAAGTTAGAGCATCTCTAAAAAAATAAAAATGTATGAATTATTTTAAAAAAACGGTAAAACACATATTTGTGTTTTTAATAATAACCAATAAAATTAGGTTTTAAGCTACCGAAGGAGCTTTTTAACATTTACTCAAATGAAAATTAGGTTGCAGTGAAAAGTCAATTATTAGGGCCATAAAAGTACTATTTCCAAATAAAAAGTGGTAAAGTATGTTACTTGATGTTAGCCAACCTCAATCTGACTACGTAGGCAAACCTCGGCCCTGTTGTTCAAGAGGGACCCATGTTAGTTGGAAGCCACATGGGCAATATTTTTTTTTATATTTTTTTCTGGAAGGTCTCAAGGCCAGTTTTACTCAGTTGCAATGTTATCCATTATTTTAGGGACAAACTGTATACTCAAATCACTTTCCGTCCTTCTTACCATGTCTTACATAGCCAAATGGATAGGAAAAATAAAGTTTAACAAGGTGAAGCCTTTGGAACTGAAATCTGAGAAGGAAATCAATCAACGGCTTTCAAAGAACTCAGTCCAAGCATATATTGGGTAAGGTGAGTTGAAATGATTTTTTGCTTTTAAATAAAAAGTTAATTTGAAAAAAAAAATATGTTTCCGCCTTTTAAACACTTGAAAAAGGAAAACATTTAAGAAACCTCTCAAAATTTTACTGATGATGAACACACTATTATAAATATATGTTACAGGGAGAATCTATATAAGATCCTATATGACACCAGTGCGGGTGGTTTCACTAGTCTACATTCAGTTAACTGAAGAAAAAAACAAACTTTGGAATGAGGGTCTGCAAAATCGAAATCAAAATGGATTAACACAATAACAGGAAGAAGAAATAGTCAAAGGAAATTTTGTTTCTATGGTATATAAATCTATGGTACTATAAATCTTTAAACTAGGACTACATAGGTAAATGACCATTTGTAGACATTTATTTTGTTAAATTAACAAACAATTTGAAATTTTTCTTTTTAAAATTGTGTCTAATTGCCTTTTAACATAATAAGTTAGTGCATTGGACTGTCATGTCGGAAATCTAGGACAGAATCAGAAATGAAAAAGAGGGTTTTTTGTTTTTTAAATTTGTAGTTTTAAGTGAGATAAAAGATTCAAAAAAATATTTTTAAAAACTATTTTGTAGTCGAAAGGCTGCAAGGAATTGATTTATTTTAAGTCGATAGATTATTTGTATTGAAAAAGTCATTAATGCATTGACAAATGCGAAAAAATCTTAAAATCGTATATTAACGTTTGCACGTTGAAAAATTGCAAAATACACCTTTGAAAAATAACTGACGAGAAATCATATTTTGAAATAAAATTACTCGAACGTTGGTTAATGACAACCGAGCGTCTTTTTCCATGTGTCCAGTCGGCAGCACGTCATCAGAACCAAGAAAGCCAATACAGCCTCCTCGAACCCATTGTTGTAGCTGTGTAACCAGCAGGAAAAAGAAACATTATTTCACTTCCTCTGTAACTACCCTGCTCTAGTTCGTTTTATGATACAATCACTTGGAAAGTCTTTCTTTGACGACCATGACGAACTTTCCCAACTGAAGATCAAAGACTTGATCTCTTTTCTAAACGCGACGAAATGGCTCTGAGACGAATTTCGGCATTTAGTAGTCTGACTGGGGGCTTCAGTATGGTTGTTCCACTGTAGGGTATTCTCAGAAAACTTCCCAAAAGCCCATTCCTCATCCAAAGCTTCAAACGAGCTATGGTATCAAAACGGCGCTTTTTTGCGCTAATTGGGTCAGCGAGCTAGTCTGCTGGTTGGCCGCCATTTCTACCTATATGAACACAGCCCCAAATAGACGAAATAACTTACAATTTTGTTGACCCAACTCCTTCCTACAAAATTGTTACCTATATACATTTTATAGGGCTCCGTCTGTGCGTACAAAATGAAGAGCTGTAATATCTTGGGCTTTCAACAAATTTTGTGCGAACCATCGAGAAGTTGTATACTAACAAACAACAGCATTTATTTATAATGTAAAAGAACAGTCAGAAAGATTTGAAGCAAATCAAGGTGTATGGCAAGGTTGTGATCTTTGTCCACTACTTTTTGTTCTTTTTCTGGATGATCTAGTAGAGTGGTTCACCTGCTGCGGTGTGGAGTTTGATAACTTACGCATAAAGGTAATAACGTATGCGGATGACATAATAATTCTAGCGGAATCTCCGTTGGCTATAAAATTGATGATAAATAAACTAGAAGCCTATTGCAAAGTTTGAAATCTAATCTAATTGCAGTCACCGATGAAAACGAGAAATACCCCTTCATTGAAAAGGCTAGATCATCAACGGAATGACGGTACTACTCCAAGTGTATCTATAGTCTCAACGCATACAACTATTTTAACAGTTCTGATAGCATTGGTAAAATCTTTAAAATAATATGAGAAATGATCAAATTGAATTAGGTACATGCCACACCGTAGCTAGAGGGATCGGAAAACTGCAGTCTATGTAACCTTCAAGAGCGGGAGGATATAAAACACTTCATAAGTATCTGTCCAATGCTAAAAGAGATAAGAACGGTCCAATTAGGAAAAAGCTTGTTGCCATATGAAGAGATTACTAATTATCTGAATGGAACAAATTGGACGCGCCTATCATTGTAGGTAGGTATATGTTTATAAAGAGGAAATGGTTTTAACAAAACTAAAATTCCTTAAAAATCTCCTTTTTTTAAACGAACTTAAAGTTGTTCTAACTTTGATCTAACTAATCTAAAAGTCCTACAAAAACTGATTTAACTAAATTGAAATTTTTTTGACAAATTTGTTTTCACTAAACTAAAAATCTTCCAAATTTTTACTGTTAAAAATTGTTAAAAGCATTGAAATAACTAATATTATAAATGCTTTTTAACTATAAATAATCTTAAATTAAAAGAGTAACATAATTTTACTCAGACGACATTATATGTCATGTCATTTATAAATTTTTCAAGAAACTGTTAAATTTGTTATCTAATATGACCCTGTTCACCATTATTAAACAAAAAAAATTGTTTGCCTATCCTGTTGTATAATCGATACAACAATAATAATTGTGGTTATTGGTTCGAAGATCCTTCATAAAAGTGACCACGACATTTATCTGTATTGTGATTGTGAGCACGTTGCGGTCGAATGATTAAAAACCATGAATACCAACCAAATCGTGCTTGTTTTTAGTTAAGTCATTCAATGGGAGGAACTTACTAGAGCATGAGAACGAAATCATGTTTCACTGATACAGCGCGCACACATACTTAGGTATGTACATACCTACTTCTCTGATAGTCCTGGATATGGTCCCGTTGGTGGTAAACGAGGAGCAATCCAAGCGAATTTAAAATCGAAATTGCAATGTGTTGTGTTATTTGACAACTGAAACTCGCTTTGTGCTCAAATTGTGTGCAAACAAAATGGAAAGCAGAATAAACAAGGATATTCGATATATCAAAAAGAAAAAAAAAAACTAAAAGAATCAGAAAAAAAATAAGTCTTAGTCGTTGTTGCAATCGTCGTCGTCGTCGTCGTCATTGGAAACATACATCCTTGCTTATGGCTTTACGTATTGCCTTCGACTCTCCCACAAGTGCCAAGACTTTGCTGTACCTGCTCCTCTATACTATTCGGATGTACTCACTAACTGAAATGCTGATAGGAGTATTTCTAAATGGATTTCCGAAAACTTAGGCGACTTGAAGGTTTCACAGAAGCAAACGAGAATCCGTTTTTGTGTCCTTGTGGGCTTTCAGCATTGCAAAAACGAAAATTAAGTAAAGAAATAAAATAAAAAAAAAAAATAAAAGAGAAGAGAAGAGAAGTAAGAACTCACCAGCCAACCAAACAAACAAACACACAAAAACACATACAAAAAACACAAAAATGAAGGAAACAACTTTGCTATTCAGAAAATTTTCCATTTCCGAACAAATTTCATTCTGTACCTCTCGGGAAAAAATTGTTCGCTATTGACATACAGTGCAAAATGGAATGAAAGGAATTCACTTCTGCTTTTCCCTTAGGTATTTGAGTTCGTTCAAGAGCATACCGAGCAAGAAGTCTCCCCTAGTGCCGCTTTTCAGAAGCATTTTCTAGTAGTTTTCCCTTACACAGTCTTTGCTACTCCTCTGTGCTTGTGCTGTAAATCGTTTAGCGATGAGTATCCTTTTTGGTTAATTGGTATATGCGAAACAGAGATGTTCGACTTGGAATCTTCTCTTTGACCTCATGTATGTTGGAAGCCGGAAGAAATTGTTGTTTCACCTCCCCAATATCCGACCTCAAAAAAAAAACTGTATTAAAATATACAACCGCGTAGGTGTATTGAGCCCATTGAAAGAAATAATGAATGGCACCGCAATCGATGAACCCTTGAATATCCTTTGAAGGATCCTCGACCTCCGATAAGAAGAAGCTTCTTATTGTCGTGTTGTGTTTGTGTTGTGTTTTAGCTTGAATGTGGTATGCATGATGGTGTAGTGTGGAGTGTGGAGTGTGGAGTGGTGTGATACACACTCTTTAGGGTCCTTCAATATCGTGAGTGTTTTGTTTTTCCCACCTGACACTTTCAGTTGAAGAGCACAAACCCCAGAGATAGATAGCGGATCTTAAGCATACATCGAAAGCAAAAGCAACCCCCTTTTTCAAATAGAAAGATGTCAAATATTAAGTTTCGAGGGCTAATTCAAAAGGTGTGAGTGAGCGTGTTGTGTTCTTTTTTTGTATTGTTTTGTCAACGGTGGCAGTTCCGAAGACCGACGACTGACATCGTCACCGAGCGAGGGGAGGAAACCAAAATTGAAATCAATTTAAATGCAGGTTTTCCAACCACCCACTCAGGACGAGGTCCCCAACTGTGCTTGACATCGCTTATTGAGAATGCACTCAAGGAATTGTAGAGGAATGCGGGAACTTGTTGTTTGCTGCTGCTATGGTGAAAGGGTGGAAGTTGGTTGGGTTCATGATGATTTTCCAAGGCATGTATAGGAAATAAATACCAATCGTACAATATACCTATATACTCAAGAAAAAAAAGGTAAAACCGAACACTAGGAGTATATTTGTATTCATATATTTATGTATAGGTATGTTAGTCTTTGCAATTCTTATTTTATATTGTATGCACTTCTCTGTTGTTTTTGTGTTAAGGTTTTTGAAAAGTCTCGCACCAATTGAAACTTAAGATATCCGTATCCGCAAGTTGGTTGTCTGGCAAGGCATATTATACATAATCCTTTTAACAATGATTTGAAGAATAAGTGAAAAGGCTTATAGAAAATTGCTTATTTCCTTTGTGGGTTTTCGGAAAGGATTCTTAGTTATACCATATATACATATTATGTGTAGTGAGGATTTTTGAAGAGGGTATTGACAAGTCTTTTGTATAAGTCTTGTAAAGGGTGTTTTTTTTTAGACGTGTGCTTTTCAATCTGGCAATACTTTATTTGGAGTTGGTCTTTTTGACAGCTGTCACTTTATTTAAGCTCAGATTGGTTTGTCCTTTTACTTTCAATGAATAGACTTACTCCTGAACAACGTTTACAAATCGTGAAAATTTATTACAAACACGAGATGGCCACCTACCCTGATTTTCAGCAGAAAATTTTGTTCAGCGATGAATCTCATTTTTGGTTGAATGGTTACGTTAATAACCAAAATTGTTGTATTTGGAGTGATTATAATTCACAAGCCATTGTTGAGACGCCGTTACATTATCAAAACATCATTGGTCCATATTTCTTCAAAAAGCCGGCCATAATGTTACAGTCCATGGGGAACGCTATAGAGCCATGATTAACGACTTTTTCGTGCCTGAATTGGAGGATGTTGATGTTGACGACCTTTGGTTGCAACAAAACGGCGCTACATGCCATACAGCTAACGAAACAATCAATTTATTGAAGGAAACTTTTGGTGAGCGCATTATCTCGCGTCGTGGGCCTGTGGCGTGACTACCAACATCGTGCGATTTAACACCGCTGGATTATTTTTTGTGGGGTTATGTTAAATCTTGTCTACGCAGATAAGCCCGAAACGATTGGCACCTTGGAAGAGAATATTCGGCGCGTTATTGCTGACATCCGGCCCCAATTGCTGCAAAAAGTGTTCGAAAAATGGGCCTCTGGGCTGGAATTAATGGCAATCCCTTATCTTTATAATAAAGCTAAATTCTTGGCCATAACATTAAATTTTATGCATTTTATTTTTTCTTGAAAACCACAAGTCTAAGAAAAACACCTTTTATATGTAAAATTTATACTTAAAGACGTTTAATTTTCAGTTGGGATAATATTCCATTTCATTTTGTCCTTACTAATAATTACCTAAGCATTGTCTGGAGAGAAATTACAAGATGGCTTACTTCCTTAATTATTCAACTATATGCCTATAAGACCTTTGGTCTTAGTCTTACCATTGCCACATGCTATTGAATGCCATGCGTCACACACAGTGACTTATTTTAACAATTTTGTTTAAAACTAAACTATCTACAAAACTTAACCTAAATAAAAGTTAGTTTTTACAGCTTAATGACCTGAATGAAATTCTGCTGGAAATTGGTTTAATACATATAAATTCCAACCGATCAACTTTAAACTTAAATTTAGAAGAAAAAAAAAACCTATATAAAAGGTACGTTTCATTCATAATGAAAGTCCGTTATTGAAGAACATTTTTTCCCCAACATCAATAATCTCAACCAAAAAGTCATAATAAATTTTATGAGTATGCAATACTTACCGTTATCATTATCAATATTGTCCTTGCAGTTCATTTCCAGTGCAATTGAACAGTCTGAGCCAGCCCATCCTTCAATGCAATCACATCGATATTCACCATCCTCCAGAGTGCACTGACCATGTCGAGAACAACCATTTTCACAGCCAGCTGAAAGTTTATGAGAAAAGTGTTTTATATAGCAGATACCCAAACAAAGTTTAAATAAAAATAAAAAAGTTCCTATTATGAAAACCATCCACAAAAAAAAAAAAATATATATCATCGACGGACAGTTGAAATCCCGTATATGAAATTAGAAAGGTATTTTGTTTTTTTTTTTAAATTCAACAATTTTTATTTTTTCAGCTTTGACAACATTGGATAGAAAAGATTTTTTTTTTAAATTAAAAAACGTAAACAATGCAGCATTAAATATTGTTGAAAGATGAAACTCGGAAGGGGATTGAAATTCTGTACCCAAAGTTCTGGTTTTCAATGTTCTGCCTTTTCTTCGGTTCAAAAAGCATATTTTTCAAAACTCTGTTTTATTTTTCCGATTTTTCAAAATAGTAGCAATTAATATTTATTAAAATAAAATTCTGCTCATTCAGAATATCATTACAAATATATCTTTAATAATTGGAACATGCCCAGTTTAAATTTGTTCATTGAATTTATCCGCGCACAATAAACGCCGCCGGTTACTTATATAAATATAATGACAGTTAAAGGTCAAGTTTTGGATTTTTGACTAAAAAATTGAAAAAAGTATGAAAGTTCTCGTTTTTGAACTTGCTAAAACATCTCCTAAAAGTATGTTTTAATTTTAAAATTGGCTGGCAGGGATTTAAACAGTCAGTCCAATTTTTGATGACTCGGTTCAATATATCCGTCGTATATACCAAACAGTCAATCTATGTGGATGCATTGATGCTTGGTCAAACACTCTCGTCGATTGTGTTTATTTTTCAATCTAATAATGGCAATTTAACTTGTTGACATAGCCGCTGAATTAAAAATGGGGCTCGTCTGAGAAGATGATTTTTTGGCCGAAATCCGGTTCTCCAGCCCATATTTCCAGCTCCCAATTAGCGATTAGCGAACTCACGGCTTCAATTCTGGCGTTAACACAATGTCATACGGATTTAAGCCCAAATCCAACCAAAAAATAAGCCCGGTTAACAATTCAGCTGATCGGCACTAATCGACATTTCTTGGTTTTTTTTTTCAATAGGTACTGGCCTCACGACGAAATTCACGTTGCGTATTTACAACAGCTGGATGTCATTGATAACTTTGCTGACACACAGCAATTCGAAAAACCATTTTAGCTATCTGGTCACCCTTTATTAGTTTGATTAAAATCTTGAATTGTAAATTCCGCAATGACCAAATGACATGCAAACATTTTTAGTTGTGAAACGAAACTAGTGACGTGTCATTTCTTTTAAAACAATACACTTTAATTTGAAAACTACACCAACACTAATTTATATAGTAGGGACCCGTCTTGTAGATGAACTTAATCGTAGATTTTAATTCATGAAAATTGTCGTAATTTAATTTGAAGTAATTTCGTCCATCTCTTCAAGCTTTTGCTTAATTTGAATGAATACAAAGGAGAATATAGTATCGGGCGGTGTGTCAAAAATATATTTTTGGCATCTAAAGGGTGTTTTTTTAAAGGTGTGGTTTTCAATTTGGCAATCCTTTTTTCGGAGTTGGTCTTTTTGACAGCTGTTACTTGATTTATGCTCAGTTTGGTTTGACATTTTATAATTAATATAATTACTCCTGAACAACGTTGCAAATCATGCAAATTTATTACCAAAATTATGATTCAGTTCGCGCGACGCATAGCACGCTGTGACCAATATTCGGTCGACATAATCGCAAAATCAAATAAATTCGATCGACCATTTCGCAATATGTTCACTTTAGTGGATAATGCGCATCTTCAGAGACGTCGTACAGTGCGAACAGAAGACGCTATTGCTGCTGTGAAACAGAGTATCGAAGAAGACCCGAATGAGTCCATCCGCCATCGCGCGCAACAATTGAAGCTGTCGAAAATTGGGGCTCTCGACTGGAATTTATTCGAGCCAGCCGTGGCGGCCTTTTGCCCGAAATTATTTTTAAAACATAATGGTAAACCCTTATCTTTAAAATAAAGCTAAATTCTTGGATATAATATTAAATTATATGCGTTTTATTTCTTCTTGAAAACTACACGTCTAAAAAAAAAACACCTTTTGGTGCATTACGTATAATATAAGGTTAAAATTATCAACAGGATTACTTTCTCGGTAGTAGTGGAAGTATGCTGGTTCAGTTTAATTTTTTAGTTAAAATTTGTAAATTCGAACAAATAAAAAATCAAAATTTCAAAATTGTCAGATACGAAGTTTCGACTGTTCGATCGAGATAAATTTATTTTTTTTCTAGATTTTATGGAAAGGTTAACACAAAAATGAATGTGAACGTTGAAATAAAATATGAAATAAAAATTACTACGAGGCAGACATCGATAAAAAAAAATATGACTAGATATTGTGGAGAAAATATCTTGTAAATTAGATTACCGTTAGTTTGATATTTTTTGTACGATATTCACAAAACGACGTGTAATAACATTATGACCTGTGGTTATATCTATAGTTTAGGTATCGGTTACAATAAAAATATTGTGAAAAAGTGGAAAACATAAAAAATGTCACAATTTACCTTGTTGAAAAATGAATACTGCAAAATGTTAAAAGCAACAAAATAAAAAAACCTGCCCTCACAAAACAGTCGAAAAAAATTACATCAACCAAAAATGTATCATGTCGCTGAAAAAAAAAAAATAAAAAAAAAAACCCATTCAAGAGAAGAGGAATGTCCTGTAAAAGACATCGTCAAAAACGAAAATAACTTTTAGGCTCGTTTGATGTTTTTTTTTTTTTTTGTGTGTCCGTAGGTGCCGTTCTAGCATTTTTTCTAGTTCCACAAAATATCGGATAAAATAAAAAAAAATCTATACCAACAACTTGGTGTTTTAAGATATTTTTTCGCGATTACTGCAAAAACTTTTCTAAAACAGAGATGGTTTCAGTTCAATTTTGTTGTTGTCTGATATACAGGACTATTCAGCAGAATTTCGTCCTGTCGACTTTTATTTGGCATTTTTCGTGGTTTTGACAATTTTCTTTTTTGTTTTAGGAATTCGTTACAAAAATGTTCATACAGTTTGTCTGCAATGTTGGTAGCTATTCCTGACAAAAAAAAGCAAATTTCTAGAACAAAGGGAAGGAGAAAAGTCATCGACAGGCTGCCTTCTCATTTTCTTTTTCAAAGAAGTGGTTGGAATACCTACAACATGTGTCAACTTAAATTTTTGGTACAAAAAAAAAATACAAGAAACCCCCAGTTTGAAGCAGAGTAGAGACAGATGACATTGTGTAGTCATGATGCCTATCCCCCATCAGATATACTCCAGAGGGATGAAGACGATGAAAAATTGATTTTGTGCTAAAATACTACTGAATTCAGCACCAAACTAAGCAGGTCCTGCTTCGCTATATATATTGTGTAATGGGATACATATTTAGGTATATCAAGATATATAGCTCGGCTGTGCGGCTTTACATGGTGGAATGACATCTACAAAATTCAATATGCCAATAATTGTGTAAAATTGTATTTTAAATTGACAGTCATGTTGCTAATGTTGGAGCAATACACATTTTATGTAAGGGATGAATGTAATCTTATGAGAATGTTGAGTTGGTTTGAACTCAGTCAGTAGAGTAATAATAGTACCTATATTGTGTCAGCCGTGAGTTACTTTAGTGGCTTTATAGAAAAAAAAACTGAATTTTGAATTTTCTCATTGAGGCATGGGCATTCAAAAGCTACCATGATTATTTTATTATGTACCTACACGATTTTAAAATTCTCGTTAAAATATTTAAAATATTCTTAACGTTTCTTGTCTAACAATATTTTTATTTTAATGTGCTCCTAAAGACTCATCCAAATAATATACAACAATAACAAAATTAAATTTCTAGACTGCCCTCGTTTAATCAAGAACGAGATACTGAAACTGATGGGTTAAAAGAATGCAAGAGAATTCAAAGAATACAATGGACGGCAAAGAATGTATAAATTCCCAAAAGATTGCATTCAATTAATTGCTGTAAAATGAATGGGGAGAAAAATGATTGCAATCTTTTAGATATAAAATTAAGTTAAGTTAATGAATAAAATTCTTTAATTGAATTCAATGAATGGTTTTTAACGACTGCATTCACAAATGAATGAATTCTTTTACAACCCTGCTATAAAGTAAAGGGTGTTTTTTTTTAGAGGAACAGAACATGAAGTTGGCAACACTATTTTAAGTGGCAGCCATTTTGTCAGCTGTCAAATGATTTATTTTAAGTTTGATTTGGCATTTCAACATGAATAGACTGACGCCTGAACAACGCTTCCAAATTGTGCCTAAATGGGCCCAAAACAAGATTGCCGTTGATCCCAATTTTGGTTTAATGGTCAATAAACAAAACTGCCGTATTTGGAGTGATGATAATCCTCAAATGTATCTTGAGACACCGTTACATCCACAAAAACTGACTGTTTGGTGTGCTATATGGTTTGTTGGAATAATTGGTCCGTACTTACTTAAAAACGATGCTGGCCAGAACGTTACAGTCAATGGTGACCGCTAAAAAAACATGATTACTGATTTTTTCGTTCATCAAATGAACAACCATGATGTGCAGGAGCTGTGGTTTCAACAAGACGGCGGAACATGTCACACAGCTCGTGCCACAATTGATTTATTGAAGGAAACGTTTGGTAACCGCATAGTTTCGCACGTTACAGACCCGTGAATTGGCCTCCAAGATCGTGCGATTTAACGCCGCTTGACTATTTTCTGTGGGGATATTTGAATTCGCTATAGTCTACGCCGATAAGTCCGAAACGATTGACCACTTGGACTACAACATCGCCGCGTTAATGCCGATATACGGCCACAAATGTTGAAAAAAGTCATCGAAAATTGGACATGCAGATTAGACTACGACCGAGCCAGGCGTGGCAGTTATATACCAGAAATCATATTTAAATTATAATGCCAGAAAATTATCTTTCGGATAAAGTAAATTTCATGTCAATTAAAAAAAAACATTTTTGATTTATTTCATTTCAAAGTTCTATACCTCTAAGAAAAACACCCTTTACATACAAAAAAAGACATTTTTGTATGGGATATAAATACAGAATGCAAATGTTTAGCACCTATGAGACCAATTTTGGTATTATTTAATAACAATTATATATAAATTTCCGCTTTACGATTACACTATGTCATGAAATGAGAACTATTATAGTGGCCTAACTGATTTTGGGACTAATGTTTAAAAAGTATAAAACTTGTATTTATTAGAACAAAAATCTGATATTTCTGAGACAGTTGTATATACTACTTTAATCAATAGATATAACTGGTTTAAAAAGGACATATTTTTGTGGTAATAAATATATTAAAATTAATTGCAAAAATCGGGCCACTCTGCTTCTCATGGCCATATTATATTACCACTTAGTATATATCTTTAAGACTATTATTCAATATATGAATTGCTTTGAATGTGCACTTTTAATAAATTAATTGATAAAAATCTATGTATGAAGAATTTTAAATATTATAAAACTCTCAAGTAGAATTTAATCAAAAATCTCCAATAATGTCAAATAAAAATTCATATTCATATAAGAAAAATGTAGATACATATATATATATAGGTAGGTATACTTACGTAAAGTGCAATGTCGTCCATTCCATCCTTGTGAGCACACACAAGTTCCATTCTTGCATTGACCATGTTCTGAACATCTGGCATCGCATGGTAGCTGATCGCATAGATTGCCCGTCCAACCAGTATTACAACGGCATTTTCCCGATTCACAGACGCCATTTGGTCCACAATCCAAACTACAGACAGCTATAAAGAGAAGAATATAATGATTAAATATTTAATACTCATACGTCATACCCCCATACATATTCATTTATAAAAAATCTATCTAACTAACTATGTATATACGTCTGACGGCAGTCAAAGAAATATATAGAAACGTTATATATGTACGTTTCTGTATATAAAAGGTTATTTGAAATTAAAATTTCTCACTCACTTGCTGCTCATGAAACAATCATCAGTCACTCTTATAATGTATGTATATGTATATGAAGAAGTAGGTATGTTCCCACACTATAAAGTCCTACAACATCCTCGTTTTTATTTGAGCTCGAAGTGACGTAAGGATATAAATGTAGTGTTTGTACGTGTGTGCGGGTGCGCCTGATTAGTCAGATGGATTTGATTAAATTTTTCATTTCCGTATTGGAATTGGTCCTGACAGCTGCGTCCGTCGACAACTACATTTATACAATATATCTATATAAGACATAACGATGACAACGAAGTCGGGACGATTTCACAAAGACACTCTGAAGAATATTCTGTTACAAATGCAATTTCGTCTCGACCATATCAATCATGCACATAATGTTAAAGCAGACGAGTTTAGTATCTTCATTTTTCTTACCATTCATTCAGATCCTGGCAGAGAATTGAAAAATGTACTCCCTATATTTCCTACATATCTACATCTACATTAAATTTAGCCTCCTTAAGAATACATGCACTTTGAATCATCACTCAGGTCCGTATTCATCGGGATCTGCAGAACAAATAAAATTCCACTGAGTTTCCATTCATTTCGAAAGCATGAAAAGTCAAAAAAAAGATGAGACACTAGAAAATCTATTAAATTCTTTTGAATTTAATAATAAGTGAGCAGGTACATAATACCTAATAACTTTTCATAATTTTGGAACACATTTTCAATAAAATTTCAAGAAATTGATCAATATTTTACAGTTACCATCTCTTGAGGTTTTTTCGTAAGAAAATTAACAAATTTTGTCCTCCTCAATGAGTGTCTCCTAATTACGCTTTTCAGAATTCAGACTAAAAAGTATGTATAGTAATAAGCTCCTGCGTAATTGTTAATTAGCTACTCAAATATTTTATTTTGCGGAACTAATAAGCGATTAATTCATTTTCAACAAAATCCACTTCGGGATCGTTTATATGTATTTTAATCGCACTTTCTGAATCCGAAAGTTCGATGAATTTTTTTTGCCTAACTAATTAACGGTTAATTGATTTTTTTGTAAAACATATCCACCTTTTTATTGTTTATTTGTATTTTTGAGAAAGGTGTCTTGCTAACTTGACGTCAAACCCAATTTCTCGGAATCCAACAAAGGAATAATTTTTTTTTGCGGAACTAATTACCAACTAAAGTATAAAAAGCAGCTTAAAACTACATACTTTTTAGTCTGAATTCTGAAAAGTTTGCTGGTAACTTTATACACCTATGAATATTGAACAACTCATAAGAATTTCAAGGGATCTATATAGTACCTGCAAAGGTATGTCAAAATTCATGTATTGTGCAAAATAGGGGTTTCGGCCATTACGCCATTTGGAGTTATTTTAATGGAATTTCGTTAAAATTACGTTTAGTGTAAGTAATATAATGGAAATAAGAAAAACGTGCCATACTGACTTTTTTCGTGCCACTATGTTGCTCTGAATATGCATTTAACCAATTTAAAATTGATCATTGGAATACGACCGTTGGGAGATCTGGGGACATGAAAAGCATGCTTAATCGCAATAATCGAGTGGGCATTAGGAAAGTTGCCTTTAACGCAAAAAGAGCTTGAAACGCATATTCCTCTCCCTTCAAGCTTGCAGCCAACTATCTGCAGTCACCTGGCCCTTCACAAAAATCATCGCAAAATAGAAAAGTGTGCGTAGGGGTAACTCGGGTAACCGCCAATTAACAAAATACTTCAAATATTTTAACCGGTGGTGGTTTAGTACATACAAAAATTTATTGGTTGTACCGAACAAAATGTATAAGTATGTACTTCTAAAATCGCTTTCGTACAAATTGCATTAGCTAAATTAGATACATTTTAAAATTTCAAATAACATCCAGATCCTGACCCTACCACCTCCTATCCGCCCCTTTAAAAAAATAACAAAAGTAGAAATTCAAAAGCGAACCTTAACTTGTTTGTTTTTTTTTGGAGATTTTATGCTTAAGAAAAATAAATAAAAAAAAAGTCTCCAAAACAAAGGGGATATGGTTGGCTCAAAAAGCATATTTATCCTGAGTTGTGTTAGGTAATCGGATCGTAAAGGTTGAGGTGTTTTGATATAATACAACTGAAAGAGTATCATGACATATTTAAAAAACAAAAAATTGATTGACCGAAAGCTGAGAAAATCGGGGTTTCAACCCCTACCCATACTTAAGGCTGCAAAAAATATCCTGCCAGACTTTTGTTTTCGATATCACGATTAATGTAAAGGGTTTTCCAATAAGAGGTGTTATTTTTATATTCAAAGAAAAATGGCATTTTTTGAGATAAATGATCGGATGTTTATTTCATTATAAAGAGGAAGGTATGCCGTTAATAATGGAACATCAGCCAAATGGCCGCCACGACCACGCTTACAGGACCATATCCTTTTCATGAAATTTTCCATAACCAAATCGCAAAGTGGCTGCCCTATGTCCTCGATAGCCTCACGAATTCCATCTTTGAGGTCTTGAATCGACGCTGGGCTGTTGGCGTGGACCTTATCTTTCACGTGGCCCCAAAGGAAGAAGTCGCAAGGTGTTAAATCACAAGATCTCGGTGGCCAATTGTGATCACCTCTTCGAGAGATAACACGGTCCGGAAACTTTTCCCGTAAAAGATCGATGGTTTCATTGCTTGTGTGGCACGTAGCGCCGTCTTGTTGAAAGTAAACGTTGTCCAGATCAATACCATCCAATTCCGGCCATAAAAAATCATTAATCATCTCTCGATAGCGCAATCTATTGACCGTAAATGTTGCTCGAGCCTCATTTTCGAAAAAGTAAGGTCCAATGACCCCGCCGGACCATAAACCGCACCAAACAGTCACGCGTTGAGGATGGAGAGGCTTTTCAACAATAACTCTTGGGTTTTCCGAGCCCCAGATGCGACAGTTTTGCTTGTTGACGTAGCCTCCGAGGTGGAAATGGGCCTCATCAGTCAAGATGATTTTTCGATGAAATTCCGGATCATTTTCATGCATTTCAAGGACCCAATCAGCAAAGACACGACGTTGTTGATGATCAGCCGGCTTGAGTTCTTGTGTTAACTGAACTTTATAAGCCTTAAGACCCAAGTTTTTATGCAAAATACGGTGTAATGACGTTTGTGGAATGCCTAATTCCAAAGAACGACGAGGAATGGACAAATCTGGGGTTTCTTCAACACTTTGGGCTACAACAGCAATATTCTCAGTTGTTCTTGAGCGACATGCACGGGTTTTATTCTTCACATCACTAACTTGTCCCAACAGCTCGAATTTGTCCACCAATTTCTGTATTGCGGTCCGACAAGGTGCTTCACGACGACCCAAAAATGTTTTAGTTTTACGAACCGTCTCTGCCAAATTTTCACCATTTTTATAGTGAATTTTAATAATTTCAATGCGTTGTTGAAGCGTGTATCGTTCCATTTTTATTAATGGCGTAGTTTCTACTTGTCAAATGTCAAAAAATGACAGCTTCAAAAGTGACAGCTACCGAAATAGCGGGCTATTCAAAATAACACCTCTTATTGGAAAACCCTTTATCTATAACCATTTATACTAAAATTTTTGAAATTTTGCTGTCGGATCTTAGACTATAAAGGTCTTCACAAAAATCCAGCTGTTAACGATTTATATTTTTTTTTGTAATCGAAGCCTTAAGAAAGAAAAAGCAGGACAGGATAGCGTGAACAAGTTATGGATTTAAATTATAATGTGACAAAAAAGTACAAACAATATTAAAAGTACGAATAAAAGTAAAAGTAAGAATTGTAAGATTTCTTCCTTGAATTTTGTTGTTAAAAAAAAAAAATGGCGCAAAATTTTAAACAGCTTTAGCATGATACTAGTTAGCAATTTACTAATATTAAAGCTCTTTACTAAAATGTTCTTAGCTTTAAACAATAATAAGGCTGTTTTCTTAATAAACTACAGCTGAACACACCTAAAACAGTGACATTTCGTGCAAAAAAGTAAGCAAACATACCTTTTTCACAATTTGTATTGTTAAAATGACTTACCTATGGAGTTAGTATAATACTAAAAATATAAAATTGCCATTTTGTGGTTCTTACTTAAGTAAAATGCTAAAGAGATAATACGATGGTAACTTATTAAAAATTTGGAAAATCGTCTTTTTAACATAGAATTATACTAAAAATCCTTTAACACGATACTTAATCGTTAAAAATTTTGCGCAAATGTACCCCTGTAATAAATCTGAAAAATTATAATAAAATCACTTTACCTATCCACGAAATATGAACGCAAAAATTAAAGAAAACAATTTTCTCAAAAAAAAAATGCTAAAAAACCCTCTTTTTTCATTGTGTGAATTTCTTGGAGAAAAAAACCTGAAATGCAATTATTATGAAAACCACTTTAAGAATTATCAGTATGAAATTTCATCAAAATCGTTGTAGCTGTTTTCGAGAACAATTGACAAAACCAAAATGATTGTGTATTGGAAGCTTCAAGTCAATTTTTTTTTAAAGATTTAGGTTATTTAAGACTCTAGATATAGGGACACCATATCTTTAGTCTCTTATCTACAGACAATCTTGTAAAAGGTAAGAGCAATGTGCATTTTCGAAATGATTTCATCATGTCACAGCTTTTGTTGGGTACATCTGTACACATTCATCGTTCTCGAATAATGTGCAGCCACGTTAAACCTACATTTTAACCGTAGTTGAAGGAGCAGCTGTCAATAAATTCCTAGCTCACTTTATGTATGTAATATATTTGTATATAAGGGTCCAAATTAATCTATGTTTCGTTTAACTAAGTTTATTGCTTAAAACACTTAACCCCACAAAATCTAGCGTTGAGACTTATTGGGGATTAGATCAAGCTAAATAATAGTTTAAAAGCCTTTTAAGCTTTGGCATCTATTTAGTTAACAAAAAATACTTATATTTTTATTCTGAGGAATAATAAATCCAGCCGTGCTAAAATTCAGGAACTCCTACACATTGAAAGTTATCAATTTGATAGAATTTGACAGATTTGAAAAATGTTTCCTGCACCAGGAGATAATAAAAAGACAACTAATGCTCAGGACAGAGAAGACATCAGAATAACCAATTGAACTTTCGCCCTTTGCATAGTATATTATTTTCAAGGATGGCTGATGGGCGCTATAGGTTTGGAGAATCGAGGAGGCTTGTGACTAAATTCAACCAGGTAAAGACGAATATCTATATAACAACCTATATAAAAAATATGTATACCTAGGTTAGGTACGTCATCGGTTGCCAAACCACAAAAGAGTGTCCTGGTTCATTTTGAGATGTGATGGAGTTTGGGGGGGGGGGGGGCTTTCCCTATATAATGGCATTAAAAAACCATCGACAACGCCAGCGACCCGGCTCTCATTTATCATCTGCACTTCCTCTTGAATGTCATTGATGTCAAACCTCGTTCTTTGGAATGATCTATCGATGGGACTATAGAGAGAAAGGCGCACAAAAAAGTACATAACTTGATGTTGCTGATGTTGCCGATGTTGCCTCTCTGGCTTCTGCTGATGATGGTGATGGTGATGGCGATGGCGGTGATGATGATACCCACTTCAACGTTGATGTTGACGATGATGATAGCGGCAGAAGCATCGGCGCGGCGCAGCGCGGCGGTGGTGGCGTTTGCGGTCGCAAGAAGGATAATGCTCTGGTTTTAATCCTCCACTTGTCTCTGTGCGGCAAGCTTTTTCCCATCAGCACATCGCACCATCATCGGAGTAATAATTTAAAATTAAATCTTACAATCATCATATCTATTGAAACTAACCACTCAGCTTTGAAGTTTTCGCCATTTCACGATGACAACGTTTTTTGAATTCCCACGGAACGACTAAATTCCCTTTATAGAAGCCCAACCGGCACAAGACCAGTAGGTATAGGTATACTGGGTATGGATGGCGGATACTGGTACTGGATAGATAGAAATGGAGATACCTACATCGAACAGTTAACATAGAAAAATACAGGGATATTAGAATTTATTAATGCTGTACACACGTAGGTATAGTGATCTCTGTGTGTTTGTATATAAATACAGATAAGTAGGTATGTATGTATGTATTTATATTTGGTGTTTATCCCTGATTCAGGAGTTTGTTTCCTATTTGCTATTCGTTTTACTGTTGTATTTGTCTGGCATTTTGTAGACAAATTTCAACGATCAAGAGATGAAGTGTTGACGTCTTTACCTCGAGAGACGAGATGAGAGGTCTTATCCGATGCAGTATTACGAATGGTGTTGTCGTCGTCGTTGTAGCCTCCTCGTCCTCGTTGACTCGCTCTCATACAGACTGAGTATAAATTTGCATATGAGTTGAATGTCCTTTCAATAGGAGAAAGGTTGAAAACAGGATGTTCGGGATGTTGTTTTTTTTGTGAGTTTTTATTTTTTTTTTATTCTGTTGCTGCTACTGCAGCTATTGCAAATTGCAGTCTTGTTCTTGGGGGCTTTGTCGTCGGCGGCAGTGACATTATAAAAAAATATGTAACTATATGTTGTATGTGAAGTTGTTATAGGTATACCTAATGTACCTATATGTAAAAAGGAGATAAAACTCTTTGAATTGCTTGGATTGATCCTTGAGATGAAAATAAATTGTAATTTTGCATAAACGCTTGCATAAAGCTGCTGCAAAAGCATGGAAGAACCAAGACAAGAGTTGTCACGCTAAACGATTTGTAGCTTGTGTATGTTGAGAGCATGCTAAATGGGTGCGACAATCTTGAACATAAAAGGCTTTTTGAAAAAAAAAAAAATACTGAGAAAGGAATTCATTTTGTTATAAAAGAAAAGCTAACTAGGGTTTAAACTTTTATACCAAGGATTTAACCTATTTTTAATCATGATCCTTGAAATCAGCTGAATATTTAAGACATTGGTAGTAGAGTTACTTTACCAACTTGGTCTTAAATAGAAACGTGTTCCAATAAGGTGGATCACTGTTGTTGTTGTATATTATTTTCAGATATTTCAAATTCAGTCTTGTGCAATTTCAACTATGGAAAGATTAACAATCGTCCAAGGCGTTAAAGTTACGTTCAGGTACGTTATGTAAACATAAAGTGCGCTTTATAAAAGGTCGGTTATTGGTCAAAAAAGATCAAATAGTATCAGAAATTGGTCAGCTGTAGAAAATTTTCAATCAATAGTTAAAGTTTTTCAAGGTCTTCATAGGTCTTAAGCACTTTATGTATCTGTGGGATATTCGCAAAAACAGTACATATAGGTAAATCTCTAAATTACCTTATAAAACGTAAACCCAAGTTTTAGAAATTTGTCAGCCAAAAGTTTTTATAAGTTTTTTTTCAACATCGTAAAGATTTTTATCACCTAATTTGTGGGATTCAAACAAAAAATATCATCATCATCATCATCGGCTCGACAACCGGGGTCCGGTCCTGGCCTCCTTCAACAAGTCTCTCCACCCATCCCGGTCTCGAGCCGCCGCCATCCAGTTGCGCACCCCAATGCTCCGGGCGTCCTGGTCTACGCCATCTCTCCAGCGCAAGCATGGTCTACCACGCTGTCGTCTACCATAGAATGTAGTACAAAGAACTTTCCGAGCAGGTTCCTCTTCGCTCATGCGAGCTAGGTGACCTGCCCACCGGAGTCTACCGAGCTTAATTTTTATCACGATATCTGCTTCAAGGTAAATTGCGTACAATTCATGATTGTACCGTCTCCGGAATCGTCCTTCCTAACATATGGGACCAACAATTCTCCTTAAGACTTTTCTCTCGAACGCGGCTAAGAGGTCGGAGTGCCTTTTGCTAAGCACCCAAGTCTCGGATCCATATGTGAGTACTGGCAGGACCATGGTCCTGTACAGCAGCAGTTTTGAAGTTATGGTGAGATTTCTGGATTTGAAGAGCTTTCACAGACTATAGTAGGCTCTGTTGGATTTGAGAAGCCGCCCGCGTATTTCTTCTTCTATATTGTTATCGGCTGCTACTATTGGCCCAGGGTATTTAAAGGATTGCACCACTTCAAATTCGTGCTCCGCTACCTTGATTGTTTGACCAACTGTTCCTCTCGCATTCGACGCCACCATGTACTTTGTTTTACCTTCACTAATGTGCAGCCCCAGATTTTGTGCCGCCTGCTCGATCTGGATGAAGGAATCATGTACAGCTTGCTCGGTTCTTCCAATGATGTCGATGTCGTCTGCGTAAGCCAGTATCTGGCTGGACCTGCTGACGATGGTCCCTCTTGTTGCCGTGTCGGAGTCACGGATTGCTTTCTCCAACGAATATACCAAAGCTTTAAAAATTATGACAGATATATTTCTGAAATAAGTTCCCTTTTTTACCAATCACTGAACTTTTAGATAGCATACTTTTTTGCAAATATCCCAGAAATTAAAGGTGCAAAAATCGCTGATGACCTTGAAAATGTTTAACCATTGATTAAAAATTTTCTATGGCTGACCAGTTTCTGAAACTACTTGCTTTTTTTTGACCAATAACTGGGCCAAATTACCGCATCCGTGACTGATCGAGTGAGTGCCGTCAGTGATCGAATGAACGAGTAAAACCTTTGGGGATGATGACTCCATAACGAGAGCGGTAATGCCAAACTCACATAATTCAGTCACGTATTACTCGATAACTGATGCGGTAATTCGGCCCCTGATCTTTAAGATGGCTTAATTTTTTTGCAAACATCCCACATGGGGTGCTAAGATGGGTTGGAAGAATAGTCAGAAATTCCAAAAAACTGTGTGGTTGCAGATTTAAAAAGAAACATAACTTCATGCTCGTACGCCACTATCGAACCAAAAAATTGCTGCACCGTGAATCATAATGTAGTCACGAATTCAGAAACTTCGATCCGCCTTAACAATAATGTATTAAACGCCTCCGTGAGGACTTCTTTTGTCTTTACAAGCGCACAAAATCATCTGGCAGAATTTGTTTTTATGTTTTTCATTTCACATTGATAACTTTATGTTCACAATTTAGGAGTAGGTACCTTAGATTTCCGAAACGATTTTCGTGTAAACCCCCAACATTATTATTTATTTTTTTTAGTGTAAAAAAAAATTAAACCTTAAAACAAAAATTATTCTGAACGTAAATCTTTTGAATTGAAAAAAGTTGTAATATAAGAAATTCAAAATGCTTCACATACAGCTGTCCTGGTGATGTGCCTTGAAATTATTTTCAAAACATAAACAAATATATGTACATTCCAAGTTGTAAGTTATTGGATCTACTGACTGCCTCATCATCTACATCAATCCTATGCCGTCTCGTTGCAAATAGGTATATACACCTGCTACTACCTTGTTTCTTTCACCATCAAGAAAATAATGTCCTTCGGTGTCATATAATATTATGCTTTGCATATTGCATGCAACTATCATTGCACAAGAACGTCACCTATTTTCCATTTTTCCGTCAAGCACTTGTGAATCTTCGAGAATATGGGATGAGAACGCGAACTAGAACCATGACAGCATCAAAACATCAACAGCAACATCAGCAACAACAACTCCAACTCCAACTCCAACTACAACACATTCATTTATACAATATTGAGAAAACACCCAACAAGCCAGCATAAATAAAAGGAAGCTTCTTCCATACGCAAGCAACAAACCCAAGTAGATATGCACTAGGAGGCGCTAGGACTACTCAAAATGTCAAGGGATTCATTTACAGAGTGATTCAGAAGAGAAGAAAGAAAACGGAGACACTTTTGAGATTTGAATGATTTCTCTTTTTCTTATTGCTTCTTATTATTATTTTTATTATATTTTGCTTTTTGTGAAATAATATATAAACAAAAAAAAAAAAAATATCGCAAACAGAAAGAATAAATGCGCAAGTTTAATAGCTATAGCTATATAGGTAGGTAGGTACTATATAAGGATGTTTCTTTGCATATCATTTAAAGTCCCGCTTTATGTTTTATTAACTTAAAGAAATGAGGTTATACTACTTGGGAGGATAAAAAGTGCAAAGACATAGATTTAACAAACAACTTTCTGAGACTGAAATCATGGAAGGCTTTTGAGAGGCTAATTTTGTTGTATTGTGTCTAATCCTTTTGTAGTTCCTTAGGTATTTCAATTGCTTTGAAGGAGACAGTCTGTCCTTTAAAATTATATATCTGATAAATATAAATATCTGATTAAAGTTCTAACTAAGCAACTTGAAACTAATTAGTCAATTATTACAAACCTCACTTTTAATTAAAATTCTTAGTAATTTAATGGCCGCAGATGAAGTGTCGATTAGCGAAGTTAATTCTTGTCAATTCAAATATTAAAATTTTTTTTGGAATTTTCCATGAGTAAAAACTATTTTTTTCTGGAAAACTGGAATGGCTAATTAACACATAAATTTACTCTTTCGATAATTGTGAAACGCAGAGTTTAAGTTTGTTACTGGCGAGGATTTTAATTTGCAGATAATGTAACTATCGAGTATCTTAGTAATCAAAACTTCACTCAGACATTGTGAAACCAACCCTAATCGTTTTAGCGATGAATATTGACTTTGAGTAGATACCTATAATTTTGTTGGAAAGAAAAGAGAAAAATCAACGAACGCTTTTGAAGTGAAAATAATTATAGGAGTTTTGGAGATGTACAAAATTTCAATAAAAAAAAAGTGTTTGTATACCGGGTAGATCGAATGTTTTACTTAGCAGAAACAAATTATTCTGCTTGAAATTTTGAACATTTGTTTTAATTGCCTTAGAGCTCAGTAAAATTAGGGTTTCACTTCAAAAAGAATCCGACAGCACTAAATTTCCATGGTAAGCTTTATTTTTATCTTTTTAGCATTTCCTTAAAATTACCTACCTACCTTAAAATTGGACCAACATTTTTTTTATTTTGTGAAGTGAAAAGGGCAAACTGACTTGCTTCAAATTTGGTACAGAGTACTTTTATGTGATTCCTTAGAGGGAAAATTCGAATTTTTGTTTTAATAATTGCCATACAACAATTTTGGTTTTTTTTCAAATTTTCTCGATAACGGCTTTAGCGATTTTGATTAAACTTTGGAACTGTAACGATAAATGTAAGGTTTTTAGCAAAACATTCATTTCACGTTTTTTTTTTTGAGAAAATGGTCTCATTTTTTGGTTATTCGCGTATAACTCCTTAATCGCGTTCATCTTGCTATGTATAGTTTTGCGATTTTGTATACTGTCGTAAAATATTTCATGAAATTATAAACCTACTTTTAAGCCAAAATGTGTAGCTGCACACCACAAGTTCCCATCTCAAGACTACATTCCATGTTTTGTTGGACAAATCAAGTTTTAGAACAAGGGGCTTAAGGGGCTATAATCCATATAATCCGTTCCATGCGTTGTCTTGACGTATAGCAGGCACAACTAAACTGACAGCTCGATGAAATACACATGTTCATATGAGAAGCAACCCATAGTTAACGCATACGACCGAGGCAACGGAAAAAGTAGCTGAACTTTTCACTTTTCTATCCGGCAGATCCGTTTACATCAGTTGTCAATGATTATTTGCACTTTTGATATTTGTTTTTTTTTTTTGCAACGGTTTTGTATTGCAGCTATTACACTTTGCCATTTAATTGCATTTTAAATGAAGGCAAAAATATTTCAACTCTTTTCTGTCCATAAGGCATGTATTGATTTCGAGCACAAACAAAATTTCAAAGTAAGCATTACGATAATGGAAAAATCCGAAAATGTGATTTTTGCCATAACTTCGTCCGTTGGTCTGTGCATCTAAACGTCCACTGTGCATCAAACTAGAGAGACTCTTTAAGGCTACTCCTTTTTATTTCAGGATATGGCAACATTGGTATTTGTTTCAACGAGAAGGCACAACATGTTACACAGCACGAAGCATCATCAATTTATTACGGTATTGAATATATACATATAGTATTGAATATAGGTATATATATAATATATTTATCGAAACGGACCAGCGTTGCCGACCATAAACGAAATTATATTTACATGCCACACTTTATGTACCACCGTGCCATTTTTTGTATCATATCTAATAACCACAAGTTCTTGTATTTGTTTCAAAAAATATATAAATTTTTTGTATTTATAATTCAATGTACGGGGTGTAAAACAACAAAAAATACTTGTGTTTTGTAAAAAATTACGCACGACTTGATCGCACAAACTTGCTCTTGTGGTTAATATCTGTTTATAACCACACATTCAAGATGCATGATGTAAATATATATTTAATGAGATAATAATAAAAGAGTCAAAAGTACTAAAAAAAATTATTTTTCGTCTATAAAAAAAATGTTTTTAAAAATTTTTCAATGCAATATTGTTTAAATTATTGAGGATCATCAGATTGCAAAACTATAACAAAATCGGTCTAACCATGGCAAAGATATACGCGAATAACACAAAATTAAGACCATTTTCTTGAAAAACGTGGAATACCTAATTCCGTTAAGTGAATTTTTTTTAAGAAAAACCTAAAAAAACGTTTTTTTTTATTATTGATTTTGTTATTACAGGTACGAAATTTCATCAAAATCGTTAAAGCCGAGATGAGCTAAAACAAAAATTCGAATTTTCCGTTTAGGGAATCAAAAAAAAATGCTCTGTATCAAATTTGAAGAAAATCGGTCCACCCGTTTGGGCTCTAGCTGAAATTACAGTGGTCGCACAAACGGACAGAAGGACAGAAGCACAGACACACCGACTCACGGCGACGCACAGACCGACAGATGGCATAACGAATGGATTTTTCGATTATCGTATTGTTAGTTTTGATTACAACCTCGAAATATTTTTTTACACGAAACCAATACTTGCCCTATAGAGCAAGCGAAAAAGCGCTTCTACGAATTTGTACGCTATTTTGAGCAACTTTCTTCAATTTTTTTTTTCGAATTGTTTCTTTTTTGTGCCAGTGTGCCTTTAGGAAATTCCCGTTTCAAAATGCACGATCGTGCCACATCGACTATGCTCCCTGTGACCTCGGGTATCGTGTGATTTGACACCAATGGATTATTTTGTGTGCGAAAATGATAAGTCTACGCAGATAAACTTCCAACGTTGGACCCCACTTGGAAGCGAAAATTCGCCCGGAGTAATTACCGATGTAGGGTCCAACTGTTACATAAAGTGGTGGAAAGAAGCCATATTATGGCCAATATCGTAATTAAACACGAACGGCAATAAGGCCATCATCAAAGTCATTAACTTTATTTTGGTGGATTTTATTTAATTTTAAAAATGTATGTTTCTAAAAAAAACACCTTTTACAATAGGTACAATGTCTATATTACCACGATATGTTGTATGTGTTTTAATTTACCTTACACCCATTACATCCAAAAATATTAAAACTCTTAATCATTAAAGCGGGATAGATTAAATTCCCGCAGCTATTATTGAAATCTCAGAACATAATGCACCTGCAATGTTTCTTCGTGTGGTTATAATTTCTAAAAAAGCTTCATACCTCTACCTGTACAAAATAAAGTCATTCATGATTTAAAAAACATGACCTCGCATTATAATCCTTCATGTTTCTCAAATGAATTCCCTATAGTGTACTGATGTATAACACCTCTCCAATGTTAATGTAGACAGGTAGGTGAGGTATATATAAAAATACAAAAAAGAAATAGAAATAAATTTGCGGCAGAATTGTACTTGTAGTACACATCAATGTTCTGTTCATGTTTCACCGATGCGATGTTGTCCGTGGCGCCAAAATGAAAATCATAATAATAATAAAAATAATAATAATCATAAAGGGAGTCTTCGAGTAGTATGTGTGTATGTACACTGTACGGTATACACAGTTTTTGGTTTCGATCCTTCGAGTCACTCGTAATCATTATCGTACAACGCTTATAGTATAACCCGTAGCCGTACCTATAGGTAGGTACTCCTTTCTATGTATTGGTAGGTATACTATACGTACTTCATCGTTCATCCTTCAGAGCAACTGATGGAGAATGAGAGCAGAGGGCACAAGAAATAATGTAATATTTCATTTCGCATTTATAACACATCCATTTGGTGTAATGGGTTAAAATGTTCAAGGTTAGGTTGAAACTTTTCCATAGAATGAAACGAAACGAACGAGAGATATTTTAATGGGCAGCATCCGAACCGAACGAAGGTTGTCAGGGAGGTGAAGTGTAAATGCAACACATTTCCCTTTATACTAATAAAAAAAAAAATGAAAATAAAAAAAATATGAAGGAACGAGCACTTCGTTTCAAACTCATAAACCTCCCAACATACATACATTACTCCTTCCCAAGCACTCGGCGTGTATTCCCAGGTTGACGGTAAAAGCTTAAATAATTCATAAAGGCTTTAATCTAAATAGGTCGGGGAGTTGGAGCGTGTGTGGAGGCATTCGTCTGAGGGCATTCATTTTTCTGGAACAGATTTTTTGGTTTTATATTTATAATAATGTCGGTGGCTTGGCTTATACGCTGCTGATTGGTAGCTAGAGCGACTGTAAAATTATACACCCTATACCTTGATTTACCTTCATAATTTAACGAGGGAGGAGCACATATTTTTAGAACATTTACCCAACCTATCCTATATAGATTTTGCCAGAAAGTTATATAAGTATCTACAAAATGTTTTTAATTGTTTTATTTACATTGCCGCCGTACTTATACAAACATACAAGCGATAATAAATTAAAGGACTTAATAAAAAGGAATAAATATCGGGGGCTTGATGCATTTGAAGTATACCTTTAATGAGTAGCCGTAGATATATTTGGAGGAACTTCCCTTATTTATGGGCATTTTTATGAGCGTGTAAACAAAATGTTTGACTAGATATACCTACAAACATCCATACATCAACCCGTAAATTATGTTTAATTCGTAGAAGACTAAATTATAATTTGGTTTAATAGATTTGCAATAATATTTAAACAACGAGGACATTAAATAAATGGGTTAGGTTAGGTATGATTAAAAAGAATGAACTCATTTTTCATTATAAATGGTTTTGTTTAGCTTTAACTAAAATGTATTTGTGAGTAATTAAAGAACACTCAGGGAAATCCATAAGGTCATCATTTTAATAAAAGTGTCTTGTTAAATCTACAAGGTGAACTTTAACTTATGAAATTCGTGGTTAAATCAACAAGCCACATTTTTCAATTTTAATACCATTGCAGTTTATTTAAGAAGATACCATGTTATTTCAACACAGAATTCTTGTGAATAAAAAAATTGCATGACTTTGACATGACAGTAGTGAATAAGGTAAATATTGTATATTATTACCAATTTCATGCTATTTTAACATGTTTTTTTTTTAATTTCTTTTATAAACTGAAGCAACGTGATGATTTTGTTGGTTCATGAAATATCAAAACATTAAAATATATTCCAATAATTTAGCCTGTATTCAAACTGAATTGAAGTTGTCTGTCATCTGTTTTGTTTTCTTAAATGTTTTATCTAACTAAACTACAGTCAATCGGTAGTAGTACCTGCTTCTATTTTTTTTGAATTAGACAAAAAGGAATCAAAATGACCAATCGATTGGCATTCTTTGAAACCTTCATTTCGATATGCATATTGGTACGCTAGGGTTACTGAATTGAATATTATAGCTATATCTCATTGTTAGTAAAAAAAAAAAAACGGTGAATAGCTTTGGAGATATTGTACTTTTTATTTGTGAATCGGTTGGCCATCTTTGAAACTTTCAGTCTGATATGAATATTGGGACGCTAAGTTTTATGGATTCCACAAGAGCTAATACCTCATTTTAAGTTAAACGAAAAAAACCTCTTACTTTGGAGATATTGCACTTTTTATTTATGCAGATAACATATTAATACGCCAGGGTTTCTGGATTGTCCATAATATCTAATGCTTCAATTTTAGTAAACAAAACGATTTGGAGTTATGACTTTGCGGAGATATTGCACTTTTTATGTGTACATAGATATTGGCCATCCATTTGGCGTGTATATTGGTACGCTAAGCTTGATAATGGATATTCCGTATTAGCTAATAAATCATTTTAAGGAAAAAAAAAAACGCCTTGAAATGTGAAACTTAGGAGATATTGCACTTTTTATTTGTGAATCGGTATAGTCCATCTTTAAGACTTTTATTTTGGCATGAATGTTCGCTAAGGTTTATGGCTTTCCCATAATAACTAGTTATTCTTTTTTATTAACAAAGAAAACACCTTTGAGTGTATGACTTGGGAGATATTGCACTTTTCATTTATTCATCGGTACTTCTTTTTTTGAGACTTTCATTTTTGTATGCATGTTGTTACGCTGCGTTTTCTGGATTGTCCCTAATATCTTATACCTCATTTTTAGTTAACAAAAACAAACGCTTTGGATATGGATGTGAATATTTTCAAGCAGCTTGTGGCAGGTGGTGGCGTTTCAATCTTGTATCTTTTCAAACATTTTACTTGATAAACTATTTTTAAAGTTAACAACCTAATAACTGGTTAATTTAGTTTTATATTTTGGAATGCACAACTCTATGACAAGAACTAAATTTATTTAAAATTTAATCATTTTTTAATTGTCTGTACGTGTAACCTTACATATTTTTAAAATAATTCCATGGCACCTGGCAAGTTTTTGACTTTTTTCTCTCAAAAGCTAACACGATGATGAGCAAAAATGTTCAAGAGAGAAACTTGTAACGAGTTGGTAGACACCGTTGGCCATTTCTGTATAATATTAATTTTAAAATGAGATTTTCATATGACAACATGAGTGAAGTCAAGGCGGCAAAGCTTTGCACAACATCATATCAATATTTATATTTGATTTATTCAACAGAAAAAGGAATGAAAGATATACATAATATAGGATTTCTCTTCATTGCCATCATGACAACTGTTTTGGAAGAAATTCGATTTTCTTAACAACTGTAAGAAGACGGGTTTTGTGCATAATTTAGGCATGGTGTCAACATTTTAGCATATCTATAATAATTGACGATTCCTTGTGTAGTTTAATTTACTTTGCATTTTAAAAAGTCTAATCATCCTGCAAAGCATTATGGATGTATGTAGATATAATATTTTTCATTATTCACCCTTATGTCACCTTTTTAAGATTTAAATTAAATAGAAAATCATTCTATTCTAATCAGCCATTTATCTAACTTATGCAATCGAATAAGTTTTTCTTCTCCCAGCACACAGCATCCATCAGCAAACAAATTCTCAATCAAAGCGGATAAAATGTAGGTAGGTATACCCAAATTACAACTCATGACTAATTAAAATAAATAAAATACACAATAGCTCGGAGTAACTATTGGATAACTCAAGTGAACACAAACTTCCATAGAAAATACTTATTAGGCTTCTATACTGATGTGTAGGTATACCTAAACTTCAGAGGTTTACATGTAACTACAGCCTTATTATAAAGGTATATGTATATTTATACAAAACTTACCTTGTGAACAATCAGGTCCTGTCCAATGCCTTTCGCACACACATTTTCCTGTCTCCAAATCATATGTACCATGCTCAGAGCATCCGGGCAAACACTGATAAACCTGCTGATCAATTGTACCACAATCCTCACCCTGCCATCCGGCTTTACAATAGCACTGTCCGGTTACACATGTGCCATGTCCAGAGCATGCTGGGTCAAGACAATCATCTGAAAATAGAAATTTCATCAAAGATTTGAAACGAAACACGCCAGAGACCAAAACACAACCAACAAAGCAAAAAGAACCTATATATACACAATTATTCATTATGTAGGGTATATACATACATAGATACACACGTATGTAGGTACATTTATATATTTATATATGTAGGTATAGAAAAACATGTCTGAGATTGAAAGGATTAATTCTACTATAGAAGAAGAGAAGTATGTTTACGGAACGATAAGGATTATACTCACGTTGATCACAAAACGGTCCTTTCCAGCCACGTTCACAATGACATTCACCTTCTATGCAACGTCCATGGCTCGAGCAATTGGGCACTTCGCATTCACCCAAGGGAATATCACATTCAGCACCTTTCCAACCCTCTTCACAATGGCAAACTCCACCACCGTAATGGCCATGTGCCGAACATAGAACCGGGCAGACACCTAAATATGGATAAGTTATATTTTTTTGTGTTGTTGTTGGTTATAAAATGAGGAACACAATAGGAGAAAAAGATTTCATCTGTTATTCACAGGGGACACGAATATTTTTATAAAAAAAATAAATTTCACCAGTAGGTATATTAGTTTAGTTGTTTCAGAAATTTTAATTATTTCTTTAACCAGCAAAACAAAATAAATAAATAAATAAATAAATGTCACAAGGATTCAGATGCAAAAACAACTTTTTTGGTTTAATAATAATTATACTAATGTCGTTTTCTTTTGGATGTTCGGAGTACTCCTTTTGCACTCCCACTACTCTATAAAAGTCTTCGATTGGGTGTTCGCGAGTAACTGCTTGAACACAATAGAATGCTGCAACTGGAACTGGAACGGCAGCTGCAATAGTTGTCAAAAAGTGTCATACGTCCTTTTTTTTACGTTCCCACAATGCAGCTGCACAGATTTCTGACATTCTGACTGCAAAAGCATCACTGATATCTATAACCACAGATTAGCCATATGAAGATGAGAATGTTTCGTACGTTTCACCCTCCAAAACCCATTTTTTTACATTGTTGTATTTGTAATTTTTTCCCGCGTCGATGAATATATGTAAATTGCAACAACAATTTAACCAGGTGTGTGAAGATCCTTACTGTCTATGTGTGAGATTTTTATACACACATTCTCATTTTTTATCTGATAACTGCCAGTTCATCTTCATGTCGCTAGTCTGTGTCTATAACATGAAGAATTGAAGACAGCTTGAAACTTATTTCAACGCCTATATAAAAAAATGCTGCACGCAAAAGTTAAAAGTTGGTGAACTCTTGCAGCTGGGGCTACATTTTCAGATGTCGCATTGTATTCGCAACATTGAAATTATGTGTATTTAATATTTTGACAGGGAGTCCGGCTGCAGCTCCGTCTCCATAGTATTCTTCTGTTCCCAATTTGACATTGGAGTAGACGAGGAACACACACACATGTTAATATTAAGTTTTTCGTTGGATTAATTATCAAAAGTGATAAATACTTGAAGAATCCATTTTGTTAAATGGCGGCTTTAGGTAGTGGGTGTGTAAATTTATGAAAGTCGGTGTTTTCATATTCGATTGGAATTAAAAAGGAGTAGAATAGACCGGAAATAGAATAGAAATCGATATAATTGGCACCACGGATGTATACCTACTTGGAGTTAGCACCGCCACTTTGGACTTTTATAAAAAAAAAAAGTTGCGCTGCAATTTGCCCGACTAAATGCACCACCGGCCATATAAAAACAATCGACATTAACTCATAGAATAAGGCAAATGCAAAGAAAATTATATTTCTTGAAAAAAAAAGGCAGACAGTGGTCCTTCTGTGAAATAAAATTGTTGTCAAAATTATTACCTGACCCAAATTTTTAGGAAAATAAATGACATTTTGTACAATTTATTATCTGGGCACGCAAAATTCAGTGCCACTATACATACTTATTATTTCTCAAAATGGAAGCGTCAAAATGTAAGTCAGAATAACTTTAGGAAAAAAATTCTGACAAGTTAGAAATTAAAATGTTAGAAAAGCATTAAAATTGAGATTATCGTAAATCTTTCCTTCGAATTTATGAAAACTTTTAGATGAAAGTCGATAATTCCAAATTCAAGAAAGCAAGTCCAATGAATCGTCTCTTAGGATAATAACGTCAAAATTCAAAAAGTCTCAGTTTTGAGTTAGAATAATATTCGAATTCGTAAGTTTCGTAGAAAACGGGTCTTTATTTGAAAAATTCGACACTCGAGAGAAGAAGTTCTGTTCTTACACTAATCTTGTTTTGCCCTAAATCTATTACTATCAGTTTTTTTTTTTTGATATCGTGGTGGAAATTAATCATAAGTTTATGAATTGAATATACATAAATGATAAAAGCCAAATTTAAATTTAAGTTTTTAAAACTTTTGAGAGAGAAAATGTCGTAGTTTTGAAAATTCTGATTTTCTTATATTGCTTTCTTGAAAGATTGTTTTTTTTTTTTTTGAGTTGTGACTTTATTATTCTCAAATTGGCGATATTTTGAGAATTATTGCCAAACTAAAACAAATTCACTTAGAATTATTTTTAGTGCTAGTAAATTGATTTTTTTTTTATTAAAAATGTTTTTTTAAGTAAGAGACTCAAATCTTGAAAATGTCATAGGTTTGAGATGTTGTTTTTGAATTTGGGATAAGATTAAGATTTTTACAACTTCTGTTACATAAATTACAATATTGTTTACATATTTAATACATAATATTGGAAATAATCTACGAGTAGCTACTTGATAAAATTGCCACGTATTTGTTTTTTTTTTTTAATTTATTAGATGGATTTTTTTTAAATTTCGATTTAAAAATAATATCGCAAAAATTTTAAACATTTATAATTGGCTCAAAATTACTTTTAAATCAGGAGTCGTCTCTTAAAAAAAAATGTTTTAAAGCGAGAGTCGACTCTCTCCTAATTTTAAGAGACATAAATTATAGTTTAACGCAAAAACATTCGTCCAACTTTAAAAGCAGCAAAGCGCTTTACACTTGTCTAATTTTTGTTAAAGTATACTTTATCCAGATGACGTTTGTCATTTCATTACAAAACATGTACGCAAAATTTTTTTTTGAAAAGGAAGATTTTGATATTTTCGAAGACTTTGAGCTTTTTAGAAAGCCAAGAGCCGAGAGTAACATATCCGACGTAGTATTGACATGATTTTATTGATAGTACAGCCAGTTATAATGGAATTGGGTCATCACTCAATCAATGACAAGGAACTTGAGGGAGCTTAGGCAAAACCAATTAGTAATCTCTTTAAGTTAATGTGCAGAGATTTTATTTTCTACCCGGTTTTCTAGCAACTGTTTACGATGGAAATAATGAAAGTAGCATATGTATAGCACTGGCGAAGCCACCAGATCCAGAACTTATGACAGTAACAATCATCGTAGTTATTCGGAACACAACCTCTTCATAAATAGCTCCCAACTGTGTTGCGAATCGAAACAATTATAATGAAAATCAAACACTTGTGTACACCGACCGAGTCTTAACGTTTTGTTCCACATTCTGCATAGAATTTTTGCCAACCGCTGATTCTTTTGAGTAAACACCAACACAACATTTTTGTTTGTGCTGATGTTTAATTTTAGTTCTGTTTGATTGTTAGATATATCTGTTCAAAATAGGTGCGTTTATCTGAAAAAACCTTCATTAGTTAGACACTGTTCGGTGTTTTTCATTAAACGAGGATTGTTTAAAATTTTGCAGCAACATTTTTTTATAAGCTAGACGGTGTGACTCCCGGTAAGAAAGATGTTCTCATATTTTAACGACGACGGCTGAAGTATTTAGTCAAAAATATGTGTAACATTCAGAATAATATGTATTGTACATCTCAATCGTTTTGAGCTTACAAGAAAATTGGATACCTAGGTATCTATTTTACGGCTGCCAGAGGCCGTTCATATGTTATTTTTAGGATGTTATGTTCAATTTTTAGGATGTTATGTTTCAAAATTTAAAAAATAATTTATCATTTTTTTTTTGAATGTTGAAAAACGAAACATGCTGATTTGGATTAACCAATAATTTTGGATCAAAATAGAATTATCAATAATTGATTTTGGAAATGTTTTTTTTTTAAATAACGGGATTACCTCACTAGTGGTTGGCAATTGACTAAGCAGGAAATTTTGATTGTTTTTTTTTTCAATTTCCCGATTGTGGTAAAATTAATAATACCACTTATCCCTCCAAGATTTAAGCTCCTAGACACATCCCTTACAACAATAAAAATCAAAAACCATCAACGAAAGATCAATTATTGTATTGTTATTTTTTTTTTAATTTAACGCAATTAACAAAAAAAATAACTCTAAAAACCCTGGTTTTAAACAACTGCTGCCAACATTTAATATTTTAACACTCATATTATTTTGTAATTATTATTGTTCTTTTACAATTGCATAATACTACTACCTAACAAAATTGTGTGAAAATATTTCATATATATTTGATACAAAAACCATCATCTGGTGAAATTTATTATTTCAAAATAAGAATAAAAAATACTAAAAAAAATAAAAAAAAAAAAAACTCACTCTTTGAACAATCTGCTCCTTGGTAGCCATCGATACAATCACATTTGCCCAAGTAGCAGCTTCCACGGCCGGAACAATCGTTGGGGCAAGTGGTACTCACGCCTTCCGCCTCCTCAACAATCAGTGTCACTGAGTGCGCCAGTAATTCATCATTGTAGACCGATATAAACCACAGACCAGTGTCTAGATACTGCAGCAACGACACATTCACCATCATTGTGTCCATATCCAAATTCGGCAGACCATCGCCAGAAGAACGTTTGCCAATCACATGATGGTGTCTCTGATGCTGCCGTTGTTTCTCGGCCAGTTGCTTGGCACCATCCAACGGTGTTGAGATATCCTCGTCAACATTCTGCACATACTCAAAGTCCACATTACGTTCGGCTGGGTCTGATGCTACCTTTGTGCGGCGTCGGATGTCCCGTCCGATGTTCTGGAGCAATTCTTCATCGTCGTCATCATCGCCGTTGTCGTCGTCGTCGTTGTCCTCATCATTGCTCTGCTCTTTTGTGTCGGCCAATATATCAGAGTATCTAAGAGGCACCTCATCATAGGAGGACCCATTTGCTGCAGCTGGACGGTGGATTTGATGCACACTTCGTCTGTGCCGTAGTCGGCTATCTAAACGACCTCCTCTCACAAATTCAACAAAGTCATACTGCGTCACGCTTGGCGCCACATTTCGTCGGCTATACACAGCAAAATTTGCGCCCCACGGCAGGGTGAAGTTGAAGCGAATAAAGGCCGGATGCTTGTTACGGAATTCTAGGTTCCAGAATTGATATGGCGGTATATTTGCATGGTACATCTCGTTAAAGTCTTTCAATTCGACAACTTGCGGCCACTTGAGCTGCTGCTGTTGGGCACTGCTGTACGATTGGTCCTGAAGGTGCTGCGTCTGCTGCTGTTGTTGCTGCTGCTGGATACTACTGGAACTTGTCTGTTGGGGTAGGGATGCTTGTTGTTGTTGCAACTGCAATTGCAGCTGATGGGAGGAGGACAATGGATTTTGAATACCATTGGCACCGGTACCGATGCCACCAATCCCACCCCCACCGCCAGCCTGGTATCCAGTCGTACTGTGGTCAGATGTACTCGTCGATATCGATTCCTCGGTTGGCAGAGCGGTTGAACCTTGGTTGAGATGATCATGGGGCTGGGACTTAACATCTTGGACTAGGATGCAATTTGCTGAATCCATGTTTGGTTTCATTGAGCTGACAGCTGAAAGAAAAAAAAAAAATAAGCAACAACGAAAAAACATAAATTAGATAAAGTCGAATGTAGATTGCATAGAAGTGGGTTTATAAATAGTTGTGGGCATATTATTTTTGCAGAGGAAAACATGTTGCTTTTCGAGTTTTCACCAATGTGCACCTTATTTAAATTTCAAAATCGAGTGAACAATATTTTATTTAGAGCCTGTTTCACAATGTCTATAAGTAAAGTTCTGATAAAAATTAATCCACACATTAATATTGGCCCATCAGGGTCTTTAGTCTACAGGAGAAAAAAATACAGTTGTCTTTTGACTCACCTGAAAAGGTAATAAATACAAAAATAAACAATTTTGGATTATGGACTAAATACCAATGTCAATTTATAACAGTTATAAAAGTTTTTCGCTTTTGAAAGCGGGCGTGCTTTGACGCGCATAAACACTACTTTTATAAACCAAAACTGTTATAACCATATCTAGAGTCACTTCCAATAGACATAGGTATACCTGGTACATTTTTCGTTTCATGAGTATCGCGATGCTTGTCTGAATTCTCGCGTTTTGACTCAGCACAAGTTTGACTTCTATCAAAATGTTTAAAATTTTAAATAAATAAGAGGTATGTAGGCATTTTTTTGTTTCTGATTTCTTTCTATGTCAGTGCAGAGCAATAACCCTATCACATATGTTACTCCAATCAATATGAACTTAACGGCTTTCATATATTCCACCTTATCAATCCGTCTGTCATCGTCTAATTCCCTCCAGGATATAATAGATATTCGATTAGTCAATTGGAATAGAATTTACCCTTAGTTGTCATGTTGCGGTGCGGCGGTATGCTTCTCCCTGATATTGAATTGATTAGAACCAAACACAATCGAGTACATTTTCGACATTAAGCAACATCGCATTCATTAATTTCAATATATGTACGAACACACTTAAACCATATCGATTGAAAGTCCTCAATTAAATAAAAGGGCACGTCATAAGAAAGACAATACCACACCAAGAAATCTATGACAACAATGAAGACCGACATCAGTTCCTATACCGACGGATATCCTTGCGATAATTGAACCAGGAAAGACAGGAAGACATGTTAATGTACAGACATTGACTGCTTGGTTGGTTGGTTGGATGGCTTTGCTATAGAGCTACATATACTAAATTAAAGGCGTATACTTAACAAGACCCAAACATACAATACAAACCATGCCACGAGTGAAATCAAATTTCTTCCAAGGAGACCTCTATGCCAAGTCTTCGCCACCGTCACCGCCAACGCCACGCCAAACCGCGCCATACTTCCTCTATCCCATCGTGTGCACCAAGAACGACCACTCAATGAATATGCGGCCATGAATGTCATTCAATGCTCTTGGCTTGTTCCGGTTGATTTGTTTTCTTCTTATACAAACATTAACCATCATTGGGACCGAGGTATATACGAAGTATAATATAAGTACGTTGGAGAAGGAAAATAAAAAAAAAAAAACTTCTTGACAAGCCAACATGGGGCAATATTAGCCCTTAATGGACGCCAAACCACTAAAGCGAAATATAATCGCCCTTGGAGAGGGCGGAAGCTTTTAATGTAACACCATACCAACTATAGAGTACAAACAGAGACGAACCCTTAAGAAAAGTATAGAGTAGTAGTAGTAGTGTGGGTAAATGTCTTTCTTATAGAAAAAGGATTGCGGAGCCCAGTTATGGTGGCAGTATACTCGTAGCAAAGCACCGATCTAACTTAAAAAAGGAAGGAATGAAAATATTTGTCGGTTTCTTTGCGCAACATCATCACTAAGCCACCCACTTAAACATGCCGCATTATTTGTTTTTAAAGTTTACAAAAATCCAGGGCTGTATTCTAATGTTGCAAAATGCGTATCTAAAGTAGAAAAATCATATACACACATTGAAGGACACTGGTTGTCTGCATTTTTTTTTTTTTTTTTTTTTCTAAAAAGTTCTAAGACTCTTTAGCCAATCAACTTTTTTTGACGACAATAACTCTTAAAGTTACACATTTGGTGCGAATTGGTTTTCTGTAAAAGAAAGCTAAAATCTGGAAAAAAAAACGATTTTAGGTATCCTTACAACTGTTCCCAGTTGCCATGCAGATTCAAGAAGCAGTCGGAAAGATGTGCGGTAAGCTCATCTTTGGAAAACTTTGATACAAACAAAATACGAGAGGGGCCCTACTTTAAAAAATGGTTTCATTTGATGAATTCGACCCTGTGTACAGTGACACCCCTTTTCATTGGACACAAGGACACTATCAAAACAGACAATATAAAAAAAGAAATAAGTAAATAGAAAAGGTAAACAAATCATCATGCTAGAGCGAGCAAAGGGAAAGTTTTTGTTTTTACCAAAAAAGAGTGTTAGCAGGGAGGTTGTAAGGAAATCAGTTTTTTTTGTTTTAAGTGCTAGTTTGGGGTGACAGACACACATCCCTTTTGCACTTTGTCTCTTAACAAAAACATATATAAATATTGTAGACGTACAGTATAGATACTCGTATATCCTATGTTGCTATGACTATAATATATGTACATGCAGATATATATTTTATTATTTATTTTTTTGTTCTATTAGTTGACTTTAATGGGAAAAGTTTAAACTGCATGGTAAAGTAATTGCGGTTAGAGTTTCCTTCGTCTTTTCAGTTGGTTTTTTTTTTTTTTTGTGTGCACAGACACACAAGACATCAACCAACCCTTCTGCTATAAGCGCGCGCCACATATATAGCACCATACATAGCGATAGCAGCATAACTATAGCTTTGTATAGGAAATTTTCCAGCAAAAATAACATTTTACCAAAGAATGATGGTGGAAGGAGTAAATTGAGGAGAGGGCGGGAAGGGACGGGACGGGAAGGGATGTTGCATCGCCAGACAGGAAATGTTTCGCGGCACAAAGTAAAAAAAAAAAAAATTAATAAATTGGTTTTGATAGATTGTAAGGCTAAAAACTTTCCAACGTTCGTTGTGCGGGTGTGGCACTGCGCCGCCAATGGCGGGGAGCACGAAAAAACTGAATATAGGTAGGTACATGCCCTCCAAAGTGCAGGGAAGGGGGTGGGGTTGGAGTTTACCTTCTATGGCATGTTGTTAAAAGAGGGTGGCTTAGCGGAAATTCTCGGAAAGGCACAACAAAAAAAGTAAACAACAACAGAATTGGATAAAACCGTATACAAAACACAACCTTTAAAGTTGGGATTCGTTCATAGAGAAGTAGGATGGGTGTCCTATCCAGCCCTTGTACTATACGTAGGTAGAATTGGCCTTACCAATAATTAATCACTAAACACGAGTTTAGATAAATGCCATGTTAAACTTTAAAGACGAGTTTATTTTTTGCGTTTACCAATAATAAAATTAAACACGCCTTTTACTAATTAGTGCTCTATTACTTCATCTACTACATTTGTTGTCAAACAGACAGCTGCTGTGGAAATGTCATTTGTGTCAATTCAACAAATAAACTTTCGGATGTTAAAGTGACTTTCCGAGGCTTATAACGCATTGTTAATGACATTAGCATTATGGACGGTTTGGCATATTCTCGCCGAATAAAAATATACATAAAAAAGATCGATCCCTTTGCTGAACAAAATGTTTTTTCGACACTACAACTCCTTCATTTTGCTTTTTTTCCGCCATTGAAAATTAATTTATTCTGAAATTGAAACTAACAAACAATCAAATAATCAATAATCAATAATCAATACCTATTTTAGTTGCATAACATCTTTCTCCATCACGAGCACGATTAAACATAAGACAGATGAGGAAAATGGTTTTTCTCTTTTCCTATGAACTGTCAGAATGACACCACAAATGTCACGAATACATTTAATCATGAAGTTAAACATGCGTTTCTTTACTTTAAAATTTAATTGATGCTGACTATTAAATTGATTATTGGTATGGTTCTTTATTTAGAGTTCACTTAAATATTTAAGTTATCTCTAAATTTGATTATTGGTAAGGCCCAAAGCGTATATGTATTCTCTATATAGCATATTAATGAAAAATATTTCACCAATAGAAAAATTTAAACCTTATTTTTATTTATTTTTTTCTTAATCTCTCACCTATAGCAACTTTAAACTTAAGCTAACCTCTCGAATGAAAAAGGTGAATTGGGGAGCAGTTTTTAATTGGAAAGTTTTAAAATTGGTTAATGGGTGGATTTAAACTAAGAATACAAAAATTATAATTCGTTAAGTAAGAAATAATTTTCCGAAAATAAATTTAAACTTTGTGGATTGGATGATATCAAAAGATTTCATGAAAATGCTCTGAAAAGTGTAGTTTTGAGTATAGTTGCTCTATTTTAATCATTGCCTTTTGAACTCTGAACTGAATCTAAAGCATACAAAAACCAAAAAAAAATGGAATTTTGAGACTTTATCCGTAAATAGTTCAATAGCTGCAATGGTACCAAATTCAGTTTTTGCTAAAATTCTGTTTCTTCCGAAATTATGAATATACTTCATCAACTCTGTAATTTACAAATTCTGTTTTTCCTTATGATGTTAGCCCTCCCGCTTCGCACAAAACCCAAATTCTCCAAGACAAATAAAATTCTTACCACAGACAATTACAAATTAAGTGATTATAGGCGAAATATGTTTCTGATATTAAAAATGACAAGCGAAGGAAAAAAGTTATTTATAAAGTGGCTTTCAATATGCCAAAGGGCTAGTTGTTGTAGACACATGGTTTACCCTAGGATTAAGATTTTAACCCTCTGATTTCAGAGAATTAACTGAGGTACAAGTATTTAATTGGATAATTTTAGAATCTTTAACCCTGTTTGAGCAACCGGTAACAACTATGGACATTTCGTTAGTAAGACCAATTTTTAAATAAATACAGTCTTGACTTGGTTTTGGTAATATAAAATGTCATGACTTTAAGCTGTAACGCCCTATTTTGTAGCGTGAGATCATCCGGAGTATTTGTTTTAAATTCCAATTAACTCCCTTAACCTTATTTCTAGTCAGTTTAAGTCTAGAGCTGACTCGGAGTTAACCCACATAATTAGAGGAGTTAGCTTTTAATTAACTGAAGTGATATTTTTGACACATTAAATGAAAGTCATTTTCTGAAGTGGGATAATCGTTAATTTAATTTAATTTATTATTACTTTATTTTACAGGCTGCTAATACATCAATATGGCAACCCTACACTCGCAGTTTAATTGTGTGTCGATTCAAGCGATGTTCTATTTCTATTATTTTGACTCAACTTTTTACTGTTCAGTAGTAAATAGCTCTATTAACTAAGCTTAGGCGCAATTGACATTAAAAAAAATTAAGTGTCACACCCGTTACACAAATATGATTATAGAATACACATAATACAAAAGGAAATTTGCATAAAATTCATAATTTGAGGAAGATAGAAAAATATTGAGATCTACCTTCTGGCAAAATGTCATTGAATTTGAAAAGTATAGCTACCTACATAGGTAAATGCAATTAAAATTTTACTAAGAAAGTTTGGATTTCATATGATAAAACAAACATTTTGAATGTCAAACTTCACACAATTTTTAAAGAATTAGTAAAAAAAAAATAGACGTTTTTTAAGAAACATTGTCAAAAGTGGCATTTTGATTGTCGAACTTCATCCAATTTTTAAAAAAATTAGTATAAAATTTTACTTAAAGCGAATAAAAATGGCGCCCAACAATTTAAAATGTGATACAGCTGTTTACAATGACATCTTATCAAAAGATATACCATAGATGAATTGCTTTAAATTATAGACATTAATGTGTAGGTATATTACAAAAATATTTAAAATGGCGCCCAACAAAATTTAAATTTTTTAGAAATTGTAGCCACGAACTCATTGGATGAAAGTGGATTTCAGATGAGACATTTGAGATTGATTGGTTAAAACACACATAAGATCTGATCATTTCAGGGGACCGTCTATGTGCATTTTACATGGCTATGTAGATTCCAGTGGGCCTTCTGGGCGTCTGCTTTCTCCGTATAGTATAAGGTCACCAATGGAAGTCGCCATCGCCTCATCAAACCATAGACATATATGGCTTACAGGTATTCTGAATCCAAATTTAACGGTCAAAAGTGTTGTGTCACACTTTTAATAGCAGGGCAAGTCAACTCTGACTGATTTAATTCAAAAATAAGTCAGTACTGAAAAACTTTTTTTAATAACTTAAGGCAAATTAACACTCTTAAAGGTATCATAATTGGATGCTATCTATCTAATTTGGGGGATTTTGTGTATACTCAAATGGTTTTTTTCAGAACTTGCATGGACGAAGATGACGATGGGTCCAACCGTTTAGGCTCTGGCCTGGTGTACAGTAGGCTTAAAGACCGACAGATGGTATGGCGAAAAATCCTATTTTGGAGTCCTTCAATGTTTTAAAATTTTAACCATGTTTTCTACACGGCAAGTAAAAATTGAATAGAAATTTATTTCTCGAATGAATTTTTCTTTAAAAAAAAAATTGCAAAAATTAACCTTGCGGTAGTTATTTCCAGAAAAAGATGATGAGAAATGTTTAAGGTTTTTTAATAAAAATCCTATCAAGGCTCATGCATAAATAATTCCCAAGGAACAAACATTTTTCGTCTCAGTATTCTTTTCAACTTCATTAAATAACAAACATTGTCGTTTCTGTGAATTTTCAACTTCAAAGAATTTAATAATCATTCGAGGCTTTTCTGAGCGAGTATGAAATAAATTTAGATAGATACCTACTTTGTGAATTTCTCCGCAAATAATTTTATTCAAAAAAAAGAAATTCTATAAGAATTCACCTTGCATGACTCTAACGCAGTTATTTTAACGCTAATACCCCATACAAAATTTTCTCATCCAATTTCAACCTTATGCATCCACAAACATGCAGTGAAAAATCTACTCTCAAAAATTATTTCAACTTAATTATACTTAAGTCAAAGTCTGTTTCGGCCTTGGGGAAATCCTTAATTTCATGGAGTAATGGAATACAAAATATATATAAATTGAAATCAAACGAGCATCGCACCAACAGACTTGCAAACCAAAATCGATGATTGACTTAGTTTTCTGAAGGCCGTGGAAGGACGAATGCATCCATAGCGAACAACTCAGCCATCTTTATTTTAGGCAAAGAACGTTAACCTCAAAAATTAGTGACCATCACTATCCCAGGTACTCGCTTTTATACAAAAAAGAAAACTACTTTACTTTCGGTATAGAACGTACTTAAATACTTTAGGTCACTGGCAGGAATGGCTCTTTTTAGTGAGTTGAGCTGAGCGTGAGTGCGCTCTGTGTCCTCCACATATACATATATTCCGCATACAAAGAGGTATGCTATATATAGAGTTGGTGAATTTAATCGTTGTTCGTTGCCAAACCAAAGTCATTTACTCGCCCACTGAGTGGCGATGTGCAAACACTTGCCTCATCCATCCATGCCTTACGAATTCTTTGTCCTTTTGCACATAAACCGACAAACCAGTATCCCTATATCAAATTCCTTTAACCGTCATCGATTTTGTGTCAAAAAAGACGAACGATTGCAGCAGCAGACCAGCGCTTCGCTTCCGAGTTAAACCCACCGTGCTTCCAATGGACTTAAGAAGAATAATGAATGGTGGTTTGGAAGGACATAGAATGGCGAGTATCTGCCATTTTACAGGATACATCTTCGTGCATGGGCAACAAAAAAGAAAATATTTCGATAGTAGGTACACGAGTTGTTGTGGGGATTGGAATTCTTTTCCAGAATCCTTTCATCCAAGGGACCACGAAGAACGACAATGACGATGAGGACGACGATGACGACGACGATGGTGATGATGCAATTGCGATAAGGTGCATCCTTTTTTGCATTGCTCAAGCTCAAGGATGCACTAACAATCACCACACACATACCTACACTCCGAATCCAAAATATAAAATGAAGCAATTTTTTGTCCTTTTCGTTGGTGGCAGCAGCGATTCTTTTCTATTTATCAAGCTATTGTCTGTTTGCTTTTGCACAGGATGTTTACGCCAATTTTGTTCTATTGTTGCCAGGACACTCGAAGGGTAACTCTTTTTCTGTATCTTGTTATCTGGAGTTGGAGTTTTCGGGATGAATGGGGGATTTTTATTCCTTTCGGTCATTTTAATCAATAAGTGTGTGCTGTGTGCTGTGTGCGAATATACATGAGTGTATTCTTTAAATTTATTCTCTGTGTGTTTCTAGGTTGTTTTGTCGGCTAAAAATTCTCGAAATTCCTTTGCAGTGCTCATTTATATGTGTGAAGGAGTGCAGCAGCAACAGCACCTTGCACTTCTATAGATATGTGCATTGTGCATTGCGCATTGTGCATGTGCATTAGACAAACACACACTGGCATTCTTCAGAAAAATAATTGTCGCCATGAATTGCATTCCTCATTCTGATGGGAGAGATAGAAAGTTTAATGTGGAATGCCTTCTGCTTCCTTACATAATGCTTCGGTTTAACACATAATGTACATATATACTATACCTAACCAAAACCAACCCAGGCCCACATATGCGATTGAGATGGGTGGGTGTTAGGGTAGTTGGGGTGATGGTAAAGTAGATATGGAGTTTATCTAAGAGAATGCACATATGCACATTGCACACACAACAATAAACGCTGAAGAAGCCATCAGCAGGGTGCAAATGAAAGGACGATTTAGTTGCTTGCAATTTCGTCGTAGTCGTCCTATAGTCGTCGTCGTCGTCGTCGTCACTAAGGATTATGCGGCAAGCGTGCGGTGCATGGAATGGTGTCTATATGTATTGTGTGTGGGTGTAATCAGTATGTGTGCAGCAGCATCAGCTTCAGCAGTAGAGATTTTGTTCTAAAAAATGAATCCTTTGTTCGAGCACTTTTGGTGGTTTTAGTGTTTTTAATTGTTCCTTTGCTGAGATTGAATAGTTTTCTGTCCTTGGATCTCCGAATTGCATTTTTGTTTTTTATCTTTTTGTTGATTTTTTTCTCTTTTCTTTTTTGATTGTGGAAAACATAGAAGATTTGTTCATTTTCTGATTTTAAGTAAATTAGTCAAAACGAGGGTGGCGGATGCGGTATATATAGTTTAGAGAAATCATTTTAGTTTCAAGGTTTTGGCAAAAGAGGCTCATTTTAAAGATTCAACGAGGAAATTAAAATGTTCCCATTAGTTTAAGAGCTATTGGAATAATGAACATCATTTAAATCAAAATGTATACAGAGCTACACCTACTTTCACAAAGGTCCAACTTTATTTTCCTTTTCTTTTTGTTTAAACTTTAAACGAATTCTACTTATTGAGGCGTTGAAATGAGACGAATCGTTATAGGTATCTAAATTTATTCTTTGTGCTAACAATGATACCGCATTGTAGTGGGTTAAAGTAAATTATATTAAGTAGCTTTATGGAAATGTGCTTGTTTAAATTTATCCAATGCATGGAGCATATGGTCTTTCTTTAAGTCGAAAGCTCAAAGGGTTACCAGATAGGAATGATATTTTGTCCAATTTTTATGTTTCAGAGCTGTCAAAGTTGCCAAAAACATCCAGTTGTCAAAATATTCGGTAAGGTTTGCCCATTTATCATGAGTATCGTTTCATGCCTGCAGAACGTGTGAAATATATGGAAAAATGTTATCGAAGTTCCAGCTCAGTCGTCATCATGGCTGCACTATATGCAGGCAATTTGTAGGTGTGTGTGAAGTTAGCATATCAAGTATGAGCATATCAATTTTTTTTGGAGTTCTAATCGCATTTCTATAGTTCCTGATACTTTTCAAAAATAGTTCTGTTCGATTACACCGAAAAAATGAATTTTAAAAAATGAGATGCTAACTTCTCGTATCATATCAATTGTTGAAATCTAAAATGAAAATATTTTTTTCAGACCTAAGGAACATGCCTTAAGAGTTCCTCATACCTTAAAAAATAGTTCCGTTATATTCGGCCATAGAAAAAAATAAAATATTTTTAATTAAAAGACAACTCAATTTTGCAAATATAAAAGTGTCAATGTCTTCATCCATCTACAGACATAGATCTAATGTGTTTACAATCTAATCCGAGGAGTTTCCGTTTCTAACACTTTTCTAACAAAAATTATTAATTTTTTTTCTAATTAGAGCGATTTTTCGCGTTCCGAAATACATCGGAATCTAATTACAGCCCACAGCCAGTGTTGCCGTAACCAGAAAATAAAAGTCGCTAGACTAACCTCCAAAAGTCGCTAGATTGGCTGAAAATTCGAAAACAGAAAGTCGCTAGAAGTCGCCAGAAAAAATCTAAACAATTTTTTTTCTTAACAACCTATTTATTTTTTTAAAGCAGGTAACAAAAGAACTTAGGAATATACATACGATCGAAAAATAAAATTATTAAAAGCAAAAAAAAACAATTCAGTCCCATTTTTATCACAAGTTTATTGTAGCATACATTAAATTGAATATATTATAAATACAGTATCCTCCGCTTAATTGCACTGCCCATTTTGTCTGATTTTTCGGTCAAGTATCTAAGCATTCTGATTTTAATGAAGAGAAAAATGAAAATGAGAGTAGTTTGTTTCCAAACCACTAACACAAAATGTAGATACATATGCATATTTCATATTTTTTCGATATTTTTAAACTATCGGCGATATTATCGATGGCAAAAAACTATTGATACTATCGATAGACTATCGACGTTTATTCAACACTAATTCAGACTACCGAACTCACTCGCGCTCACATTTGGATACAGTTTGCAATGTGTTCAAATCCCAAATTATTATTCCAACCAACAGGGATGTAATTTGAAACAAAAAGTATTATTTGCATGTCGTAACTCACTAATTCAGAAGTCGCTAAAAATAATCTAGCGACATCAAAATATTTTTTGTCGCTTTCTAATGACGCTAGATATAGGGACAAAGGCCCCAGTTATAGCTATCATTGAAAAATATCATTGAAAACTATAATGATTGGTTTTGAGGGACTTAAAAAGCAAAATCAGTGCATATTTTGATGCCAATGTGAAGGCGGTGACGTAATTATTAATTTTTGCCAAAAAAAAATTCGTTTTTGTCCAAGCGTCCACATAAGATGAATTTTATTATTTCAATGATTGAAATACCTTACCTTATGGCGAAGTTTGGGATCGAATTGATTTTTTTTTTTCACTAAAGTATTAATTCAATCTAACAGCTTTATTTTTGCATCAAAATAATCACTGATTTTACTTTCTAAACGTCTCAAATTCAGTCATTAAAGTTTTAAATGATGGTTTTCAATGATAGCTATAACTGGGGCCAAAGTCGCTAAAACGGCAACCCTGCCCATAACTCACAAAATCGAGAGGGAAGTAACAATATCGGCGGGAAGAGGGAATTTTATTTAGGACTATAAAGGTTTAACTTTAATGACACACGCCGGAAACTTCTTCTCTGCTTTCCTTATTTCAAAGAAATAATGATGAGCTTCGGAATAATCAGAATTTCATACATCCTCTAGTCACCTTTTGAGCTACGACACAGTGTGAATTATAAAACACAAAATGTATTACTTGATGTGTTAATACACACTGTGCAGATGCTGCAGGTACCATGCTTATGATGACGAGGTAGTTGAGGTGACGGGTGCGTGGCCGTTGTTGCAGATTGGATGACAATTTATTTAAGGTGCTGGTGCAGGTTGGTTGTTGTTGCTGATATGTTGAATATTTTCGACTTTATTGTTGTTTTGATATTTAAAATGTTAATGAATAAATATCAACTGGTTCGGCGGTCGACGGTAAATGATCAGTATTCGGTATGGGGGAGGGAATGTTGAAGTGGCAACGCTTCGTTACACATTCTTTTGGCCCTAAGGCCACCAACTATAGACAGAGATTGGTGCTTAATGAAGAAAACATAACGGCCATCGTAGCGACCAGTATCGAAGAAGACCCAGAAATGTCGATTTAGCTCAGTTCAGCTGAATTGGACATCGCCAGAGAATCAACCCGGCTTATTTTTCGGTTGGATTTGGGCCTACATCCGTATTAGATTGTACTGACGCCGAGTTGAAGCCAGGTGACCACAGACAACGCCGTAACTTAAGTAATTGGGCGCTGGAAATGTTGGCCGGAGGTCCGGATTTTGGCTGTATAAATCTAATAAACTTTCGAAAAATACTTTATTGATTTGAAAATATCAAATTGATTTTTGGTATAAACTTGTTTATAATAAAGATCCTTAAGACAGGAGAAGGTAGTAACCGGTGTCGTTAGTGTGTAGGCCTGTCATGCCGGAGGTCTGGGTTCGATTCCCAGCCTCGTCCTGAAATTTGTATTCCTCAATTGTTTAATGAAATTATCATATGCAATCGATCACACGAGGAGGGGATTTAATTCAGCCACTCAACAATGCACCTTCATGCAAATAATTTTCAAAAGCAAGCCCTTTTTCAATTTATTTTTTATTTTATTTTTAAAAATACAAGATTCAACTTCTGAGTGCGAGATTAAAACTAAACCCGAGTTAACTCATCAAATTTTGGTGAGTTAACTCAGGATAAACTAAACAGATGCTTGTGATGTTTAATCAACCGAGTGTGTTTAGTCCTTGCGCATGCGTTCTCCACCGAAAAATTGCTTCCTCAGTTAAATGTCGGTTAATTTACTTCTGGAGTTAACTAACTCTAGTTTAACTCACCATTGACCCAAAAAGTTTTTTATTTTGCACAGAGCTATTATTTATATAGATATGCCTACCTATATTTTGTTTAACTTAAGACAGTCATACCCAACTATGAAAAGTTCTTGAATGTAAGAGCTATTTAATTTTGACTGGAATGCGCTTGTCTAAACCTTGACTGAGTGACATTTTGTTAGATTTTTTTAGAATTGCGCTATGCGTGTATTTACATATACACATGTAGTTCAATGGAGTCCTTTTTACTTGAAAGTTGAGTATGTATTTTCAGACGTTTTCCTCTTTGCAAATAAAAAATAAACCCACTACAGCACGGCACACCGAGATTTGTCCCTGATTAATTTATTTTTTTTTTTTTTTTGAATGCTTTTTATTTCATTTATTGAATAAAATTTTTAAAGCACCCCAAAAGTTTATTTTCCTCACAAACTCATTCACACGCCCATTACGATAAGTTTAAATTGGTAACAAAATGTCAAAAACTTGTTCAAATAAATACAAAAATTGTTTTTAACGCTGCAGGGTACCTATAATATACCTATGTATCTATACTCAATAATAGTATGATATGAATGTACAATGTACACAAATGTAAGTGTAAATGCCACACAAAACACCCACAATGCAATGTCCTGCCAAATGGCGGCAGCCCTATTCAATTACACATAGAATCACAAAAACAACAACAAAAACGATAATTATTTCCGCTTGTCACAAATTTTTAATTGCTTCACTGTTACCGACTTACAAATATAAATATATTTTACCACCATATCATGCACATACATATACTAGTATAGCAGCAAACGATGAAAATTTGTAGTAATTATTATTATTATTTCTTTAATCGCATAAATTAATTTGATTGATTGATTTTGGAATGTTGAAGCTTGTCATTTTGGAATGTGTATTGGGTTTCTGTTTGTATATTTATATTGTTTTTTCACATAAATATTTGCAAATGTGAAATGCCGCAGTTTTAAAATGACATTATGCCTACATACACAAATAAATGCGCTGATGCATTTCGGTTGGATGATACAACAAGGATATCTGTATTGAGGTTGGCAGCGGGTTAAAACAAGGTATGTGTGGGATACGGGTGGCGCAATAAGTATGTAACCCTAAAATTGTCATATCAAGGGCCACACAAGAAGGCCGATACAAATTTATATAATATATATAACTCGACAAGAAAATGCCGAATCTAATTTTCTTCAGAATTAAAATTAGACTTTTTTTTTGAAAAATCAAAAACATCGTTATTGCGATTTTCTTTGTCAAAAGTTTGAAATGCTCTTTCAATTGCTTTCGAAATAAAATGAACAAAGTTCAATCAAAATCTTTAGAACCGTTTTCGAGAAAATTTGTAAAAAAAAAAAAAAAAAATTCAAAGTTTCCTAAAGGGAATAAAATCTTCTGTAATAAATTTCAAACAAATCCTCAAGCTTCATATCTAAACCTGAACGCACTATAAACGAACGAACGTATACAGACCAACAGTCCGAGGAAAGGTAGATCGAAACCATTTATTTTGACTTCTCCAGCATCTTAATTTTAGTTTTGATTACAACGTCGATTTTTTTTTCTACACAAAACCAATAACTGCCCCAAAAGAGCACAAATACAAAGGATATCGCATGGAACAGCCTAAGGTATTCCAATATTGAACTTGACATAATGTCTTTCAAAAACGACATGGTGGAGTTTTTCTAAAATTATTAATTATTAATTTTTTTTCTTTATCAACTTTAGCAACTCTATATGGATATCAACCTTCCACTAATGATATCGAGATGGCATTTAACTTTCCACGAGATGAACATTTAACTTTCCATAGTGTCGTTCTTCAATTTAGATAGTTTTTTTACACGCATCTGTCCGAAATATCCGTTGAGCTAATCCAGAATTAAGTCACCAAATTTGTTGAGCGATTTCGGCGGGATATAAATTAACTGGAAAACATTTTCAAGAACTGAAAAAAAAGGGTAGTCATTAACAGGAACTATTGGCCCAACATATTAGAAGATATTAAAGCATTTTTAGTATAAAGCTTGTTTGCGAAGAGGATTATCCAAATTTAAACAGAGATTTTATAAAACCACAATATGCCTGTTTTACCTTTTTTAGCATCATACTAGCTCTATATGATGTCATTTTGACAGATGCAATTGCAGAAAGGAAAGCTGCATTTTATTATCGCTAATAGCCGTGTTTTATTATCTACGGATCTGGATCAGGATCATTTCTTAACACGTAATACAACACCAACTTGGGAACCAGGGGCCGAATTACCTGTTATCAGTTATCGACTGAATTATGTGAGTTTGGCATTAGGCAACGCTCACGTTATGGAGTCAACATCCCCATAGGTTTTACTCGTTCATTCGATCACTGATGGCACTCACTCGATTAGTCACTGATGCCGTAATTTGGCCCCTGCTCTCTTGCGGGTAGATGGTAAGGTAGTGTGAAATGTAGTGTAAAGAAAAAAGACAACAAATACATGAAAAATAAACAAACGTTAATAAAATTAAGATAGGTATATAACTGATCTATATGGATCATTTCTGATAATAAAAAAAACGCCGGGACGAAAATCAATTTTTTTTTTAACTAAAAAACTAAAGATTTAAAAGTACTAAGTCTACTACTTGGCTTATTTATGTCTGCAGTGCCTACAATTTGTATTATAATTACAAAAACTTTCGAAAATAAAAACTTTGTTTGTTATACAAATTCTGATGACAACTACCATTAAAATTGTCGAAAACAAATTTTAAACGGAAGGCGCTCATATGTCTGGCAATGCCCCTGTTTTGAATATAGGAATGTGGAGAGAGAACATGCCTCATCGTCTGGTGTTGTATCTTTTTTTTGTGATAAATATTTATTTATTTTTTTTTTTTGCTGTGAAATGCTGATTTGATGCATTCATTGAATTTTCAATTACATTCGAATTGTTATGCTAAACAAGTGATAGCGCAGTAAATGTTAATTAAATGTGAAATGAAAAAAATTGTTACGTATATTGAGGTTATGTTTTGTTATTTTTTTATTTTGTTTATGGTGGTGAATATAAAATTCTCTGGGTAGATTGAATGTTTTTTGTTGATATTGGTTAAAGAAAAAAAGCCTGACAAAAAATTTCAGTAGAGTATATGAGTTATATTTAGTAGTTAAATAATTTCATAATGTGATAAACCATCATAAATAAACGATTATAAAAATTGAATAAACAGCAACATGGTTAAATAGCAAGTATTAAGCTAAACAAATAAATAAATTACAGAATAGGTTTTAAAACAAAAGTGTATAGATTTGTGTTTTTTTTTGTATTTTCATTAATTAGTAATAAATTGTTCTGAAACGAGTGTTTTTTAAACAGATGTCAAAATTTGGTAATAAATGTATGAACATATCTTTATGTAAAATATAATAACAATAATTAAAAAGATTTTTATTTTTTAGAAATGTATGTAAAGGGTGTTTTTTTTCAATCTGCCAATACGTTTTTTGGTGTAGGTTTTTTTTGACAGCTTTCACTTGATTTATGCTCAGTTTGGTTAATAGACTTACTCCTGAACAACGTTTGCGAATCATGCAAATTTATTCCCAAAATAATGGTTTAGTTCGAGCGATGCATCGCGCGCTGCGTCCAATATTCGGTCGACATAACCGCAAAATCGCATAAATTCGAGCAATCATGAATCGTTTTCGCACCATGTTTACTCAAGTGGATAATGCGCATTCTCAGAGACGTCGTACAGTGCGCACAGAAGACGCTATTGCTGCTGTGGAGCACAGTATCGAAGAAGACCCGAATGAGTCCATGAAATTGGGCCTCTCGATTGGAATTTATTCGAGCCAGCCGCAGCGGCCACTTGCCCAAATCATTTTTAAAACATAATGCCAAACTCTTATCTTTATAATAAAGCTAAATTCTTGGCCATAACATTAAATTATATGCGTTTTATTTCTTCTTGAAAACCACACGTCTAAAAAAAACACTCTTTATTACGGATAATATAATAAAAGTAGATACAGTCCAAACTCCAAACAAGCCTTTCTTTAAAGCCAAATTATTCAATAAGTTTTGAAACAGATACAGTGCAAACTCCAAACAAGCCTTTCTTTAAAGCCAAATTATTCAATAAGTTTTGAAATTATATAAATGGAAAATAACGAAATGGAAAGGTTTATTGAAAAGTCACTAATTGATTGTCTCGCCTATTATTTTCCTGTAATTTTAAGATCTGAATTTTAAAGTTCTTATTGTCGGAACTAAAGTTATATGGTTCTATCTGCAATCCTATCACTTATTTTTAACAGATTAACTTTAAATAAAAAGTGTGAAAATCATCATTGATTATAAGAAAAAAAAAACCTTGTTTAATTTAAAGCTTCATTAATTTAAGAGCGACTATTCATTGAATCAACGAAGTGCATGAAGCTGAATTTGAATGCAAATTTGTTGGTTATCTCCACGTAAGGCTTTCGTTCATTGGAAATAGTTTGTCCTATTTTTTCACGATTTCGCATCGAGGGTGATTCGAAATCATAGATATATATAGTGCCTATAATTGATAGGCATTGGTCTAACCTTATACCAAATCTTTTTACCACACCAGTGGTAAGGATCTTTGAAAAACCTCATTTAAAATAAAAGCTTGAATTACAACATGATGGACAAATGCAATCGATTAATTTGTCCTAGCATGTAGAATGTAGATATACGTTAAAGATAAATTGGAACACATCAAAAGGTGATTGTTTCGTTAATTCCATTTATTTAGTGCACCAATACGACCACAACGATTAACTGCGAAGTCGGGACCCGGGCAAATTCTCCCGCATACCTACTCAAACCCTCTATTTATATTTATTTACTGCCGAAATTCGATTCGACGAAAAGTAATTGTTTCTCAAATAATTAAGCCAAACATCGCGTTGGCGTCGCGTCGATGGCATGTCGGTACAAACCACACGAACTGCCGCTGAGTGCGGTTGAAAGTGAACATAAAATTATGGCCAGCGGCGGCGCGCGGCGGCTTTAGGGTATGTCGTCGGTAATGTCGATGTCGAGTCAACCAACCCCACTTCCTGACATTCTTATTTAACTTAACCTACCTTCTTCTCAAACTCACCCTCCTCCCCGTCTTCCTCCACATCCTGCACCACCACCGTACCGAAATAAACGAGCTGCCATGTTAATTGCGTCATAGCCAAGGAAATCCCAGCCTGTGATTGAGCAGTAATGTTGATGGTTATTGGAAAAGTTCAGTTATATTAGGCTGCGTGAATTCTTACGCGATTTGAGTGTGTGTACGTGAGACACCAGACCAAGACATTTTCAACACAGAGGGTGTGCTATACCCTTTCAGGAAACTGCAGCAGCAGACAAATTAATAGCAAAGTTCGATGGGCTAACATATCCACGAAGGGAGAAAAAGAAGAAGAGTGATTTCGAGTAATGACTTGGGGTTTAAATTAAACACAGCTCTCTTCCACACCCACACCCACCCCCAACCCCAAACGTATACGAAATTCAAAAATACCTATACAACAATAGAATAGAGAGAGGATGCTTCTAGAACGAAACTGGCGTGTCTTAAACATGAATTTATTTGTATGGCAAGAGAATATTACTGAAGGACAAAGTTAACGGAAATTTATGAAGCATTTTCTTAATTGCACTTCCCCGAAGATATAATTTATTTAAACGACATGCACACCTTTGAGTGTTATAAATGTCTTGGGATCCTTTCGTTTATATTATACATCTTCTCTGTACGTACCTACTATGTATGGCTATGTGTATTGCGTTCGTTTGGTAAGGTAATAGGTATAGGTAAGGCAGTACCAACTCCTTATACATTTCTGACATTTTTGCCACTTAGCCTTCGTATAACTATCTTTATGGTACCTTGTTTACAGGGTGCTTTCAGCGATTTTTTTAAATTTTTAATATGGACAAATCATTAGTATGAAATTTTGAATCGCAATTTACCAAATATCAAGCCTTCATTATAATGGGTGATTTTTTAAGAGGTTTAGAACTTTTTTAAAAAAAAAAACACAAAAAATTCGAAAAAATGAATGAAATATTTATTTGAATCGATAGTTTGAACCTTGCAATTTAATGTTTAAAGATAATTTCATGCAAATGTTGACCGCGGCTGCGTCTCAGGTAGCCCATCCGCTGAGTCCAATTTTGGCATACTCTTTCACACATATCGGCCGGTATCTCACGAATGAATGCATGGATGTTGGCTTCCAGTGCGTCAATCGAAGCGGGCTTGTCCCTATAGACATTAGCCTTGACATACCCCCACAAAAAATAATCTAATGGTGTCAAATCGCACGATCTAGGCGGCCAATTGACCGGCCCGAAACGTGAAATTAACTGTTCACCAAACTCGCCTCGCAATTGCGCCATTGTTTCGCGTGCTGTGTGGCATGTGGCACTGTCTTGTTGAAACCACATATCATGCAAGTCAAGAACTTCCATTTCGGGCAAAAAAAAGTTTGTTATCATCGCTCGGTAGCGTTCACCATTGACAGTAACGCTGTGATTCGCCCAATATGGCCCAATAATGCCGCCGGCCCATAAACCGCACCAAACAGTGGCTTTTTCGGGATGCGTTGGTAGCTGTTGCAATGCTTCTGGCTGATCTTCACTCCAAATGCGGCAATTTTGCTTATTTACGTACCCATTCAACCGAAAATGAGCCTCATCGCTGAACACAAGCAGCGCGCGATGAACATTTCGAACCGAGCACGAATTTTGATAGTAAAATTCAATAATTTGCAAGCGTTGTTCATTTGTAAGACGATCCATGGTTAAATTGCAAACCAAACTGAAGCTGTTTGACAGTGACACAAGGTACTAAACATACGTCAGCTGTCAAAACCAGTGTTGCCAAAACCAAACCAGCTAAAAAATCACCCGTTACTAATCAAAAATTCTTTAACTATTATGTCGAAAAAATCGTACTGGGTATAGCTGGGAAAGGTGTTCAATAGTTTAGGACAATATTGGGACGACTGGTTAAAAATTTTGTCATTTCTTCGAAAAATAAAGGCTTACAAAATATTAATTAGCTTTGGCAAACTAATCTAGGTTTGGGTTGCCAGCCTCGTCTGACAAATCATCCAAGTGTATCTCTTGGCGTGAATATGTGCCCCTTACGTTAGCCATTCGGATGCGGCAGAAAATTGTAGATCGACTGCATTCCTGCCAATAACACGCAAACAGGAATTGTTGAGAGTTGAAAGTCACTCACATCTCGAGTAGTCTCACCACGAATTGTTTCATTTTATTTCTGTGGCTTCTTTGACTATTTTTTACTTATCGAAGCCTTTATGGCGTGTATTGTTTCATCAAAGGTAGGGTCCCATTTTTATTTTGTTAAGCTTTGAAAAAGCTCTAGTTGACAACTCTATCTTTTTCATAATTCTACTGGATGATCACCTGGAAAAATATAGTTTAAGGAAATGTTTTCAATCCAAACTGTAACACCCTCTATTGCCCAGCTGCAAGGCGGCCATAAGTCGTGTGCAAAATAGTTACACGGGCTGTGGAGAGAGTTCTTATGCGCTACTGCGTCTCTGTACAATGTAACGCTTCTTCCAAACTACCGGAAGGAAATAGTGACCCGGTAATGGTACGTTTGGTGTGTTGCTTCTAAGTGATATATTAATTATAACACAGTTAAATTTGCAAGAGTGCTGTATCCTAATTTTGATTTCTCGGGGACACGAAGTCGAGGCCAGAAAGAAAGGTTAAAATATAAAAAAAAGAAGAAAAAAAAATATGAGAATCGAATTAAAATTAAAACAAAAATGTTTTTTAAACTCGTCCGAGTTTTCAGTCTCCGTCTCCGGCACCAGGAAGAGAAAGTTTTCATGAATTTTTTTTTGTATTCCTATGTCTGCACTTGTGGAGCTTATTCGCACCATCAGTGAGTCTTCCTTGCAAAAAGTCTTTTAAAATTTATTTTTTAGCGATGGGGTATATGGGAATGGAAAAAATTGAAGGGTATAGCAGAGTGAGTTTGGCGACTTCTTCTCGACGTTATCCTGATGCTATTATTCGAACACTTGAGATGGTAAGCAGTCGAAAAAGTTTTCTCTTGCGCAAGGGAGATTGAACGGCGAAGGCAGGAGAATAATAGAGGGTGAGCACTGAGTGTACAACTAGGTAGGAGTATCTAGTATCATCACGGAGAATGTACCCATGTCTATATATAAAATTATAGAACGTTAAAAAGTTTTTCGCTGAAAATTTGTTTGCTCCTTCGGCTTCGATTCGCTTTCGCGTCAAAGTCAATGCACAAGCGTCTTTTTTTGACGGGGTTTTCCTTCAAATTTCCCTCATTTTTTTATTTTATCTATTTTTCTTATCAAACCATTATCACTAGTTTCCTTGGTAAGAAATGAAAATGACTATGAATATGTAGTCTTAGCTTGGTTTTTGTTTTTTTTTTTTCTCTGTAAAGTTACTAGATCCCGTTTTCATTGAGTTTTGCCTTTTTAAGAGTTAAGTAGTTTAAGTTTGTTTTGTAATTTGATATGCATAAGAGTTGTTTTATAAGGATGACACTCGCAGCTAAGCAAGTTTTAACAACAAGTGATCTGGAAATGGATTTGAAAGACAAAACGCGAAGAGTTTAAACTTTATTTGAAATTTCTTTTGTTTTATTTTGAAAATTCTATAGGTTATGTTTTTGTTTTAATTGTGCACTACCACATAACTTTGGTATATTAACATACATTTTGTTTTGTTTTTTAAACAATGAAAAAATTATCTTTTATTATAACGGGTGTTTTTTTAGACGTGTGGTTTTCAATCAATACTTTTTTCGGAGTTGGTCTTTTTGACAGCTGTCACTTGATTTATGCTCAGTTTGGTTTGCGATTTTATAATAAATAGACTTACTCCTGAACAATGTTTGCAAATCTTGCAAACTTATTACCAAAATAATGGTTCGCGCGATGCATCCAATATTCTATGAAGGTCATTTTTGGTTTAATGGGTACGTTAATAAGAAAAATTGGAGTATTTGTAGTGATCATAATCTACAAGCCATTGTTGAGACGCCGCGCCACCACCGTTATATTTTCATAAAGTCACTGTTTGGTGTGATCTTTGGGCAGAGGGAATCATTGGTTCATATTTCTTCAAAAATGTAGCCGGCCATAATGTTATAGTCAATGGGGAACCCTATAGAGCCATGATTAATCACTTTTTCGTGCCTGAATTGGAGTACGTTGATGTGGTCGACCTTTGGTTCCAACAAGATTGCACTACATGCCATACAGCCAACGAAACAATCAATTTATTGAAGGAAACTTCTGGTGAGCGCATTATCTTGCGTCGTGGGTCTGTGACGTGGCCTCCAAGATCGTGCGATTTAACACCGCTGGACTATTTTGTGTGGGGTTATGTCAAGTCGCTTGTCTACGCAGATAAGCCCAAGACAATTGACGCCTTGGAAGAGAATATTTGGTGCGTTATTGCTAACATACGGCCCCAATTGCTGCAAAAAGTGGTCGAAAATTGGGTCTCTCGGCTGGAATTTATTCGAGCCAGCCGTGGTGGCCACTTGCCCGGTATCATTTTTTAACATAATGGCAAACCCTTATCTTTATAATAAAGCTAAATTCTTGGCCATAACAGTAAATAAAAGGCGTTTTATTTCTTCTTGAAAACCACACGTATAAAAAAAATACCCTTTATTTGAAATCCTTGTTCTTGGTTAAACCTCAGCAGGAAGTAAGATCGAAAATTAAATTCAAACCTTTCCCCGGTATAACAAACAATTATATTCCTGTTTTTTTTTTTTTTTTTGTATTCCAGCTTGGATAAATAAAACCACAATTAAGCTCCATAAATAAAAGCCCAATCACTTAAATACGTACCTAGGTAGATAAATATAGGGAAAAAACATAAATTTCAGCTTTTCCCTGACCCCTCAAACGGTCCTATTCAAGAGTTCTCATTTAGTTCTTCCGCACACAGGCATAGCTATTATAAAGAAGGTTCAACGACCTTTTCATACCATAGCCAAAAAAAAAAAAATTAAAAAAAAAAACGCTTTCCAAAAAATAAAATCCCAAAATTCAAACTGCGAACATTTATATTTATTGCAGTTGGTTTTTGTGAAAAAACAATAGATACGCAATTGTTAACGCACCCTAATTGCTCCACAAAACAAACCCTTAGGTTTCACACTCGTTTTGTATTTAAAAAAAAAAAAAAAATAATAATAAATAAAACAAAGAAAAACGATTCGACTTAAATGCTTGCCGAAGTATGGCGTAATGAATAGGAAAACTTTTTTGTTTTAACATCCAGCACAATCGGTATTTTAGGCAACCTCGGCACGCACAAAGTGGTTTCCAAAAACGCTGTTATTTTCAACTTAAGTAATTCAGTTTAATTTACGGTCGAAGCGTTAATGCCACTTTTTCGTGTGTGTATGTGTCTGCGTCTGGTTTTCTATTGTCTACAGTACTAAAACTGTCAAATCCTGCAAAAACAGGCATTCACACACCCAAAAGGTTTTTCGAAACTTCCGATTTACATTAATTAAAAAAAAAAATGAAAAAAAAAACTGTGTTTTAATTCCAAAATGTCTGGCATTGATTTGAATTCGTATGAACGTTTACTGTTATAATGTGAAGGGTTGGTTGGAGTATATCTCTCCTTTGGACACACTCCGGCGAAGCAACAAATCAGTTTCTAACTTTTGGGGCACCATATATACCACGAACATTTGGACCAGAAACGATTTACCACCAAACAGTATAACATTACCGCCCGCTCCCTCCTCGATGAACGTCCTTCCAAGATTTGTCTTGTTTTTATTTTACATCATCCTGAAAAGAAGGGTGCGTCGTTGGAGGCAGAGCAAAGCAGGCGGGCATAAGGCAGACTGAGGAGCGACCTCTGTGATTTATAACCAAACACTTTTCGCAAATTTTTCGTTCGTCCTGTTGGAGGGGGGATGTTTGTTGAAATTTACTAATATTCACATTGAAAGTTCGTACTTAGGGTGCAAATCGACCATCTGTGTATACGGTATACTGATATCCAACGAAGGGAACGAGTGAAAGTTGAAAATCTCAGCTACACTCTTGTTGGCAGTAATGAAGTTGCAAGCGTTGCTGAAATCTGAAGTCAAGTGGTTTTAGTGTTTTCGACTTAAAGCAGTGGCAGCGGTTAAGGTTACCATCTAGAGCCAGATCCTACATCAGCTATGGAGTTCTATATATTTATGTGAGTGTATATGACTGATACTCTACTCACTGATGGAAAAATAATGACTTTTAGCTTTATTGTAAAAAGAGAACAAGTTTGTTGTTGTTAATTTTGTATTTAAATTTTCATATTCTAAGCATCCCGCAGTTGTAGGACTTCTAAATAAGCAACCATACCCATGTGTGCGTGTGGGTGTGTGTGTTGTTGGTTTAGATATTCATTTTAAGGTTATGTAATGCAAATAGTTTTGAAAACTTTTATACTTTAACGAAAATCAACAATGGAAACTAATGCAAGCTGACCCTTTTAGGTGAATGTGTGTAGATTAATCAAAAGTTATTCTTACCTGCAAAATAGGCCAACATGGCTGTTAGGACGACTGCTAATAATATTAAGGCGATACTCAAACATTTCCAGGAACATCTGTGCTGGCACCGTTTATCTATGTGAAACCTGCAAACAAAATAATATACACACATATAATAAGTAATTTATAACTATTTTAATGAAATTTTGAACTTTATTTTAACAATTTTAAGCACACACACTCAAACTTGTTGCTATCTCATTCAAACTTTTAATGTGTATACAGTATACCTACCTAGTAAGCTTTTTGATTTCAACTGAAAATGCGATTTCTGTTGTTGCTGCTGGTTTTGTGGAGAAACATAATATTTTTATAGATAAAACCCTTTAGAGTATTATTTTTTCTAGCTTTATAATATACTGGCCTTCAATAGACATTCAACAAATTCCAAATTTTGATGAATCAAGGATCATCAAACTCAACAGATTTGTATAAGGGATAGGTTTATAACTTATAAAAAAGGCTTCAAACATGACAAAAAAAAAAAACACAGAAAAACCTTCATCTATAAAAATGGATAGTGGTGTGTTCGGATGCTTAAAAATTGAAAACGACTGGACAAAATTGGATACTTCCTTCTACGGGTTTGTTTGTAATTGCTCCGCGAAGAAAAATTCTCAACAGGTGGCGCTGCAGGCGCACATTTCGTTTTTCCGTTAATTTCAATTTAGGAAATGGCTTTTGGGATCTTCTTTTTCAACTTTTGTTATTTATAGGGTGAAATGGGGTAAAAATTAAAAAAAAAACCCGATTTGAAAGTTTGTTTTTTAGGGAATGGCTTAAGAGATTTTTTCAGGAAATTGGCATTTACAGGGTGAAATGGAGTCAAATGAAAAGTTCTTTTTGTGTTTAAAAGGTTATTTAAAAAAAATTGCTGGATATTTATAGAGTGAAATGGGTTAAACACAAAAACGAATTAATCGTACCCAAAGCCATCAACTCCCTTAGTTGGAATATGCATGTATGTGACAGACGTTTTCAGCGACGCTACTGAATGACGCAGTCAAAAATGCGAACTTTTTTCTCATTTTCAGACTTTTGGTCGCAAACCAAAGTCCTCGTATTACCGAGAGCACACATGCGTGAATATATGCATGTTTAATAAATGACAGACGTTTTAAATGGCACCGAACTATTTACTATAAATGTTTAAAAAAAAAAAACAATTATCACCGCGACTTAATCGCGTCCGACAACAGGAGTCACTAAATACGTCTGTCACATACATATCCCCATTAAGGGTGTCGAAATGTAACCAATTGCAAGAAGTTAAAATTAATTATAAACTGTGAACTCTCTATAACCAGACACTGAAGGTTCCCTGAATGTTTTACTTTTGTTATAGTGTTATCTAGTTAGGAAGAACTTTTCTAGGATTTTTCATTTTAGTCTTTTGTTTTGTTGGTAATTTATAGCTAGCGCAATAATCAAGTACCAATAAAACGCTTTGGCTGTGTTAATAAAACGCTTTAGCAACTTTAGGCTGTGTTCGCTACAAATATCATAGTTCACATCCATTTTGTCATCACCAAACTACAAATATCATAGATCACATCCATTTTGTGAGTAAAAAACAACATCAGGGTTCAAATCATGAATACTTTTCAAGAGCGCCATCTGCATCTTCAAAGTTCTAGCTATTTATAACCACTTTTATATCCACTCTTTTACTTGCTAATTTATCGACACTCTTTGTGTTTGTTTTTGTTTGCCAAGAGAAATTTTACTGCTCTGCCCAAGTAACATTTTTCCTCTCATAAGATGCTCCGAGAGCGCTACGAGACTTATCTTAGGGAGCTAAATGCACTCTTGAGGAGTTCTTCTAGATTCTTATAAGATTGTTAAAAGCCTTAAATGGCCTAGTTATGGGAGCCTCTTGATCCTATAGGAAGAATTTTATTCTTCTTATGCGATTATAGACGCCGCTTTGTAAATTTGTAAATCTAGTAAAGCTCTCTGAACTCTTCCTATGGGAGTGCGTCTCTTCCTACAGAAGTTGTTAAAAAGAGAACGAGTGTGTGTAAACTTAAAAAAACATATATCTTTCGCATTTCGAATAGTTTGTATGTGTGTCTCTCATGTCAAAAAAATAATGTGTTTTTTGCTGCGAGTATTTATCTCACAAGTTAATTGACGTATTGTATTTGTAAAAATCATGGCATATGTAGGCTAAATTCTTGGTGCAATTAAAATTGCATCTACTAATTTAAACATTTTGCTTCGAAAAATAACAACGCGCTTCCAAAATTATGCATATTTAAAATATTTTGTTATTAATTATAATCTTATTATAGGGTTACCATTAATATTTTTTTTGGTGCAAAAATCACCAAAGTATGTTTTTATACAATTCACAAAATGCGATCATTCATACCATATTTTTTTCCAATTACTGTCATTATCATGCTTTTATGACAAAAATTGGATCTAGAGGTGTACAAAATATGACGCTTTTTCATTTTTAAGATTTTCTGAAATTTTCCAATATATTTGTCATTAAAAACTGACAAAAACAACTGATTTTTAAAGATGCCATTTTACTTGTGTCGTGTTAATATACTGCTGTCACAAATTTTAAATAATGTCATAACACAAAAAAGAATGTCCCCGCTCATTCTTCTCTGGTATAGTAGCTATGTATACTAAGTTATACAAATCCATTTTTTATACAACTAATATCATAAGCAAATAAGAGAAAACAAGATAAATATGACGTTTTGGTCAGAATGGAAAACCAAATATGATAATTCATTAAGAATATTATTTTTTAAGCTACGGTAACCCTCAAAATATAATGAAAACATTTTGTTCATATTGCAACATGTCTGCTGTTGATTGATACTTTAACTCTTGTTTTAACATCTCTATGAGATCTTTGGATGATGATGAAGTCCTATTGCAACGCTTGAGCTCCCGAAAGAAGTGTCGCTCTCAGTAAATATAAATTTTCTCTGAGAGACAGTACTTCTTATGGGAGCTAAAATGCTCTTATGGGACTTAAATTTGACATTTAACTTTTAAACGCAATACATTTGTCTGTGGGGCGTTTCTTTTTATTGCAATTGCCAACTTTTATTAAGAAATTTAAATGAGAAAGCAAAAAATCGATAATTGTGTTAGATTAACATTATGAAACAATGGAACTAAATTATAACCTAATAATTTTTCGAATAAAGTAACAATCAAAGTTAACTGGATATAGCTTGTTGTTATTTAAATCACTCCAAAGCTGATGACAGCCGATGCAACAACAGTATATATATATATATATACCATAAACATTATGTGATACTCATGGTGATTTCCATTTGTACAATTAATAAGATTGTTTCGATCAATTCTATCAAAATAATGCTTTTGAGATCGATTTTTCGGCAGATTGTTTTCTCTTTTTAATAATACTAATAATATTAACTACCTTAAGTTTGAAATGTGTGCTTTTTGTTTAGTATATTTCAGTGCTAAAAATTGTTGTTATAATATTTATAATCAAATTCACTACTACCCCCAAATTAGGTAAACAAACAGAACAAAAAATCGACCAAAGAAACTTGCTCGCAAAGAAAACAATCAAACTTTTCTTTGAAATCTAAAATTACATCTTCCACCACCAATCAAAAAACCAATCCGATAACATGAACAGAAGCAAGTTTTGTGAACAAAAAGAACGCACTGTACAATTCAACTACAACATCTGTTCGTTTGATATTCAAAGCTGCCGTCGTAGCTCCTATTAGAATCTTGAAAAAAACTTGAAATATTATTATGGGATTATAAAGACTAAAAATGACGTTTAGAGTTTTAATTTCATAACGAGATACTTATGTATGAGACTTAAATAGATTTAGATATAGGATTTAGGTACTTAATTTAAAAAATGCTTAGCTCTTACAATAAAAATGCTATGAGACGAATTTGAGTTTCATAACAAGAGATTCATTCTTAAGTATAACAATAGGATTTAAAAGAATCTTATGGGAGCTTTTTTCAGATTTGAAGAGCTTAACTCCGGGAGTTTGTTAGTTGGGTGGCTATAAAATTACCAATAAAATACGGCTTAATCAAAAAATTGGAATGTATTTTTTAACAGAATAGAGCTTGCGAGTTTCTGCCGCTGAAATTTTTTTAAATTTTAATTGCTAGTTTTTCATCCTTAAAACGTACAAAACACGACAAGTTTTGAGTGACTATTCAAAAAGTACCGCAAATAAATTTATACAGGGTGATTCACATACGGTGTGGCAAAAAGCTAGAGCGTGTAGGTTAGGTTGAAACAAGAAGCAAATCATACGTGAGGGGGGTTTTATTTCTCTCGTTTAACCAGAAGGAGCAATTTTCTAAAAAAAATCATTTAAAACAGGAAAAAAAATATTTAAAAACAATAGCTACACATACAATGTCAAGATACACTTGTTTGTAAAGCCAGAAATCTCTTCTTTTATTATTTTTTTAAGGAAAGTTTTTTTTTAGCGAATAGTTTATGAAAAATTAATTTTCAAACTCAAAATTTCTAAAAAATAAATTGAAAAAATTTTATTGAGAATTTAACGTTGTTAATATTCAATGCCCTAATTTAAGTCAAACACCAAACACCGGATGCTAAAATCTCTTTTAGTTCTTTAGTTTTAAGTCAATTTTTTAGAAAATTGCCCCTCCGGACTAAACGGGGAGGAATAGAATTCCCCTTATATAGGTACTATTTTTTCTTGTCTCAACACAACCTACGCGCTCGAGCTTTTTGCCGCACCGTATGCGAATCACCCTGTTTAAATCATAAAAGCAGTATACAGGTACTCTATACTAGCACTGTCCACTTAAAAGAGAGCTAAACTCAATTGCGGCTATTAAAATTGGCATCCGATTATAAGAGAGAGTTGTTATGTTATATTACTATTCTAATTATAAATACATTTATTAAAAATCATATATTTGTAATTCCTTTCTTTAGAATAGTCCGGTTAACATAGATGTCCAATAGGAAAGAGTACAGTGCAAAGGTATTTTATTTCTATCTAATATCTATGTAATATGGCGACAAGAAAAAAACGGACGGACGGAATCGTTTGCTTTGATGGAATTTAAATGGCTCTTTCACTAACATTCCTAAATCTATATTAAAAAACGCGAATAAAACATATACATTTCTAAAAAAATATCCACTGTCTCTCAAAGTCTAAAAACAAAAATTTGGTGGCAAAACAGCTAGCGAAGGACCAGGGGCTGGTAACTTATAACTCTCAACCAATCTTTCAGACGTGTCTACGAAGGAATTGAAGAGACCTAACAATGTATTGCCGAATATACGAACGGCTAAGGTGAGCAGCATTTTTTTCATTAAAGGAGATGCTCTTGGACGATTTGTCAATTACTAGAAAGAGGAAGTATCCGCGAAAAAAAAATACATTTATGTTCTTAGTTGGCAGAAGCTTTGATTCGATCCCACGACCTTTGGTGCGGCGTGAAAGTCCTCTACGCACTAACCATTTACGCCACATGCTTCTTCGATCTACTCCTCAAAGAGTCCAGAGCATAAAATTTCATTAATTTAATATTTTCAAAACAATTTATTTCGTTTGTTATTGGTCAGAGCGAAGTAAGCTTAAAACATGCAAACATGTTCAGCTTGAAATTCTCCAAATTTCTTGTCTCAGATCAAACTCAATTCCTCAGGACTAAAAACACGCACACAGAAATGGTTGAGTATATAGTTAAGTCTCTAGGCCATGGTTCTAAACGAGCTGTCGTGCTTACATACTTAGTTTTTATATCACTGAGTTTAGCATTCGAGGACATCTAGTTAGCCACAACCCCAACAATTCAAGATGACTATGGTTTTTCCAAGATGGTACTGTTCTGCGCATATCCATAAGATTTCAGCCTGTTAATTAATCTCTTTTGGTCAAAACCTTAAAACTGAAAATCAAGTTCTTATATTGATTAGAGTTAGAAGGGTTCAAAGAATGACAGCTTATTCAAATTGACTTTCTTCTGTTGCTTCTTTATTTGATGTATAATATTATGTTTCCTTATTAATCCAACATTTCATTTATATTGCTGGCTGAGGCACGATACTCGTAAACCTTTCGATAAACCTATGCATAAAAAGAGGTGTGGTGTGATTTCCTTTTCGTACTTATTCTTCACGTCGAAAATCTTCATCTCCTTAACTAATTTTTCACTTCAATAGCAGTAATTGATTTGTCTTATCGTCTCCTATAAGACTATCATCACCATCATCTCTATGATCAGCCCACGTAAAAAAAAAATCATAGACACACAACCGCACCCACACATACGAGTGCACATACACATATAGAGCCAATATTTCAATTCCAAAGCATCACTAAATATGCACCACACGTCCTATAATTTTTTATGTGAAATGAAAAACCATTTTTCGTTTGCATTTATACTGCCATACCCCATCATGCAAATGAAAAGCAATGCTTTCAAAAGGATCCTTCAGGAAAAAAAAATCTTAAATGAGAGAAAAAAAAAACGAAAAATAAATACATAAAGCCATTAAGGTGTATAAAAATTTGAATAATCTTTCGTTCAATGGGTTGGAGCTATATCAACCGAATCCCCATCATGTTCACAATTAGAGAGGACGACGAAGATAACGCGACCGACGCCGACGGGTGGCGATGGAGTTGACGAGGATCCTTCTTTACGACGAATGATGCCTGCTAATGCTGCCATATGAATAATATAAGCGTTCCATAGAAAACACTTCGAACGATCTCCAAGCTCGCACCTCATTACCACGTGATACTGGCTTCTTCAAAAACAAACCCTACAAAATGGATAGGAACAGCCAGCCAGCCAGCCAGCATCCTAGAAGTAACACATAATAGCCAATTTCCCACGTCACGAAAAGGTGTCATTAGGGACGACTGCAAAAGCAAAAGGTATGGCAAAAATACAAGAAGATTTAAATGAAGAAAGTAAAAAATTGGAAACGTACATACATGCATACATAGATATACCTATAGGTGTGTTTTAAATTGGATACACACCAAGGAAAAGTATCCATGGCCGTATTTGAGCAGATAACTACTAAAGTGACACCATCCGCTGAAAGTTCATCAATTCTTCCAAATTTTAGAATTCTATTTAGATGTCCGCCTTTTGGAAGAGCTAAGGAGGGTTCCATTTTGGATTTAATTGCACACACGGGATTCAGCTTATTGAAATAAGTTTGCAGCAGTTTTCTGTTATGGTGTAAGTAGGTATATGTAGTTGCTGAACACTTCTTCAAAACTAAATTGTGTTTTTTTTGACGAGTGGTTTTCAAGAAGAAAAAAAACGCATACAATATAATTTTATGGCCAATAATTTAGCTTTATGGTAAAGATAAGGGTTTGCCATTAAGTTTAAAAAATGATTTCGGGCAAGTGGCCACCACGGCTGGCTCGAATAAATTCCAGCCGAGAGGCCCAATTTTCGACAACTTTTTGCAGCATTGGGGCCGTATATCAGCCATAACGCGCCGAATATTCCCTTCCAAGGCGTCAATCGTCTCGGGCTTATCTGCGTAGACAAGCGATTTCACATAACTCCACAAAAAATAGTCCAGCGGTGTTAAATCGCATGATCTTGGAGGCCACGCCACAGACCCACAACGCGATATACTGCATTCACCAAAAGTTTCCTTCAATAAATTCATTGTTTTGTTTGCTGTATGGCATGTAGCGCCGTCTTGTTGGAACCAAAGGTCGTCCACATCAACATACTCCAATTCAGGCACGAAAAAGTCATTAATCATGGCTCTATAGCGTTCCCCATTGACTGTAACATTATGGCCGGGTTCATTTTTGAAGAAATATGGACCAATGATTCCCTCTGCCCATATAGACCACACCAAACAGTGACATTGTCAGGATATAACGGTGTCTCAGCACACACTTGAGGATTATCATCACTCCAAATACGGCAGTTTTTTTTATTGACGTATCCATTCAAATTAAAGTGAGCATCATCGCTAAAAAAAATTCGTTTATGAAAATTAGGATCAAAGGTAATCTTATTTTGTGCCCATTTGGGCACGGTTTGCAAACGTTGTTCAGGAGTAAGTCTATTCATTATGAAATGGCAAACCAAATTGAGCATAAATCAAGTGACAGCTGTGAAAAAGACCAACTCCGAAAAAAGTATTGCTAGATTGAAAACCAGGCGTCTAAAAAAAAACACCCTGTAGATCTACGTTTGTATGAATGAAAGGAAAGTTATCAGAAACATTTTACTAATTTCCTACAAAGCAAATTAAAAATAAATAAAATTTTAATTAGATATAAGTTCGGTGGCGGGCAAAAACAGGGCCTAGTAGCTTACAACTTCCAACCATTCCGTGTTTTTTGCTTGCAGGAATGGAGGGGACCTACAATTATTTCCTCCCGAATCCGAACGCCTACAGTTAGAAGCACTGCGGGCCTTTTCAATAATAAATACGTCCTTCTTTATAGCTATCCCAACCACGGAAAACTTTGATAGTGGTTGCGAGACCAAGTTATGACATAGTGTTTTTGCACCCACGCGTATCACGATTTCTGCAGACTCCGCGCGAAGCAATCCAACCAAAGAAACACGCCACTCAGGCGCGCTTTTGTAATGTAATGTATAATCCTCATCACTATATACGAGTATACACAACACCCAGCATCAAATCCAAAAATGGAAATTAGAAGTATTCTGCTAGAGAAGGTACCTATAGCCGATGGAAAAAGAAGAAAATAATGCGCCAAATACCGCCATCAATGGTCTTATACATTGCGCGTTGCGCCTTCTGCAACTATAGCTACTGCTGGAACTTTAAGGCAAAAAAGATCTATGGAATTATTTGTTCGTCTTGTCTGGCTTAAGACTACTTGGTAAGGTACTTCTGCTGTATCATACTGCCACTGCATGGGTGTTGCCTGCTGTTTGCAGATGCCCTGTTTTCTGAATTTTCATTTATTTTTTTTTGTTAAGGGATAGAGGTGTGATTTGTTGCAACTAAGCTGGTAAGATCCTCGAAAAGTAAAATACCAAAATAAAATAAAAGAAGAAATACATCAGATATAAGAAGAACTCATGATTTGTACTTTGCGTGGGTTAGCGTTTTAAGTGGCCAACACGAAAAGCACGACACGACTATACATATATTGCTTATACCATATCTGAAAGATTAATGTTTCTTCTATACATATAGTGAGCGCACTCTTGAGTAATTTATGAATTAGTATAAGCCATTTGATAGCGATTAATGTGGGATTGTAAGAGTTAAGACACTTATGTACATGGGATAGGCTACTTTTATGAAGTATATCCCAAAGATGACGGACAGACAAATTTGAAGGATTTTCTATTTTCTTTTTTTTTTTTTTTAAAGTACCCTCTGCCTACATAATTATTACGCACTTCAGCGCAGAAGGAAAATTGTTATGATCAGATTTAGGTACATGGAAATATTATTTGTCAGCTTTAAGTTCAAAATAATATGAAAACCGTTTCAAGATGATGCAGATTTGAGAAAAAGACTAAGGGCCGTTTACTGATACAAAACCTAAATATTTATGTTCAACATAGGTCCAGTTTTTCAGTGCGAGATTAAACTTAAGCCCGAGTTAACTCATCTAATGTGGTGAGTTAACTCGGGATTAACTGAACAGTTGCTTTTGATGTTTTATCCACAGAGTTTGTCAAGTCGTTCTGCGTGATTTCTCCACGGAAAAACTCCTTCCTCAGTTCACTGTGGGTTAATTTACTTCTAGAGTTAGCTAACTCTGGTTTAACTCACCACTGAAAAACTGGGCCTTATGTTCTGCTTAAAAGAAAATGTCACATAATTTCTTAAGTTGAGCTTGAGTATTTAAGTTTCGTTTAAGCAAATGGGGGGCAAATCGGTGTATTGGAGGTACCCAGGAGTAGGCCATCTGTTGGTTTCGTTTTTTAAAAAGCTTTACAAATATTTTTGAACGATTATTGCTTTATTGAAAAGATTAAGCTTTGCGATTAATTATGGAATTTTATTTGACTCAAATTACTGTTTTCGTTGACTTGGCAGCAGGCCATTAAGCCAACTCAATTTTTCAATATATTTTCTAAGGTTTCGGCCTCTATTTCATCTAAAGGTTGAAGAATATTGTTCTTAAGCGCCTGAAATGTATAAAGATTGTTTGCCTAGGATCGATATTTTTAATGAGAAGGCTCCGTAGTGGCCAATCAACATGAGCAAAACGAATGATTACACGATTATTGAACTTAGTGTGCAATAAGTAGATTGTAGGACGGCTTGTTTGGCACGTTGCTCCATGTTTCTTAAGCCAAACATTTCCAAAATTCAAATAATGAACTTTTGGCCATACAAAATCGGTAATCATGCCTCAGTAGTGCCCTCCATTGACTTTATGGTTTCTTCTATCGCCGCGTTGTCTTGGAAAAAATATGGTTAAACAGTGCAGCCACTCCAAAAACCATCACACCAAACAATTACAGCAATTGTTATTCTCTTCTGGGGGTACATGACGAACACGAAAAAATGTTCGATTATCAATCACCAAACCTGCCTTACAAATTTTCTTCACCAACTTGCATGCAGCAGCTGCAGTTGGTGCAATATTTCAACCGACAATTTCTCTAACAAAATTGAACTGTTTCGGCACCACCAGCATCCACTGTGGATGAAACTTTGCAATCGTAATTCGATCAATTTTGCACCGCTGAGTTTACTGGATTTCTGTCAAATTTTTGAGCCCAAAAGAGCTATCCACTGTAATTTGAGCAAGATCCTAAAGGGATGCGCCAATTTGCTTCAAATTTGGTATAGAGCATTTTTATGTGATTCTCTAGAGGTAAAATTCGAATTTTCGTTTAAGCTCATCTAGAAGTAGTAGATGCTAAACAACAGTTTTGGTTTCTTGTGAAATTTTGATGAAATTTGTACCTGTAATGACCAACGTGATTTCAAGAAAACTTTCAGGTTTTTGTCAAAAAAATTCACATAAGACATTTTTTTAATGGAAGTTTCGTTTTTACATTGGCAACACTGTTTTTACCGATAGTAATTTTGACAGCTGACTGGTAATTTCTGCTCAATATAGTTTGTCATTTCACGATGAACAGACTTAGGTATGTCAAAGCAGCGTTTGAAAATTATAATACACTGTCATTTTCCCTAAGCCCAAAGACTTTGATCTTGACGGTTTTATTTTGGAGTCTTTTTTTTGAGAATTTTGAAATTGTAATAGATCTTCAAAAAAAAGCACTTAAAAAGCTTACATCTTGAGTTCTTTAATCCTGATCGTCAAAATCATAGTTATAGGAATAATGACAGAGTGTCAATTCCCATTTTTTTTTTAAATGAATTTAAGCGATAATTATCCAGAAACAAAAATTGATAAAATCGTTGTTGTGGGACTGTGGAATAGTGAATTTCACATCATACATTTTATAACAACCATTTACACCATCAAAATTTACTAAACACCAAACTATATCCAATTGACTTTGATTGTGCCTTTATTGAAGAAATTATGAGGTTATAAAGCTGTTCCATTGTTTCAAAATGTAAATAATCTATGTAAATAAAAATTTGTTTTAATACATCAATAATAGTCGGCAATTGCAATGAAAAGGAACGCCCCACAGATAAATGTGTTTCGTTTGAAAGTTAATTGTCAAATTTAAGTCCTATAAGAGCATTTTAGTTAACATAAGAAGAAGTACTGGCTCTCAGAGAAAATTTATATTTATTGAGAGCGATACTTCTTACGGGAGCTCAAACGTTCTTATGAGACTACAATTTGACGTTTAACTTTCGAACGAAACAAATTTATCTGTGTGGCTTTCCTTTTCATCATCATCCAAAGATCTCATAGAGATGTTATTACAAGAGTTAAAGCATCAATCAAAAGCAGCCATGTTGCAATAAGAACAAAATGTTTTCATTACATTATTAGGGTTACCGTAGCTTTAAGAAAAATAAATTATATTATTTGGTTTTGCATTTTGACCAAAACTTGTAAAAAGTTTTATACGTCACATTCATTTTGTTTTTCCTTTTTTGCTGTCGACATTAGAATGGATTTGTATAACATACGTATTCGTTTTTGTGTTATGTCATTATTTTAAAATTGTGGCAGAAGAATATTAACACGACACAAGTAAAATTGCATCATTAAAAATTTGTTGTTTTTGTCAGTTTTTAATGACAAAAATATTGGAAGATTTCAGAAAATCTTAATAATGAAAAAGCGTCTGAAAACGCGTCAAATTTTCTGCCACTTTAGATCCAATTTCTGTCATTAAAGTACGATAACGAAAACAATTGGAAAAAAATATGGTATGAATGATCAAATTTTGTGAATTGTATAAAAACAGTTTGAAGAGACGCACTCCCATAGGAAGAGTTCAGAGAGCTTTAATAGATTTACAAAGCGGCGTCTATGTTCGCATAAGAAGAATAAGACTCTTGATATAGGATCAAGAGGCTCCCATAACTAGGCCATTTAAGGCTTTCAAAAATCTTATAAGAATCTATAAGAACTCCTCAAGCTCCCTAAAATAAGTCTAGTAAGGCTTTCGGAGCCTCTTATGAGAGGAAAAATTTACTTGGGGCCATCCCCACTGCCCTTGGTCATCCAAGCCTTTATATTGAAACCAGGTGGGTGTAATTTCGTTACCCACTTAGTATTTTTATTTCAGTTATAAGATTTCAACTCGAATATGTTGCAAAAACTTAAACTAAGGCCTACCTATACTATAGGAACGATTTTTTATGAGTTCTTATTACGTCGATATATCCCAGAAAAAGAATTAAGTTCGCAGTAAATGATGAATTACGCACTTTTTTTTAACATCACCTAAGTTTTTATTTCATTTTTAATTTGAATTCGCACACTCAAGTCAACCTTTTGAATCCCCAGAAGCAAATTTAACTAGGTACCTACATAAGTTAAAAGAGGTATATACTTTAGTTACGACTGTTATTTTTTTAATCTTTTTTCTTTAATTAATTGCCTTATCTTTCCACACCCTTAAACAACTTTCATACAACTTGAGAGATTAAACTATTACTATAGAACAAAATTCAAATTCTAAACGAAAATCTCTGAGTACTTTTAGGTAGGTATACACAATATAAATCTTAAGTGTGTTTATGTGATGTTTACCTTTTATACGATTAATCAGTAACGCACACTTTTGTTATTTTAATTTGACACACACATTAATAATCAACCCTGCCTAGGTCATAGTTTCCCTTTAAAGTCCCAAAAAAACGTACATACATAAATGTACACTTATGGATTTTATCTACACTTAGAAAAAGTACAGTGGTTGTTCTTGAATCGAAGAAAACTCATATCTTAAGCTTTCAAATAAAAATCATTTTCTTTGAGTTCTATCGTTTTTTATGACAAATTTTATCTAACTTTTAGAACTTTTTTTTTTTTTTTTTGGACAGAACACTCTTTTTAAACCCAAAAATAAAAAAATGAGAATTTCGTACAAGTTGTGAGTTTTTTTTTAATGTTGCCCATAATCCTTTGAAATTTTAAAGATTGATTTGCAAAATCTTGGAACACAATATTAAGTATGTAGGTATAATCGGTGACGACTTCTATTATTTAGATTTTCAGTTTTTGGCCCAAAACCCCTAGTTCAAAATATTTTTTTAAGAACAAATTGGAACAATAAGAGAATGGCAAACTTCATGCACTTTGAAATTGACTTAATTGAATATAATTTTGTGCCATTAGAGTTTAAAAATGATAGCGGTCAGAATATATTTTCACAAATCATTTCACCGCTGTGAAATTTACTCAAAATTGAAGCTCATTCATTGGATTTAATTACAGGATTATAGGTGATTCCTTTTAATTATGTAAGGTACAAGTAATGTTCTAATGCATATCTACACTATACATAAATATAAATTGTTCAACATGCTGCACCAAAAATGAGGCAACATAATTCCCCAGTTTGCAAGGTCTTTAACATTTTCCTTCACTCCTGGAATTATTTCCATTACTTGGCGATTCATCAGTAAATTTAAAAGAAATTCAGAACTTTTTCCGGGTTGTGTAAGCAAATTTGGCACTAAATTGTTACTATTGCAAATGGGTCATTTTATATATATTTCATTTTAATGTTTTTGTCTAAGTGTATAGTTATAGGTATGGGTTTGAAGGTATATATCGCTATAAAAAAGTCCTGCAAATTTTATTTATTTTACTTTATGTCCACATTTTGATGTAGGTGTTTGTACCGTCTACTTAAAAACATAACACTATTTATACCCTTCATGGTCATGCTAAATTAAAGGGAAAAGCTAAATATCACATTCGAAGAGTCAGAGTTGACAAATAAATTGTCACTAACAAAAATAATTAAACAAACCTATACAAAATCCAGCTCACACATCCATATCGTACTCGTACATAAGAAATTTAAAATAAAAAATAAACCTGCTGAACAAACACACACAAACACATAACACAAAAAAGTTAAGGATATCCATAACATTTACCTTGATGGAGAATACGGCGAGTAGTGCGGCGTATGCGCTGAATGTGATGTCCTCAATGGGAATCCGGGCATAACAAGAGGTGAAGCTCCGGTCATTTGGCAATGTGACCCTCCACCGACTCCTCCAACTCCAACTCCGCCCCCGCCGCCACCGCCACGATCTACACCACCACTACTCCCGGCTATGGAATTATTACCCGTTGACATATTTTGCGCCATCTGTTGTTGGTGGCTTACGCTTTGCATGGTACCCATTCTGCAAACAAACAAAAAAAATAAAATAAAACTTTGGCGTTAAAAGAATGTAAATACATGTACATATGTATGTATGAAAGCTACTATACTATGTTATTGTTTTATTTTTATTTTTATTATTTTATTTATCGGCGGGTTGTTAAGTAAGACGGAAATTTTAAATTAAAATACATAAATCAATACAAGAGCGAACAATGTTTTTATCGCCCGGTCACCGGGCACAGGGTGGCATTTTTTATATAGGTGTGTTTGTGTATAGGGATATGTGTTGTATATGCACTAGCTATGTTGTTGCCATGGGCCATGGGGTTATTCTGAGATAGCAGGACGCGCCACACAAAACTGATTGTAGGCACAAGTAGGTAAGTATACATAAAAAAGTTTTTTTTTTGTTGTGTTGCTTTTTATGTATTATAGTGTATGTTGTTGTTATTTCAAACAGGCAGGCTGCCTTAAAGGGCTCACAAGCCGCGGAAGGATACGTTTTTGTTACACAAACAAACAAATATAAAAAAGTTAAATAAAGTGTTGCGCCCAGTGATGAGCCATAAGGATACAACTATAATTTTTATCGGATTGTTTGTCCAGCGGCGAGGAGAAAAAAATCCTTAAAATTACAAAATATTGTGCTTTACTGACTTCAATATTGCGTTACTTACACATTTGAGGTTTTTGACACAATGAAATGAAAAACAACACCTTCCCGGAGGTAGGTACTGATGGTACATGGTATCTATACATCCTCCCTTTTTTGTGAGAGGACAATGATAAAATAATTGTGTTCAAATTTATTTTATTATTTGTTTTCTTTTGAGATTAATTTAATACAGGATTAAATTGAATTTTTGTAGCAATTTTTTTAACTAAGAAATTTGAAATTGTTTCTCTTCGTTGTTTTTTTACTTGCGATATAGGTACTATATGGGAAGTTATGGATTCGTACAAAAAATCGAACTCGAGATTTTGATCAAACTTTACATTACGATGATAGAGAAGTCAAAAAAAGTGGGTCTCGCAAAAACGTCCGTCTGTCTGTCTGTCTGTCTGTCTGTCTGTCGGTTCGACTACAGCCTAAACGGATGGGTCAATTTTCTTTAAACTTGGTACCTAGCGTTTTTTGGACATTCCCCCCACCCGTTTTTTTCTCTTTTTTTTTAGGACCAAAATTAACAGTAGCTGTCATACAAAATTTCTTGGCCAAAAAGGAAAAACTTATTTTTCTCAAATCCAGCGCTACCGAATTTGTTTTTAAGAACTCCATAAATTTAAATAGTTATAAGTTGCTGTTTAATAAAAAAAATGGTTCTGAAAAATGGTTATTAATGGTACCTCCCAAAGAACCATTTTTTTGATTTTCGCTTTTCTCGAAAACTGTTAAACAGATTCTGATCAATTTTTTTATGAAGAAGTATTGACACATTCTAAATATTATTATGTACCAACATTTTCAAAAAAATATTTTTTAGATTTTTAAAAAAAGTTTTAATATTTTTTTTTGAAAACTCAATATTTCAAAAACGACTTGGTCGATTTTCATTAAACTTGGTAAATAACAGTTTTTTAACTTTATCTAGAAGATTTTTGACAAAAATTATTCTAATACTCAAAAATAACGGTGCCTCCCATACAAATGTTAAAAAACCGTTATGAAAAATATTTTGTTTCTCAAAAACGACTCCTACGATTTTCATAAAAGTTTTTTTGTGTGTTAAAATTAGTACGATCTACCATTTAAAATTTTTAAAGTTTATGTTTTAGGTTTATTAACAGTACCTCTCATAGAACGGTTTCTTTGATTTTCGACTATCTCAACATCTGATCAACCGAATAAAATTAGATATTGTATACAGAAGCTTGTAACAAATATAAATAAAAGTGCGTATCAAAATTTTCTAAAAAATGATTTTTGGATTTTTAAAAAAAAAATCAAAATTATTTTTTGAAAATTCGATATTTCGAAAACTGGTAGCAGATTTTTTTATGAAGTTCAATTTTTAACGCAACATTAATAAATGCTTTAAATTGGCGTACCAATTATTTTTCTCAAAAATGTTAACGAAATTTTATATATAAAAAATTAATTATTTTTAAAACCGCTCCTACGATATTCAAAATTTTTTTCTCATAAATAAAGATTTATATAAGAAATCAGATGGTGTGCATCGCGTTGGGTTAAAGCGGATTCAAAGTATTTTAATCAATTTCTTTCTAATTTTGCTGATTTAAAACAATTTACCAGTTTAAATAGTATAATTTCCTTTTATGCATATTGCAAATGTGCAACACTAGCCTATATTGTTAATTTTTGTATACTCACATAATACCACCTGAAACTAAACTAAGATTTGGCAAATGGATAACATATATACTCCTATAGCTAATTTATTTCAGACTATAGAACCACAATGTGATCGCGCATAAGAGCAAGTTCGTGCGACCCAGTCGTGCATATTTTTTTTTTTAAGTTTGTTAATCTGATAGCTACATACGGTGCAAATGTGTTTTTAACACGAAAGTTGTGGGGTAATTTGATTTCTCTCATTTTGTATGTAATCTGGGTTACTTAATCCGAACATTTTCCAATAAAATTTCGTGACGGAACATGAGGACAAAAATGCAAAACAAAGTTTAAAATTCTCATAAATGTTGGCTTTTTTGTTTACTTAAAACTCGAAAATGGAAGTAATACAGTGAGTGATAGAATAAGAAGAGAAGTCTCCTCTGATTGTTGCCTACCGCAGTTCATCATAACCCGCAGTATAGAAGAGGTGAACTATAAAAAACCTTAAAAATATCAAGGCCACCAGTTTTGCTCGATTACCAGCGGAGGTCTTTAAATACGAAGGTGATATGTTGATACAGAACACTCATCGAACGATCCACCAAGTAATATGGTTAGAGGAAGTATGCCCTGCCCATAATGACTGGTCTATCAGCTATATGGATATTGTATCCATAATCTACAATCCTATGCCTTGCAAGAATTATCGAAGTATATCCCTATACTTAACGTTGCATATATAAGGTCCTGTATCAAACGTACTGTGTGAACGTCTTAACCCGTTCAATCGGCAAATAAACGAGTCAGGCTTCCCGCCTGGAACATAGATAAATTTCGTTTAGATAAAATTTAATGTTCATTTCTGGTGGTAAACAAATTTTATACATCAGTAGAAGATTCTGAAACACCTTCTAAAGTGTTTTTCTTGAAATTCAAGTTATATAATTTGAACTAAAAAATTGTTTTAAATCAACAAAATTGAAAATAAAACCTTAAAAAATCGTAGGAGCGCAGCGGTTTTAAAAATTATTAAGTTTTAATATACATGCCTGTCAATATTTTTAAGAAAAAAAAATTGGTATTCTTATTTTGATTATTTATTAATCAACCCATTTGCGAAATATCGAATTTTCAAAAAATTATTTTGACATTTTTTTTTTCAAAACTTTGATATACAATATATATTACAAAATGTAATCTGTTAATCAGATTATGAGGTGGTCGAAGGTAAAAAAAAAAACCTGCTGATAATAATTAAATGCAAAATGTAAATTTTTATTTTTTCAAAGTCGTATAGGAGTCGTTTATGAGCAAAAAAAGATTTTTCTTAACGGTTTTTAAACATTTGTATGGGAAGTACCATTATTTTTGGTTATATGCTTAGTTTTTGACTAAAAATCGTTTAGATAAAATCAAAAAAACTGCTTTTTAGCAAGTTTAATAACAATCGACCAAGTCGTTTTTGAAAAATTGAGTTTTCAAAAAAAATTTATTTTTTTTTTTTTAATTTGAATATTATATTTTTTTAAAAATTAACAGATATTATTTTAAATTCATCAAATCTTATTCATAAAAAAAATCGAGAAAAGCAAAAATTAAAAAAAAATGGTTCTTTGGGAGGTGCCATATATGAATAACCATTTTTCTGAAATATTTTATAGCAATTTATAAGTTTTAAAATTAATTCAAGTTTTTTTTTTTAACCAGTGAAGCCAATTTTGAGAAAAATAAGATTGTCCATTTTGGCCAAAACATTTTGTATGGCGGGTACCTACCGTTATTTTGGTTCCTAAAAAATGAAAAATAAACTATCGATGAATTGTCCACGAAACTCTAGGACAGACAGACAGACGGACATATTTTCAAGACTTACTTTTTTCGTCTTCCCTATCATCCTAATGTCAATATTGATACAGATCTCGACTTCGATTTTTTTTTTTAGAATCCATAATTTGCCATATTATAGTAACTATACATAAATCACAAGTAAAAAATATCACCTTTGTTGGTTTAAGAGTTTTATGATTTTTGCAGTCAATAGGGGCCACTGTGCTTCACACACTGGGGCCTTTTCGTACCAAACAGTGCTTCGATCAAATATTAGCGAATTGTAAAAAAATATATATACAGTCGACTCCGAGTATATGTACTCCGATTAAATGAAACTTTCGGTTATATGCAGCAAGAAATGTGTCACGTTTTTTTTTCAGGGCTTTTTCACACAAATTAGTATGGATAACTGCACTCCGCTTATTTTCTTTCTCAAAAAATAATTATTTTGTTCTGGAACAACTCCGCTTAGGTGAAACACTGAACGCATCAATAATTTTTTTAAGTTTGAACACATTTTAAAAATGACATGTTAATGGAATTCTCATCGTTCCAATTCTTTCAACAGTCACAATAAATTATTAAAAGTTGTTTTGTTTGTTGTTCGAGGATATTTATATTTTATTTTTATATCTTTGGAGATATTTCATATCACATCTTTTAAAGGGAAAATAAAGCTACCGTTATACTAAGTTTGGTTAAGTGCAACAAAGTTGCATGTTTCCGAAGTTTGTTTATATGAAAACTCCGCTTAATTGCAACAAATTTTCTCCATTTTTCGTGTTGCAATTAAGCGGAGTCGACTGTACTAGACAAAATTAAACATTGGGCACACGTTATAATGATATGAAATTTTGAGCACTGCTAAGTTTGATGGGACCCACTGTTCAACGATTGAAGAACAGGCGCAACCTTTTGGTCTTGAAGTATACAGAAGGGAAAACCAAGTAACGCAGCTATCAACAAACAAACAAAAATCTGTTCTGGGACAAGACTACAGTATATTACCACGAATACTTTTATATAAATTCAAGCCAGCAAAAATAACCTTCGGTGATGTTAAGATGAACCAGAAAAAATGATTTTGATGTGTAAGTTCGTTTTATCGAATCTTTAAAAAAAAATCTATTCATATTTCCCTAAAGTTAAATTCGAGCACCGTAGGTACAGTTAAGGTATACCTGTATCAATATAACATATCAAGCAACATTCTAAGACCGGCTTTCATTACATAACCCCCCAAGCAATGGGGAGAGATGCGTTATAAGCTTTAAAAAGAAGTCAACGTTCGTTTTGTTAAATGAAAAAAAAATATATACACGATTCACCCTGCAGGTATGCAATATTAAAGCATCGCTGACGACGATGACGCCCAGACAAGCACGCCAAATTAAAAAAAAAAAATGGAAGCCAGTAATTCCTCATTTCCGGATCAGACGGATTAATGTTTGCAGATGGATTTTGCTCTTTGGTCCTTCTGGCATTGCTCTTCGCATATGACATACATATATGTATGTTTGTGTATAATATATAGGAACATTTTCAGGATAGTAAATCCTTCTTTGACGGAAGTAGAGAGGGTGGTGATTATTTTTTTTTTTTTTTTTATTTATTTTGTTGGCATGTCATGTTCAAAATAAAAGTCGCGAAATTCACATAATGCCACGACCATGACGGTGACGAAAGTAAACTCATCCCAACATCATACAAAGAGGGATATGGATCTTTTGATAGAATCATCAAAAATGATTGGGTATGAAGTGGTATGATAGGCTTAAGAAGGATAATTCTTTGTATATTGTATCTGTAAAGATAGGTATCAATTTACCTATGCCTATAGTAATTAAAAAAATTATTATTGGAAAATCCATAGAATATTAAAATCATCAATTATTATTTGTGTCCCTGGGTTTAAAGACGTCAAATTATTTCTTTTTGCTTAATCGGTTTATTTGTGAATTTCTGAGCATAATTTTACAAAGTTACAGTGAAAGTAATCCCAAGGGGGGCTTCACCAAAGGAAGACCACTATACACTCGGAAAGGGTGACAGATATGTTTTGCATTATCCTTAAAATGACATTGGCGTTTCAAAAAAATAGTGGGATACCTAAAGAATTGTATTCAAACAGAATTTTCGATTAATTTAGAGAATTTTGGTCATTCAAAAATTATTGAGTACAAAAACAACCTGTTCCTACATTTTATCGGTATAAAGGCTTTTCCAATAAGAGGTGTTATTTTGATATTCAAAGAAAAAATAGCATTTTTTGAGATAAATGATCGGATGTTTATTTCATTATAAAGAGGAAGGTATGCCGTTAATAATGGAACACAACATTAGCCAAATGGCCGCCACGACCACGCTTACAGGACCATATCCTTTTCATGAAATTTTCCATAACCAAATCGCAAAGCGGCTGCCCTATGTCCTCGATAGCCTCACGAATTCCATCTTTGAGGTCTTGAATCGACGCTGGGCTGTTGGCGTAGACCTTATCTTTCACGTGGGCCCAAAGGAAGAAGTCGCAAGGTGTTAAATCACAAGATCTCGGTGGCCAATTGTGATCACCTCTTCGAGAGATAACACGGTCCGGAAACTTTTCCCGTAAAAGATCGATGGTTTCATTGCTTGTGTGGCACGTAGCGCCGTCTTGTTGAAAGTAAACGTTGTCCAGATCAATACCATCCAATTCCGGCCATAAAAAATCATTAATCATCTCTCGATAGCGCAATCCATTGACCGTAACTGTTGCTCCAGCCTCATTTTCGAAAAAGTAAGGTCCAATGACCCCGCCGGACCATAAACCGCACCAAACAGTCACGCGTTTAGGATGGAGAGGCTTTTCAACAATAACTCTTGGGTTTTCCGAGCCCCAGATGCGACAGTTTTGCTTGTTGACGTAGCCTCCGAGGTGGAAATGGGCCTCGTCAGTCAAGATGATTTTTCGATGAAATTCCGGATCATTTTCATGCATTTCAAGGACCCAATCAGCAAAGACACTACGTTGTTGATGATCAGCCGGCTTGAGTTCTTGTGTTAACTGAACTTTATAAGCCTTAAGACCCAAGTCTTTATGCAAAATACGGTGTAATGACGTTTGTGGAATGTCTAATTCCAAAGAACGACGAGGAATGGACAAACCTGGGTTTTCTTCAACTACTTTGGGCTACAACAGCAATATTCTCAGTTGTTCTTGAGCGACGTGCACGGGTTTTATTCTTCACATCACTAACTTGTCCCAACAGCTCGAATTTGTCCACCAATTTCTGTATTGCGGTCCGACAAGGTGCTTCACGACGACCCAAAAATGTTTTAGTTCTACGAACCGTCTCTGCCAAATTTTCACCATTTTTATAGTGAATTTTAATAATTTCAATGCGTTGTTGAAGCGTGTATCGTTCCATTTTCATTAATGGCGTAGTTTCTACTTGTCAAATGTCAAAAAATGACAGCTTCAAAAGTGACAGCTACCGAAATAGCGGGCTATTCAAAATAACACCTCTTATTGGAAAACCCTTTACTACGTTGTTTTAACACTTCTTTAAATTATAATTATATTTTATTTTAGTGTAACAAATCCCTATATTAATAAATGGAGTGATAGAACTTATATATCTGTTTACTTGTAGTTCATATTAATAAATGTGGAATAGTTTGTGACATGTGAAAGGCGATCGGATAAATTTTATTAGGCAATTTTGGCGTTTAAGAGCCGGATAGCTTCTTAACACCACACATGCATACTTCCTTAAGAACCGATTACTATACTACAATCATTGTTTTCTTAAATTAGTGCAAGTATCCCCAAGTAACATTTTTCCTCTCATAAGATGCTCGGAAAGCCTTACTAGAATTATTTTAGGGAGCTAAATGCACTCTTGAGGAGTTTTACTAGATTCTTATAAGATTGTTAAAAGCCTTAAATGGGCTAGTTATGGGAGCCTCTTGATCCAAACAGAGAAGCCGCTTTGTAAATCTAGTAAAGCTCTCTGAACTCTTCCTATGAGAGTGCGTCTCGTCCCACAGAAGTTGTTAAAAATAGAACGAGTGTGTGTAAACTTAAAAAAAAAATATATCTTTCGCATTTCGTATTTTTTTTAGAAGAAGGTAGGCGAATAGTTTTTATGTGTGTTCGTAATTCTCGCATGTCAAAAAGTAATGCGTTTTTTTGGTGCAAGTATTTATCTCACAAGTTAATTGACGTATAATATTTGTGAACATCTTGGCATATATAGGCTAAATTCTTGTTGCTAAAACCGATGTTCGTTTGACATTTAATGCTGGCGTCGTAGCTCCTATAAGAGTCTTTGAAAACACTTATTTTTTTAAATGTATTATCATGGGATTATAAAGACTTAAAGTGACGTTTAGAGTTGTAATTTCATAACGAGATACTTATAAGACTTAAATGGATTAAGCTATAAGATTTAAGTACTTTCAAATTTAAAAAATACTTAGCTCTTACAATAAAAATGCTATGAGACGAATTTGAGTTTCATAACAAGAGATTCATTCTTAAGTATAGCAATAGGATATAAAAGAATCTTATGGGAGTTTTTTTTTTTTAGATTTGAAGAGCTTAACTCCGGGAGTTTGTTATTTGGGATGTGACACAAGTATTGGAATGTTGCTACATTTTTATTAAGTGTTGCCGTGGCTGAAAGACGTGGTATAAGGACTGGATAGATATCATAAAATGAAAATATGTTTATTGATAAGAAAAGTTGTGAAGCAGATAATTCCCTATCCATGTGCCACCTTACATCACGTGTGTTGTGTTAAGCAGCGGATAGTGTTTTTTGTTGTATCAATAAGCCTTTATAAACATATGATTAAATTTGTTCTGCTTATTTCGAAAGCTCTTTTTAATATTTTTGTTTTATAGTGTCTCGAGCTATATTTATGTAATTATGAAACGCATTATAGTAACCTATCTCTCCCTACCAATTAGCACCTATAGGTACATAAATATTAATTTAAACCATAAAATGATTTAAATGGATATTTATAGCATTTATACACACACATACGGACATTTTGGCAGACAATGGCACGTGCCAAAACAAATGATATGTGTTACAAGCAAGCAACGGGGTTTGTCATGCGTCCAGCTTTAACCCGTGACACATTATTTTTAAAACATCGATCTGAAACCTTCACCATATGTACTTATAGGTATATGCATTTTATGTAATTACGTGCCTCTTTGCAAAAGCACGTGTTTGGCTCAAACCCCAATGAAAATGTATACAAATACAAACAATGATTAATGAAAAACAAAGTCTGACGAAATAGCGCAAATGTGTCTAACCTATTCTATCCTACAAAACACCCATACCGGGATGAACAGTATACCCTACTCAGTAACCGTTTGCTTCCTCTTGGGATATAAGATTCATAAAGATTACGATCGTGACGGTATTAGGAAACAGGTGATATAAATATCTTTGGGATATCAAAAGTCTGTGGAAAAAACACAAAAAATATTATAATGTTTGTTGTTGAGGGAGATATAGACATATTAGTTGGATTTTTAACTGGATTATAAAGTTTATTTTGGTGATGAAGCTTTTTTTTATTGTTCCTAGTTTTAACTAGATCAACGCCGCGGCGGCGGCGCGGAGTGGTGTGGCCTTGCAGTGAATTTGTGGCATATTTTTCAAGATCAAAGGTTGTGTTTTAGTTAGGATTTTTGGCTGTTTAAGGAAAGGTTTGCTGTTTTGGTATGTGAGAAAATTGTGTGCACAAAGAAGATTACCTATACTTAAAAGTGTTCCGGACGAAATTAAATAAGAAACCAGTAAAAGTTCCACTGTTTTTTTAAAACGACGTTTTTTTCGCTTCGGTTTTGCCATCTTAGCACCCTATATCCCATCTAAAAGGTCACAAATTGGTCCAAAAATATCGATTAGTTTCAGGTTAAGAAAACTTGTAATCAATGGTTTAATTTTTCGAGATTATCAGTGATTTTTAGCACTTCATTTGTGGGATATTCGCAAAAAAGTATACCATCTGAACCTTATAAAAGGTCAACTACCTACTTATAGTTTAAGTTAATATGGTTAGCCATAGGTTTTCAATGAAATTTTGAAGGTTTTTCAAGGTCATTCATTTTTACCACCTCATTTATGGGATATTCGAAAAAAAAAAAATACCATTTGAATGGTCAATAAATAATCATAAAAGGTCGCTTATAGTTTCAGAAACTCGTCAGCCATAGATTTGTTTTTTACGTTTTTCTTAAAAGATTTTTCAAACTCGTATAGTTGTGACATTGGAAAAATCTTTCAAAAATCTTTAAAAAAAAATTTAAAAAATCATTAAAAAATCCTATGCTGAAGATAGTTGACCTTTTTTTTAACATTTACTGGACCTTTTTGATGTCATACTTTTTTCCAAATATCCCACATATGCCAATGGGGTGCTAAGATCGTGATGCCAAATTTTCATCCTTCAGTATGGGTACACTTAACTTAATGATACATTAATGCTTTACCAATAATGACCATCTGTGGTGTATTATTGAATTAAAAAAAAAATTGTTAAAGTTATTGATTAGAATTTTTAAATTGGCATCAATTTTGTGTCAAAAAAATTTTAAAAGTTACCTACAATCGAAGAAATTCTAGCCCCATTTTTTTCGAAATTCTTACTTTTTAATTTTGTTTTTATATTTCAAAGTGTTATAAACATTGTTTCTAATATTTAATATTTATTGTTTGTAAACCCTTGATTCAGAATACTATTTGATAATAAATACAAGGTGGCGAAAAAGTTGTAACCCAATGTTCTCTTCACAACTATTTGATTATTGTGGAATAATTATTATTCATGTCTTGGTTGACGTGTATTTTGTAATCTGATGTTAATTTCAAAAATATCACAGTAGGTATAGAATTGACATTTGATGCCATTTGTAAAAAAATATAGCATATTTCGATAGAGTGATGACTTTTGCGCCACCTTCTATATGTTTTAAAATAAATGTTAGGTCTCCATACCTACATTGATACTATATCAGCCTACAAAAAAAAGATAACTACTCTGAAACTAAAAACATGGTCCGCCATCGGCCAACCGCTTAATCACCGTTAGCACGACAGACCTCGCACATTAAACAATCGACAAAGCAAAGTTGCGCAAAGATTATGACCTGACCACATTGTTTCATAACTTTTGTCTAAGTGTTTCAGGTGATGAGTCATCGCGCATTTGAGGCAAATTTCAGCTCAATTTGCAGCAGTTAAATTCTTTCGTGTGTCATTGCTCCGAATATAACGGGTGATATTTTAAGAGGTTAAGAACTTTTTTTAAAAAAAAAACACAAAAAATTCGAAAAAATGAATGAAATATTTATTTGAATCGATAGTTTGAACCTTGCAATTTAATGTTTAAAGATAATTTCATGCAAATGTTGACCGCGGCTGCGTCTCAGGTAGCCCATCCGCTGAGTCCAATTTTGGCATACTCTTTCACACATATCGGCCGGTATCTCACGAATGAATGCATGGATGTTGGCTTCCAGTGCGTCAATCGAAGCGGGCTTGTCCCTATAGACATTAGCCTTGACATACCCCCACAAAAAATAATCTAATGGTGTCAAATCGCACGATCTAGGCGGCCAATTGACCGGCCCGAAACGTGAAATTAACTGTTCACCAAACTCGCCTCGCAATTGCGCCATTGTTTCGCGTGCTGTGTGGCATGTGGCACCGTCTTGTTGAAACCACATATCATGCAAGTCAAGAACTTCCATTTCGGGCAAAAAAAAGTTTGTTATCAACGCTCGGTAGCGTTCACCATTGACAGTAACGCTGCGATTCGCATCATCTTTGAAGAAATAGGCCCAATAATGCCGCCGGCCCATAAACCGCACCAAACAGTGGCTTTTTCGGGATGCATTGGTAGCTGTTGCAATGCTTCTGGCTGATCTTCACTCCAAATGCGGCAATTTTGCTTATTTACGTACCCATTCAACCGAAAATGAGCCTCATCGCTGAACACAAGCAGCGCGCGATGAACATTTCGAACCGAGCACGAATTTTAATAGTAAAATTCAATAATTTGCAAGCGTTGTTCATTTGTAAGACGATCCATGGTTAAATTGCAAACCAAACTGAAGCTGTTTGACAGTCACACAAGGTACTAAACACACGTCAGCTGTCAAAACCAGTGTTGCCAAAACCAAACCAGCTTAAAAATCACCCGTTACAAGAGCCACGGATGTGATAAATATCTCATTCAGAAGGGCTTTAACATTTTAACTCTTTAACATTTTAACCATAAACTTAACATTCTCTGAAAATTTTTGAAGAAAGAAGAGCAAGGATATAGGTAAGTAGAAATCCCCTTCACAATAACCTAGCCCAGAGATTTATAGGTATTTCCAATTAAGTAGGGCCACAAGTGTGATCTATATACCAATACAACACTATGATATTTACTATGTTTACATCGACCCGTCTTATTGGAACACCGCCGCCTTCTTTTTGATTGGTTGTCTGGTGTACCTTCAAGTACCTAAGTCCCACCTTACTAAGCGCTAACGAAAAAAAAGGTTTAGATATAATAAATATTAAATTATACTTCCTGAATCAAATATCAAACGTATATAGATTTATTTTATTCAAAGCACAAGTCGCGCAATAAGATCTCTATCCTCACTCAAAAGAAGAAACAAAAAAAAAAGGTAAACAGTATCATATTGACATCATTAACATTTTATTAAAATTTCTTTTATCTGAGAGTATAGGTATACCTACCAACCTTATAGATATGTACATACACATAGATACCTACACATAAACATTTTAATAACCCATCCAATCCAAATGGGAGTCTCCAATGTCCTACGCGTTCTCCAAATATCTCGAAATACCTCGAAAATAAAAGGAATTCTCTAAAGTGTCGTCCTTAAGAAAAAAGTGTTACAAACTGTTACATTTTTCAGTCTTAAATTACCTTTTTATCTCAAGATTCTTCTTTTTTTTTATTTTTATTTTGTCAAGAATAAAATCCACTGCCTTATTTTCCGAAGAAATAAAAAAACATAAGTATATAAATATTTAATAACCATCCCTATATTAGAAGTGAAGCAGAAGCAGCGAGACTACCGCGCGCGTATAGATATCTCTATACCTATAACTTGGATTCCGTGCACCACACTGTAAAATGTTATTTTATTGGGTACTGTGTGTGTAGTACCCACTTATATATTTGCATACACTCGTGTGTATAAATACGTAAATTCCAATAGGCTCTAGAGTTTTGTGCCTTCTGTATATCGTGCGAATTCGTTTTCTGCACGCAGAGCATATATACACTCCAAATAAAAGAAGACGACAGCGAACAAAAAAAAAAAATAAAACAAACAATAAAATTTGTAAATAAGTAAACAGACAGGGAAAAACCTTAAGAAGCTTAAAGGATTCCCGGCGTAAAATTACTCTCAAGTGGAAATAATAAAAAATGCTATGCGCGCCCGCATACACAAATTCAAAAAGAAAAAAAAAAAAATACACAAAATCACTTGAGAAGGAACCAAGCCAAAGAGGAAATCTAGACTCAGTTGAGGGTGTGAGCAAAGTCCTTAAATTGTATTGTATGCTCTTAGCAAATAAAAGCACGCACTGGCACATAAATAGACATAACCTTCAATCTCATCGCGTCCTCGACCTCCCTCCTTGTGTCTTAAGAGATATAGTCCTTTTCTTTTTGCATTAAAAAAAAAATCAACAAAAAAAAAAGAATATCTACTTATGAGAAGTCTTGAACTTAAAAGAGATTACAAATTTCAATTGTATTGAGGCCAGAGAATGATGCGGGGGAACTTATATTACATTCGCAACACTAAATAGTCCTTATTAAAGTTCATTCACAAGGACTCACACTTTGGTGTCAGTGTGTTTTCACTATTCTTACACAGGAAATGACATACAAAAATGATGATAATGACGATATTCATGCGTTTGACTGAACAACTCGTAAAATGATGAAAGAAGGATCAAGTTTTTTGGGCTCCATTTATTAAAAGGTGCATTATTTTACCAATATTATATCTACATACTCTCGACCGGCGTATGTAGTGTAACAAGGACACAAATGAGAACATCACATCATCATATATGTATAGTATACGTACCTATGTTAAGTGGTGTATTCATCTGCAAACATACCCCCATCTTCTGCTAAATTCAACCCCATTTCAAGCCCAAAAACCATCCACTATACCTAATATAGGCTTTGCTATACCTACATATATGCGAAAAAAAGGAGTCTTATCGCGTATTTGGCGTTATTCTCTCTCCGGTATGCATCATTTTTACCCATCAAAAACGATTTTGACGCTTTCGGCAATCCGGGTAGTTTAAAGGGATGTTGGATAAATAACGACAACACGAAAAAAAAAATCAAAATCAAAGAGGGGTCTTCTAGCCTCGGAAAATATGAACATAATAAAATAATGATGAAAAACTCGCTGCAAATGCCGGGGGCGGACATTTTTCACCATTCCTTTAATAGAAGTTTCTGATATTTTAAATACAGGGTGTTCTATTTCAGTGGTTTTTTGCAGCATCGTCACATAATTTGAAGTTAACTCCACTAACGACCAGTTGTACAAACAATTGATCCGCGGTTTAGCATTGGTTCAAGGTTTTAATCCACTTTTTTCGTTTCAGCCATGGTTCCGCGTTCAAGCAGCACAAATAATAGTTATCAGCCCTATTAATAAAAAAAAGAAAACACTATCCACTCCTTAATACACCACATGTTAGCTGGCACATGGATAGTGAACTTATCTGTTTGATAACTTTTCCTATCAATAAACACATTTTTTGCTTTATGATAACTTTCCAGTCTTTACAGCTGGAAGCACGGAAACACATCTTAATGTAGCAATGTGTGTCAAGCTGTCAAGTACATCTTTTTCTTTATTTATTTTATATTATGATTGTAGTAGTAAACGGTTCTATAAGATGTATACATGTGTGTTTTAAGAAGTTATGCGTCTCTTAAACGCCAAAATTGGCGAATTAAAGTTATCCACTCGCTATCACATGTCTCAGACCATTCTAAATTTATTAATATGAATTGAAAGTTGACAGACAGACAGACACTCAGACAGTTGCAAATCTTTTCACGCCATTATTCGATGTTTATTAATAGAGAAGTATATGTTTAAGTATGTGATAGTAACCAAAAACATGTTTGCACAAATGGTGAACAGTTAACGCAGAAGTTAATCGGTGGGTTCAAATCTTGAACCAATGCTGCTTCATATGTTAAACTTAGATTTATTGTGTAAACTAGCAGTTAACTTTAGGTATCTATTGAAGGAAAAACATGTTACAAGAGTTAACTCGGGGTTTACTCCGATACTACAAACATTTCGCATTGAAAAAACTGAGCTAAAAAGTCTTTTAGGTGTAACCAGAATTGCGAGGTGAAGGTAAGAAGGAATAGAAAGACAGGGAAGACACATTGTTGGCTCACCTTATTATTGTTTCAATGAAAACAACATCCTAAAGTGGAGCTCGTACCAACATCTCTGAGTTACCAATCAAGCACGTTTTTTTATTGTTAATATCTCGACATCTATCTATTTTCATTTTTGAAAAAAAAAATGTTCAAAAAACATTTTGACAATTACGTTCGCATAGGAGCAACAGATTTCGAAAAAAAAAACTTGTCCAAAAGTCACAATGTACCTAATTGCATGTTTTTTTTTGATGTGCAATTAGGGATAAAGTACAAAGCGCGTTTGCACACATTTTTCTCAAAATCTGTTGCTATTACTAAAAAAGTATTTTTTGTGTAAATTGCACAAGATGTTCATAGTTTTCACTTTAATTTTTTTGTTCCAAGAAATTAATAGTTTTAAAGCCATTAGAAAACAACTGAGGTTTTCCCTATTTACCCTACAAAATCAAAAGAAATACTTAAAACATTAAAATAATGCTCTCCACCAAAATTCAGTTGTGTCGAACTTTTTTTTGAAGTTAAAGTCTTATTTTACTAGTCTGTTTAGCGAAACTAGACATTTATTTTCATCATAGTGCTCAGCAATGCCATTTCTGTAGTTTTAGTTAAACAGTTTTAGCTGTTTCAATGTGACTGAATGACTAAAAACAAGTACTAAATTCAAACTATATAGCTATACCTACTTCTTTTATAACTTAGTTCGATTTATTAGATTCTTTATATGTTCATACTGAAACACCCTTTTAACACATATGTATATGAAACTACACGTGTCAGTTGTGTTTAGACAGAATGACAATTTCCCAGTAAGGCAACAACAACAACAACAACAAAAAAAGATCTTCCACAAGTCTATATATGAATAAACAAAAATGTCTGCCCATTGAAGGGTCTGACGGCCTGATGGGATTTTCCAGCGGCAAAAAAAAACAACAAACAAAACGAATAGGTAGGTATATTGCATCAGGGTGAATAAGAAAAAAAAATCGTTTGAGAAGGACATTTTAAGGCAATCCCTTAATTTGATATATTTTTTTTTATTACATTTTAGTTCACAACCAGAACAACCACCAGTCAGTCTCACTCAGTATAGAGTTGCTTGGTTATCCTTGTGTGAACACAAATATTAGTCACCAAATTGCAAAGGAAAGGACGAAAAAATTATCTCGAGGGTGTTTACCCTACACTCTGGGTTTCTATATTATTATTATTATGCTACTCGTATGTGTCCTATACTTGACGGAGTCTGACGCCGGCCGTTTCCCTCTGTCTCTGTTACTCTAGATTTGTACTCCTTCCATTGTTGCATGATTAATGTCATTTGCAAAATTTTATCATCAAACCGAATCGGCAATTGGTATTGCATAAATCCAATTGAATGCAGGGTCAGCTTTATCATAACTGTTAACTATGACGGTATAACTTCCAATAGCTGTAGCGGCGGGTGATTGCAGTGACGTTCCGGGAGGGATGCTTTTTTTTATGAAGCGAGAGGATGTGTGTGAGAGAGAGTAGGATTCAGAGGTTGTTAGTCTGGCTAAACCTTTGGGATTAGGCGGGGATCAGACAAAAACCTGCGGGGGCAGCTGCTATCATTTCAAAAAATAAAGAGATATATATACATACACTCATGACACATTTGCACAACATTTATCGATGATGTAGGTTTTTTTTTTTTAATTTGTATGCTGGAAGTTGTATGGACATACAATTAAGATCTCTTTTTTTATTTTGTATGTGCACAAAATATTATACGTTTGGTTTTCAATTAACAGCTGCTTTAATAATTAAAATGCTATTCCTATAAAAAGTTAAAATAATATTCTTTTGCAAAATGGACAAACGATTAATTTGTTGCGGTCATGGCTTGGTGTATACGTAAACTGGAAAAAACTATTCCCAAGGAAATCTATTAGGGTTGATCCAGATAAAAAAAAAAATCAGACTAAAAATCCTAAAAACAATCAAAATCTGGAAACAACAAAAATATTTCGAATAACAAACTGCCAATAGTAAAACTCTCTATACTAATTCATCAAAGATAAAAAATGTAGTCCGTTTTTTTTGGATTTAAAGTGGTTTCGCCCTTTTTTTTAAATTTAAGTTGATTACTTAAAAATTGTTCAATTTTATATCTAATACTTTAAATGTAGAAAAATATTGACAACCAATGCGAAATTTTTTAGACAACGCTAATTTGTAGTACAGTGGAGTCTCGATAACTTGAACATTCCAATAACTTGAACAGTTAATTTCTCTCTTCGCATTCTTTATCAGACCATTTGCAAAACTTGCTACCTTGAATTTTTCCCTCAAGTATAGGTACTCAATAAATTGACCAAATAAAATGTTTGCAAACTCTGTTAACTTGAACAAAGTTTGATGTTTGAATTTCTGCAGGTACCCAGGATGTTGGTCCAAAATGAAAATTTGTAAAGGGGAATCTCAGGAAATTACTTTAGTATTTCTTTATAAGGCTTTATTCTCCTGAATCTGAAAATGTGCTGCGCCAGGCTATAAGCAGTGTAAAATAACGAATTTTTTTCAAGTCTTTTCAAAATCGTCTCATTTCAAATTATTTATTTATTATATTATTATTATTATAAAATGAATTATGATATCCCTTTTTTATCTTGATCCAGTGTAACTTGAACAAACCTATAGTTTGAACACCCCTGGTTTCATACGTGTTCAAGTTAACGAGCGTCCACTGTATTCTTTATCAATTGATTTTCTTAAAGAGTTTTCATAAAAATATTTTGATGAAATAACTTTTCGATCGCTTAAATATGATTATCTTAAAAACCTTTTTAATTTAATAATTAGTACAATTTGGGAATTATTTTATTATTTTAACCATTCCCCACTCAAAGACGTACGTCGACAGTAAATATCAATAATTTGCATCTGAGAAATAGGCTTTTTTCAAAAACAAAAAAAGTTATGCTGTTATGTCGACTTGTACTTGCATGTGCCTTTAATAGGTTTTAAAAATCCTGAAATTGAACAACAAAAAATCCAACGAATTAGAATAAACAAGTTAACTCTGATGTCCAATCGGTTTAAATTGAACCGAGGTTCCATTTTCTGTGAAGCGTATATGTATTTAATCTCTTAGAAGAACCCTTAAATGTATTCCATAAATGTAAACACATAAATATCAGTTCGAAATCATCTGCACTTTCACCTTTCACTCTGTCCGTTCTCTGAAAAATCCAATGTGGAGATTTCAGGGAGCTTTAGGTATGCTGTGGATGTCTATACAGTTGAATCTGCTTAAATGCAACACCATAATAATTATGCATTTATTGCAGACAATTTGTTTCAGTTGAGCAGGTGTTTTCACTTGAATGGATTTCAGTTATAGGTATAGGTATGCAAATTATATAAAGGGTTTTCCAATAAGAGGTGTTATTTGATAATAAATTAATAAAAATGGAACAATACACGCTTCAACAACGCATTGAAATTGTTAAAATTCACTATAAAATGGTGAAAATTTGGCAGAGACGGTTCGTAAAACTAAAACATTTTTGGGTCGTCGTGAAGCACCTTGTCGGACCGCAATACAGAAATTGGTGGACAAATTCGAGCTGTTGGGACAAGTTAGTGATGTGAAGAATAAAACCCGTGCACGTCGCTCAAGAACAATTGAGAATATTGCTGTTGTAGCCCAAGGTGTTGAAGAAAACCCATTCCATTCCTCGTCGTTCTTTGGAATTAGGCATTCCACAAACGTCATTACACCGTATTTTGCATAAAGACTTGGCTTATAAAGTTCAGTTAACACAAGAACTCAAGCCGGCTGATCATCATCAACGTCGTGTCTTTGCTGATTAGGTCCTTGAAATGCATGAAAATGATCCGGAATTTCATCGAAAAATCATCTTGACTGATGAGGCCCATTTCCACCTCGGAGGCTACGTCAACAAGCAAAACTGTCGCATCTGGGGCTCGGAAAACCCAAGAGTTATTGTTGAAAATGCCTCTCCATCCTCAACGCGTGACTGTTTGGTGCGGTTTATGGTCCGGCGGGGTCATTGGACCTTACTTTTTCGTAAATGAGGCTGGAGCAACAGTTACGGTCAATGGATTGCGCTATCGAGAGATGATTAATGATTTTTTATGGCCGGAATTGGATGGTATTGATCTGGACAACGTTTACTTTCAACAAGACGGCCGGCGCTACGTGTCACACAAGCAATGAAACCATCGATCTTTTACGGGAAAAGTTTCCGGACCGTGTTATCTCTCGAAGAGGTGATCACAATTGGCCACCGAGATCTTGTGATTTAACACCTTGCGACTTGTTCCTTTGGGGCCACGTGAAAGATAAGGTTTACGCCAACAGCCCAGCGTCGATTCAAGACCTCAAAGATGGAATTCGTGAGGCTATCGAGGACATAGGGCAGCCACTTTGCGATTTGGTTATGGAAAATTTCATGAAAAGGATATGGTACTGTAAGCGTGGTCGTGGCGGCCATTTGGCTGATGTTGTGTTTCATTATTAACGGCATACCTTCCTCTTTATAATGAAATAAACATCCGATCATTTATCTCAAAAAATACCATTTTTCTTTGAATATCAAAATAACACCTCTTATTGGAAAACTCTTTAGTTTGAATGGAAAATGTTCAAAAACTTGCATATTTGTTGCAGATAACCGATTTTGTCAGTAAGGCGGAGGGCAATTAAGCAGACTCAACTGTAGCCAAATTCTGCAAGAATATCAAACTTAAATTCATATGATTTATCCTAGACTCTAAATGGCTACAAAAATGAAATCTGTTTAATTTCAGATGCAAATGGCTCTTATGGTAAGCGTTGCCGCAACCTGAAATGAAAACTCGTAAGGCCAACTTCATCGCTAGATTTCTTAAAATTTTTAATTTAAAAAGTTGCTACAGAAGTGTGCAGACTCAAGAATGTAGAACAAAATTTACAAACAAATTAGTTCCTAAGTATATATCAACACAAATGTAGGTAAGGTATCTCTTTGCGAAAAAAAAAAACAAAAAACTAAATTCTTCTAAATTCTAACACTATAGGTATATCCTGTAGGTTTTTTCATTGTTTTACATAAACTTCAAGGTTAACAAAGTTTTTTATTGCATTTTGAATCTTAAATATTCTTTCATTATTCGGCAAGTGATTTCTCCAAATGTCGCTAGAAAAAGTTGGTTGACGCTAGAAAAAATCTAGCTACACAACTTCATGTGAAAAATGGAAAAGATACTCTATAGCTTTTAACGGCATTTAGTCCATAAAAATTGGACTTGGACTCATCAGTTGAGCATAGTGAGGGCCTTGTCAATACGCATTATTAAGTTCAGTTCAACTTACAATGTGAACTATATGCAACAAGATTAAAATTCTTAATCATTAAGCTGGAAGTTTCTGCCCAGGGCCAAGCTTTGTGAGATCGCCGGGACGAAACGCTAATTTCCATGGACTAAAGACGTTAAAAGCTATTTTGAATCAATAATTCAACAACTCCAATTAAATAGTGCTTAGTCTTCTACTTGGCTGATGTATTTCAGTATAGTATATAGAATTTGTAATAAAAAACATTCATAGGAAAAGATACTATTTGAGCCTTATATTCGACCAAAAGTCAGTTATTGTAAAGGGTGGTTAAATTTTAAGGGCCGATGTTGATTTTGAATAAAACACAAATTATTTAAGAAATTATTGTCATTTCTTTTTATTATGATAATATTGATATCGTTCAATTATGTTTACGGAACAAAATATCGGCCAAATGGCCACCGCGACCTCGGCGGCACACCTCCATCCGATGATCCAAATTTTCGATGACGCTGAGGCATAATTGAGGTTCTATGCCGTTAATGTGCCGAATTATCTCATCCTTTAGCTCTTGAATTGTTGCTGGCTTATCGACGTACACCTTTTCTTTCAAATAACCCCAAAGAAAGAAGTCCAACGGTGTCAAATCACAAGATATTGGCGGCCAATTGACATCGCCACCACGTGAGATAACACGGCTATTGAATTTGTCGCGCAAAAGAGCCATTGTTTCGTTAGATGTGTCGCAAGTGGCACCGTCCTGTTGAAACCACATATCGTCCACATCCATATCTTCCAATTCGGGCCATAAAAAGTTCGTTATCATCTCACGATAGCGAACACCATTCACAGTAACTGCCTGACCGGACTCATTTTCGAAAAAATACGGCCCGATGATGCCACCAGCCCATAAACCGCACCAAAAAGTCACTCTTTGTGGGTGCATTGGTTTTTCGACAATCACTCTTAAATTACCATTTGCACAAATTCGGCAATTCTGCTTATTGACGAATCCACAGAGGTGAAAATGTGCCTCATCACTGAAGATGATTTTCTTCGAAAATTGATCATCCGCTGTTGCCATTTCTTTCCACCATTCTGACCATTGACGACGCTTGAAATGATCAAGACGCTTTAGTTCTTGAGTCAATTGCACCTTGTAAGCGTGTAAATGCAAGTCTTTATGCATAATGTTCATCACCGACGACCGTGAGAGGTGCAATTGTTGGGCACGACGACAAGTTGAGGAGGACGGCTCTTCAGCCACACTATCGCAAACAGCAGCAATATTTTCTGCAGTAGGTACGAGCTGTACGAGCATGCACTGGTATTTTCACATCTCCTACAGACTCGGTTTGCTCAAATGTATGCACGATCTTTCCATGGTTCAAATTGAGTTAGTCAGAAATTGAGAAATGTCAAATGAAATGCAAAAAAAAACTTGACGTTTAGGTGTGGTTCACATTCAACATCTGCCCTTAAAATTTAACCACCCTTTAGATTTATTATCAAATTCCTGAATCGACAATTTATAGAATGAATTTCCCGAAGACACTACTACACTTGCCCATAGTTTGGTTTTTCGAATTGCAAATCAGTTTCCTTAGAGGTTATTGTTTTTATGCTAGGAAAACCTAAAGCTGGTGAACGTTCTGGTTCTCTCTCCACTAACCTCACCTAACGCAAAAAAATGTAGAATTTTAAATTTATTTTCAAATTATTATAATTAAAAACGTAACTTTTCCTGATGTTCCTAATTTAAATAGTTTTTTTGTTCAATCATTTATTTTTAAGCCTCGTTGATAAATAATAAAAAAATTCTTTTTAAATTTGTTTTTTTTTATTATTTTTTCCGCTCTCATTCCAGTAGAATTAAATTTAACTGTTCAACCACTTCAAAAAAAAAAAATAAAAAAAAATTATTAAAAAAAAAAACAACATCTATTTATGTCGACGTTCACTCACTCCTGACGCGCTAATTTTAAAGGAGTCGGTGTCCTAATGGCAATATACTCGCAATTACCATTTTGTATATCCATCAAAGAATTTCAATTCGGCAAAACATCACGGACATCCAAATGAAACTGCTTCGCGGTGTTTTAGTTAAAGTTGATGTTTTTGTTGTTGTTTTGTTTTGTTTTGTTGGCAAAGAGAAGGTTCTCCTGCTTCTTTCAAATTCAATCCCAGCTCGAACCCAAAAACATCCGCACGCCACACCGTACCGCCACCGCGCGCCGCCCGCACCACACCGAAAATGTATTTATTTCGAAACTAATTTATAATTCATCCGGGTATTTCATTAGGTTTAATTTGAAACACTTTTAGACCTTTCGACCGAATCTACCGAAAATGTGTGTATATTTCGTCCTGGCTATACCTACCAAAAAAGCGAAACTTAGGTATTCTGTTTTTGGCTTTCATCAGAGGATATAGGGAGTTTTTGGAGAGGTGGAGGATGGGGCGGGAGACTTGTTTTTTTAGGGATTTCGGCAACCGAGTGTTTTTGTTTTGTTATATGTCCGTCCGTTCCGTTCTGCCAATGTAACTTGATGGGTATTAGTTTTTTTGTGCTGTTGTTTAGATAGGTATATCATCCCCATCGTATGGCAGCTACCGATTTAGTCCTTTTTTAGGAGCTTCAACAAAGGTATAGACAGAGGAATGGTTGCGCACATTTTATATCTTAGATATATCTACTGTAGATACCTTAGATATACAGACGAAAAATATTTTACTTTGAATATAAATTTATGAATTATAATTTTAAATTTAATTCTAGAGAAAAGGTGTTTTGTATGCGTATACCTTTCTTTATAATAATGTATAGTTGAAGACTAGAGACTGGAGAGGATAGGCAAGGGGAGGGGGATGTATATGGGTATGTCCTTGTCCATGTTTTAGGTCACATTCTATAAGACACTGTCTGTTGAAGATGGATGAAGGACAATTATAGAAGATTGACGGGAAGTTATTTACCAAAGAAACAATCTTTTGTTGTCTGTTCAATTTCCCTTTTGTGGTTTATTTAATTTATATTTGCGGATGGAACCAAGATGGCTCAAGTCCTTAAAATTTTCATCTTTTTTTTGTTGTTGTTGTGTTTGTTTACATTTACTTTATCTCCCGAAATTGTTATTTCTATATATCTTTCTCTCTCTGATTTCTTTTAACTATAGGTATAGGTATACTATATAGTATGCCAGAGTGTGGTTAAAAAGATGGTGCATGTGTATCTATCTATACAGAGGAGGAAGAAGCTCTTTTGAGTAGCTTTTAGTGGTAGATAAATATTTATACAATATGATCGTTTTGTGTTGCTGTTAGGTAGGTATATATCTTGTATATCAAAGTTAGATTGATTGGCATTAAAATTATATTGATAGATGTTTTCCGTCATTTTTTTTTTTTTATTTCTTGTTTCAACTCACTTATATCCAACTCTATATATATATATATCAATCTATATCCAACAGTAGCAGCATAAGAAATTCGAATCTTTAATAATATCAAGCTTTCCATCTCACATTTTGAATTAATCCATTAGCAAAAGCTAACGATAGCATAAACAAAAAACACACAATTCATATATCAGCGCTGTCGTTCTGATACTCGCAATGCATTTGAGTCAGTGTTGGTAAGTATCCTTGTGCTATAATTTTTAGGTATCTACTTGCTGAAAAGGGCAAGTATTGGCCTTGTGTAAACAAAAAATTAGGCGTTTTAATAAAATTATCATTTTGATAGTGAAAAAGTCCAATAAAGTTGTTTTCGACATTCTGTGCCAGTTCGCTTTGAGATAGTAGATGGAGATAGAAGCTATTGGGGCGTACTGATTTGCTTCAAATTTACAACAGAGCATTCTTATATAATTTCTTATAGAGGAGAAATTCGACTTTTTATTTTAGTTCTTCAAGAATGAGTAATTTCTATATTCTAGCACAGGAGAATTTAAAAAAAAAAAATTGGCCAAATTCCGAAATAATTCCAACAAAGCTGAATTTTGATGGAGAGCTTTAGGTACTTGTATGTCTTTGGCATTTTCCAAAAAAGAACCCTAAATTTGGAATGGAGTTAAAGTTTTTAGGGGGGTTGAAAGGAAGTGAAGTTTAGTTTTTTTGCAAAATTTCTAGAAAACTATCAGTTTTTTTTTTGTTTTAATGAGAAGGTAAAAGTTTTAGCTGATGTGATTCTACTTATATACTTTTTTGTACAATCAATAGATTTTGAAAAAAAAAAATACATTTTTTTTTCTAAAAAAATCTGATAGTTTTCGAGAAATTTATAAAATCTGAACTTCATTTCAGATTCATATATCAGATTCATTCATAAAAACCTTAGCTCCGGTCCAAATTTTAGGCACTAAAATTAAACTTCTTGGGGATTTTCCAAGGTTTTACCTACTGTACAATGATTAATTTTCAACAAAAACATAGTACCAAATTGTAATGCTAAAATTTTTCGAGATTTTCAAGCTTGCCGAAATGCCGAAAATTCTGGAAGACTGTGTTAGAAGTTAACAAAAAACAATAAAGAAGTTGGTATATACCTACCACTTGAATTGACCATGTAGAATGCTGACGAAAGAAAATGTCTCTTCATCTTTTCAACTTGTCAATAAAAGCCTATCTCTAGAACTAAGAGCTACATAGATATGCTCTATTTTCATTTTTTGAAGGTACAAATACTGTTGAATGATCTCCGCAAAACAATAAGTCTCTGGGATCGAATGAAATACCTCAAGAATTTTACAAATTCAGCAATTTTTGTGTGTAGAATAATTTTAGCCAAAGCTTTATTTCAAGCGTAATAAATATAAGCGCTTGTTTACCAGACTGCTTTAGAGAGGCTTTAATTTGTCCAATCTTCAAAATAGGTAACAACATATTTTTGAGAGCATCATAGAGAGATAGAGAACATATTGAGCTTGTCCACGAATAATAATTATCTCTTTAATTAGGATATCCAGAAGTTTAAACTTAAAAATCGATGTTAGATAGATAACTCCAACCTGAAGAATATTGATGCAATGGGAATATATTGAATACAAAGCAAAATATAGCATCTTCAAAATAACACCTAAAATGATCATGTGTTAAGCAGCTCAGAGTTTAGTGACACAGAAAGTTCGAAGAATTGGAGCAGTTTCTACGAGATAAGTTTAGAAACCAACTTTGAGGCAACCAAAGTTGTCTTTTCCCTTCTGAGGAAAAATGAAGGACAGTCGCTTAGCAAAAACATAACAATACTGAGAAAGAGCTAAGCTCCATGCGATGCTGAAATTGTTGATATTTTTAAAAGTTTGAATAGATTGCGACGTTTTGTATCAAAGGAGATGGTAGTGCCCAGGCATAGTTCTCGACACTAAACAGTTTTTATGGCAACCAACTCCGGCGATTTTCGTCTCTACTCTAACTTCAGTATACCAATAAAGTCCAGACACTTCAAATTCATAAAATTTAAACTGAGCAAGTACAGGCGCCTCATCAAATTACAATTCATCAGCATTAGTGGTTCCTGAAAATAAGAATTAAATAATCGCTAAAACCTTGACTTACTAACTGAGTGACTGACAGATCATCAAAACTATGGAACACTCCCCGACACACCGTATAAATTTCGCACAACGCGGTAGGTGCTGCATAAAAAGGATCAAACGAAACTTTTAGATTTTCTCAAAGTTTTTATAAAGTATTTTGTGATGTTTTATTGCCGAGGCGGAGGTAGACTCATCGGTGTCTATAGGGCTTATCCCCAATAAAGCACAAGACTTGGCTTAAGAGTTTCCAAACTCCGAATAAAATATGTTTTGTTAGTTTCGATGTTCTACAATTTTTACAAAAGTTTCATCTCGGCCTAAATTAGCTAACTTATAATAATATTATCCTACTAAGCTAACATGGTATTTCATATATACTCTTGTGAATAAAATAGGATTAAATTCCCCGCCTTCAGAGACAAGCTAAAGGAAAGTCGAGTTTGTCGAGATTTTCAGACGGCGGCGCGGCAAATCGTCCACCGTGCACTTAGAAGTTAGAAGAACGAAGAAGTGCAAGATGGAAAAGTCAATGGGATTCGTCCCCGCCTTTTGAAGCAAACTGAAGGAAAGTCAATCGCGAGTTTCATTCATTTGGGTAATATTTATAAAACAGAGGAAAAGCCTTAAAAAACAGGTAGGGGTTTGGTAAAACCTGAAATTTCAAACTTCTGATAGTAGGAAGTAGGTACACTTCGTACCCAAACACTGTGTCTCGAATTGGCTAATTAGTTAATGCCGTTCTAGAATAAATCAATCGGCACGTCGTCGTTTTGGTAATCTCTCTTTAGTGCGCTAAGTGCACTGCACTTCGCTGGTATACTGATAACGGCAAAGGTATAGAAGACCATTTTATTCGAAAATTACACTTCGTTACAATATGGAATAGGTATACTTTGCCGTAGAATGCTACAATTTGATAGTGCCTCAGGGCTGTAGTGCTTACACTTAACAAAAGAAGTGAAATCTCACCAAAAACAAAATTGTTAAAAATAGAGCCAAGTTCTAAATTTATGAAAGTTTAGGTAATATCAAATATTTTAAGTAGAGTAATGTATAGAGATAATTCCAAATTATGAGAAATTTTGTATTTAATGATTTTACTTGGGAAGTTTTCTTTTTATCATTTACACGATTACTAATAATTTAAAAAGCTTTGAAAATTTGAGCCGTCATTTCATAACAAATTTCTCGCATACATATTCTACTTGATATTGAAACGAACTTTGGAAGTTGTCGTCTAATCTAATTGCATTGTGTTTCGTCATTTTTCATTAAAGGTTTAAAATTTTAAGAAATTCGATCATAGCTCCAGATGACTTCGAAATTGACTGCTTTCTCAAAAAATGTTTTTCACCAACCTCAAACTGTGGGTTTAAATGGCTCTGGGATTGTCACCTACTGCACAATAAGTTATTAACTTAATATACCCTCTCTAACTGTTAATAGAATCTCTTTCTCTCAAAAAAAAAAATAAAATGACAATATTTCCGTTTAAAAACTTTGCCAAGAACATTTGGACACTGCTATATAGTTCCAGCACTATACAGGGTCATTAATTTCATGGTTTCAAGTTGGAAGCGCTTGCATTTGACACCTTTCAAACTCAGCTGTCATTTGAAATGTCATAATATTGGTTGAATATTGGCCATTTACGATAATGGATCGCTTAACAATCAATGGTGATTCAAACGTAGCCACTTTTCGCGCATTACGCGATGATTATATGGTCGTCATTATCTACCGACTTCGCAAGCAATCGCTAAAATTGTGAAGAAATTTGAAGAGGGTGAAAGCGTTACTGTTTTCGTAAGGCCTGTGCATCATCGTAATGCGCGCTAAGTCAAAAATATTGCTGCTGCAAGTTCAAGTGTTTCTGATCTATTTTTTTTTTGGCCGGCGATTGAAGATCATGACTTGGCCGAAATGTGGTTCCAACACAACACGAACAATTATGGCGTAGTTTCACCTTTTTTGCGACGTCAATTAGCCACCAAGATTTCACACCATTAAATTTTTTTTCTGTGGAGCTGCGCAAAAGACCGTGTTTACGCCAATAATCCTGGAACTCTAGACACCTTACAGACCAACATTACTCAAGTTATGGCTGATATACCGCCCGAAATGTGCGAAAAAGTGGGTAAAAATCACCTCAAAAGCACCGCATGCTGCGAATTTTCCCGAGGCGGCCATTTGAATGATATTGTTTTTCACACTTAAAGGCAAAGTCCAAACTTTATAATTAAATTAAATTTTCATCAAAAATGTTCAGCTATGTATGTGTGTTTTATTTAGTTTTACTTTCGAAACCGAAAAATGAATAACCCTTCAGTACCAAAAATACTCCCCTTTACTAGCACTTTCGACAGCCCAATGTCACAGCCACACACCCGATTATTAGTAGATATGCAAAAAGTGAAATTGGGTAAAATGGTAAAAAGGATATTAGCAAGAATGGAGAGGAAAATTACAAAACATATTATGTGTGAGCATTATTTTGTGTTTATTTGATTATTTATACCTTCACACTGTGCCATGCCGCACCGGCCACCCGCTCGCTCAAAGCCTAGATACGGGTGTATTGTAATCGAGGTTTTTTGTTCGTTATCCTGTACCATTTCCAGAGCATGCTGCTGCTTTTGCCGCTGCTGGTAGTTTCATGTTACATCATTCGAGTTTGTTGTTTTTTTTTTTTTATTTTTTGTTCACTCACTTTTGCGCATGCACGAGAATAAAATTTGCATAAACTCAATAAAGCAAAAAACAAGGATATATACCTACTATAAAGGATGCTGCATTGCATGATGTTGAAAACCATCGCACATATTGTATCTCACGTTGAGTTTTATTCTCTTCTGTTGAAATCCGATTTAAGTGAATGTGATAGGACACTAACAGTTTGGCATCATGTTTAAATCCACACATTTTCTGGATTCGTTCGTTTTTCAGTTTTGTCAGTTTTTTTTTTTTATTTGTTTGTTGTTGTTGTTGTTTTTGTTCTGCAATATAGAGTTAAAATCCATTTTGCACATACACATCCTGTTACGTACGTGACCCTTTGGTGAAATCTTTATAAAATTGTATAGGTATATACTTTCTATAAGAGAAATATGTCAGTTGGTTTTTGCTACATTTTTATATGGCTATAAGGGTATTCTCATGATGAAGTTCGCTCTTACTCCTGCTGAAACCTTAGAAACGTGTTTCTCCGAAAGACACTAACCACACACCACCAGCTATATGAGGGCTTTGTTGAAGTGGCCAAATGAATAAGAAGAAAAAAGGATGAAAAAAATTACCAGATTAACCTTTCAAACTATGCTCATAGATAGGTATACGTCGGAATGAATTGTATGTGTTTAGGGAGTGCGCACAGAGCACCTTTCACTACGTGCATTATGTAATTCAATCCCGTCGTCGTAGGTCGGAATTGTTATTAGCTTGGCCTTTTTTTCGGAGGATTCGAAGATAGTTTTACCTGTGTAGTAAGTTTATTTTTTTTTGTCTCTCTGAAGGTGCTTGTCAATTGTGACGAGTTTCTCCTTAAAAAAAAAAAAATTAAATATAAGGGATCCTACCTTCTCCGTTGCAAATTTTAAGCACGTACTTGAACATTTTCTTTTTGGCCTTTTGTTCAGGACAACATAGCACAGCCCATTCAAAAAGAATCCCTTTTCGAAATACCTATACATATTAAAAAAAAAAAACTGACAAATTCAGATAAGATGATGAGAACAGAGAACATGTTGCTGTAACAGCAGATGTTAGATGTCTTGGTATATAATTAAGTACAATAGACTGGTTTTTTTTCTGATGCTAATGGCAATCATCCCTATGAAATTTTCTAAAATCTAAAATCTCACACGCTTTGCATTATTTATCATGAATAAAAGGAAGTTTTCTTTCTTTCTTTCTTTGTAGGTAGGTATAGGTTTAGGTATCCCTTTTTTTGTGTATTGTGAACTGAATTTTGAAATTAAACTTGTAATGATGATTTAAGTGTTATGATATTTTATTAATTTTATCTTTTTGTATCTTTTTCGTTCTTATTTATTTATTTTTTTTTTTTTTTTTTTGAAATATGGATTTTGGTGTTAATTGCCCAGAGCAATAGAATATTTTGGTTGCGTGATTATAGGGGACGAGTAGGTATAGGTATAGGATAGATTGTGATGTAAGAAGTTACCTAAACATAATTTGACGCTTAAATAAACTAGATGCATCTGTAAGAAGTTTAAATTGAGAGAATGGTGTAAGTATAATTTTATTGGAAGCATTATGGTGTCAAAATATTTTGAAAGATGAGGTAATTATTGTCTGAGACGAGCGTTTTTTTGGTTTTATTATTTGATTTAATTTTGTTTATTGGTTTAAAAGTTTGAAGAAACAAACCTTGAATATTATTCTATTAAAAGGATTATAAAGGCTTTGTAGGACTGACTTTATGAGGCTATTTAGGAAATTTTTAAAGTTTATTTTGTTCTTTAATGCTTCTCCAATTCAAGTGGAAGACTAAGAGATTTATTTAATTGCATTTGTTGAATGATTTATTGAGAATAGCTTTTTACTATACACTTGAGGAGCGCGGGTTATCGAGAATGATGTTTAATTTTAACTGCAAGTCTATAAGAATGTACATATGTATATAGGATCAGCTCGATTTTTTTTTAACTCGGATAGTGCCTATCTGAATTTCATCAGTCATTCATTTTTATGTTACAGTACAAACTCGATTTACGCAACTAAAAGAAATTGGGGCACTTGCAATAACCGAGGTTGCTGCACTGCTTACTGGGTTGTATTTTTTTCTAACAAATTATAGTTGAAATAGCTTATTTTTTTTATAGATAACGACAATGTTATGAAAAAACTTTAGTCCTGGCGCTGACGCTTCTTTAAAAGAAACAAGTTTTTTTTTTTCGGCAACATTCTGCAAAATAAGCTTGATTCGTCTGCATTGCAGATCTGACCTGCACTCAAGTTAAGTTCCTCTATTTTTTTTTTTTTGAACGGCTGGACAAGTTCATGTTTATTCGATAATTTTTCACCACAGAAATAATTTTCTAATTCTGATAAAATATCACTTTTTTTTAATAGACAATTTTGTAATATTTCTTGTAACACCCATCCCGTACAAATTTTCCCTAGACACTAATGAAATCGCGACCCATTCAAATAAAAACAGATACATTTTATGTGTTTATTATTTTAACAAGGAATTTTGTTCAGAAAAAACTAGAAAAAGGAGAGCATGCAAATAGAAAAGAGATGAATAAACACAAGAATGTTGCACAAATCGAGGTAGCATTTTTGAAAAGTTGCACTCATAGAGTCAAGACGTGGTACAAATTTAGTGTTGCATAAATCGAGGAGTTGCACATATCGAGGGTTGCGTAAATCGAGTTCATACTGTATTTTTTAAGACACAGAAAGATGTAGATGATGTTGGAAAATTTGGCATTGAATTGAATTTCGATTTTTGTTTTTAAGAAAATTGAAAATAACAGAAGGAATATTTCCTAAATAGAAAATAAAATCATAAAATAAATGGAAAAAATTAAATCAAATCAAATTAGGAGGCCCCAGTTACATTATACTAAAAATCCCCAGTCAGGATTGGAGGTAAAGGTCCTTTTTTGTAGTATTTAGTTCAACTCATATTTTCGCTAGGAGCAATACTAAGGGAGGTACGGGGACAGTGTAAATATATGTTCATTGTTCATTCATGATAACTCCAAAACGCCAATAACGTGATTGAAGAGAGGGGCAAAGGGTGGGCCAACCATAATGCACGATATTAATTGTGAGTCACACCTGAACGTCAAGTTTTTTGACCAACTTAATTTGACATTTCTTTGTTTCAGTGTTTGACAAATTCAACCATGGAGAGGTACACAATTGAGCAGAGTGTTAAGATTGTTGTTGAAGCCTTTTACGAAAATGGGCGTTCAAATCAAAATGCATTTCGTGCACTTCGTGATTTTTTTGGTCAGCATAATCGACCAAATGTGTCCACAATCGGTAGAATTGTGCGCAAATTTCAGCAAACCGGGTCCGTAGGAAATGTGGAAACACCTGTGCATGCTCGCCCAGTTCGGTTTATGGGCTGGCGTTGTCATCGGGCATTACTTCTTCGAAAATGAGGTCGGTTAAGCAGTTACCGTGAATGGTGTTCGCTATCACGAGATGATAACGGACTTTTTGTGGCCAGAAATTGATCATATGGACCTGGACGAAATGTGCTTAAAATAGGATGGTGCCACTTGCCACACAGTCAACGAAACAATGGCTATTTTGCGCGAGAAGTTCAATGGCCGTGTTATCTCACGTCGCGTGTAGTGGCAATTTTAATTGGCCGCCACGATCATGTAATTTGACACCGTTGCACTTCTTTCTTTGGGAATATTTAAAAGAAAAAGTGTACGTCTATAAGCCAAGAACTAGAGCCAAGAACTAAGAGCTAAAAGATGAGATAATTCGAAACATTAACGACATTGAACCTCAATTATGGCTCAGAGTCATTGAAAATATGGACCATTTTATAGAAGTATGCCACCGAGGCCGTGGCGAGAATTTGGCCGATATTTTGTTTTACACATAATTGTCTTAGATTCTTCAATCATAAAATAAAAATATTAAGATAATTCTCTGAAAACTTTTTGTTTTACAGTCAAACTTCTTTATAACGAACCTTCAAGGGAACACAAAATTGCTTCGTTATAAAGAAGCTTTACACAAAGTTCGTTAGGTAGAAATTATTTTGTTTTTAAATACTGCAAGGGGAACAAAATGAAATTCGCTATAGAGAGAGAATTACGTCATAAAGAAGTTCGTTATACAGAAGTTTGACTGTATTTACAATTATTAACATCGTGCGTTTTTATTGGACCACCTTTTATAGTTGAAGAAGGTGGTAGGGATAGAAATATCATTATTTAATTTATTTTATAGATGAAAAACATAAATAATTTTAGGGGTTGTTCTAAGAAAAAAACCGCTTAGAATAGGGGGTCTGTTTGCCCCGCACCCTCTGTTGTTTCTGTAAAATACCTAGCTTACTTTTTCAGATTTTAATAAATGAAATTTAAAAAAAAAAACGCCTGCTATAAAACGATTAGAAATTCAATTCTCTAGCACAAACTCTTTTTACCAATCTAAGCAAGTGACAATCTATAGTGATATTCTTTGTCCATGAACCTGTTTAGCGCCATGCTTTGCATTTCCTCTTTGAGCTTAGCTATAAAAAAAACAGGACAGCCCAGCTGAACCGAGTCGAGTTCGCTATTTTGAGTTTTGAACTTTTAATTTGCATTTTTATCCTGGTAAATCCAATTTTTTCTCTGGTTGCTTTTTTTCAAAGTTATTTTTTTTTGCTTTTTTTTGTTCAACTATCTCATTTCGGGTGAATAGAAGTGCGAATGCAAGCACTGTTCTTCCACTTTCATATCAAGTCGAGTCGGGGAAATGGTGAGAAAGTGGCTGTGGGTGGAATCAGGGATGGGGTTGTCTGTCAGAATACAAAAGACAAAGTCAGGGCTAAGGCTACAGTTTTATGGTATTGTTAGGAAGTGGCTTTTGCTTTGTTCCTCGTATACTGAAGTTCGTTGTTGTCTTCAGGATTTTGCGAGCTGTTTTTTTTGCTTTGTTTTGTTTTGTTTTTATATTCGTTGTTTGTCCTCTTGTTCCATTGTTGCTTTGTGGCTCATGGGAAATTGCTTAAAAATTTATTTGCATTTTTTCTTTTATTTAATTTTTTTTTCTTTATTTTTAATATTTTCTATATTCGTGGAATTTTGATTTTTTTTTATCCCTTAAGCTGGATCTAGATTTTGTTAAGAATTCTGTCCCTGTTTTGTTCATGACTCTTTTCGTTTGTTTTATAGCTTATTTTATTTTTTTAGATTTTATTTTTATAGTAGTAGTAGTAGTATATATATTTGCAGCCTATAGTGACTTAATTGAATTAAGACCTTAAACGTGCTTGTTTGTTGGAAGGTTAAGCAACCGCCATGCCAATTGGCATCCTCTTTTTCTGGGCATTTGGATATTTTAATATTTTATTATCCTCAACTTTGAATGGGAGATAATTTTTTTTTTGGTGTTCTTTTTTTTTTTTGTTTTTTTTTAGATTCTTTTGGAGATGTTTTCTAGGAGCTTCTTGTTGCGATGATGATTTTTAGACACATTTTATGCCACACAATAAGATTTTAATTAAATTAATTTGCTGTTATACCGTAAGGACATTTTTTTATGGACTGTATCTACTGCGGTGGGGAGGTTGCTACGGAAATGTCTGATGGCTTGTCTAGCCTTTTATAATTTTCACACTTGGGAGTTTTTTGTTGAATTTTTTTGTTGAATATTTTTTTATTATTTTTTTTTTTTTTTTTGTAGATTTAAAGTAACTTGCAAAAGAAGTTGCAAGTGATATAAGTTTAAAGGAAAAACTGGTATCACAGTACGGAAAAGCACAATCTAAGAATATAAGTAGGTATACCTACATATACCTCTGGAGTGCTATGTTTTAAAATGCTCTTAACCTAGTTTTTATAAAGTGTTTTCAAATTGATCTACGGTTGGTTGTTTGAGGACACTGGTTTCAGAAAGATAGATATTTAGGCACGGGCATTACTGTGGTTAAGGTAGGGAACGTTAGAAGAAAGGACATAAAAATGCTTGGATATTGTAGAGACATGCAGGCTTGACAACTTACTGCCAGATGTCGTGTTTTCAACAGCTCGTTACTATATATAGCATCAGCTGTAGTTCGTCGATTTCAGATTTAACCCTAGTGTGGCATCTACAGCTTACTAATAAAATAAACGGATGAATGCCGCAAATGTGACAGATGGTTAGCCTGGTAAAATTACACAGTTTACAGTAGCAAACAAAAAAAAATTCAGAAAAATAGCACTTTCCACACAGAACCGTTTCTTGATTTTAGCTTTTCTCGAAAAGTAACTGATTTTAGTAAAAAATTTTTTGGAGATTCTTAAAAAACATATTTTTTATGTACGAAAATATTTTTTTCTATTTTAAAACCTAAATATTTCAAAAAACACTGAGGTATACTTTTTCAGTGTGAGATTAAAGCTAAGCCCGAGTTAACTGATCAAATTTGGTCACTTAACTGAGGATTAACTGCACATAGATGCTTTTGATGTTTTATCAACCGAGTTTATGTTAAATCGTTCCGGATGCATTCTCCACCGATAAACTGCTTTCGCAGTTAACTGTGGGTTAATTTACTTCTAGATTTACCTAACTCTGGTTTAGCTCGCCACTGAAAATTTGGACTTTAGTCGATTTTTGTAAATCTTGGTAGCGTAGCCGTTTTTTAAACAAAGTGTGGAAGATTTAAAAATAAAATTGATCAAAGACCGTAGATACCTACCGTAGATACCTACCTTTACTACCAAAATTTAATTTTGAACAAACCAAAGTTGTTTCTTAAAAATGTTTTCAAATAATGTGACAAAAGAGACTAGCTCCGCCCACTTTCGATTTTTATTGATTTGAAACCAGCAACGATTAATACTTGCAAAATATTTTTTTTTTTTTAATTTGTTTGATGGTTTCGGCATCTATTGTACGAATAGCTTAACCAATATTATTCTTAAGTGACTGAATCGTCAGTTGATTATTTACACACATATCATAGATTTTTAACGACAGTCCACGAAGGATATACCAATGGCCAAGGGTGTACCCAGGATTTCAGTATCAGTTGGGGGGGGGGGGGGGAAGGGGTAGGTTCACACATCTAGTTTCATTTTTCTATTTTTCGATCGACCGAAGGCTGTGTGTGTGACACCTTCTATTCTTCCAGGAACCATAGTTTGCACAGGTGCAAATATACATTTCTGGCCCTTAAAAATATGTAAACATGCCTCCCTTCACCGTATTGTTTCTTTCATTGTCGCCTTGGAGAAAAATAGGCCCATAATTCCGCCACTCTAAAAACCACACCAGCTGTATAATGTTCTCCGTTAACCGCAAAGGATGAACGCATGAATATGTTCAGTTATAAATCAGCAAACCAATCTCAAGAACTTTCCAAACAAAGTTACGTGCAGCCCCTGAAGTTGGTGCATTATTATTTAGACCAAAACTTCTACTCAAAATTCACACTGTATCGGCACCACATCAACCATCAATCATCAATTTGGAAGAAGGTTTTTAATATTTTCAAATTTTATTTGAGTGTAAATTGATATAGGTATTTCGTATTGCCGAAATATATAGTAGCTACATGAATTTCTGTTAATTTTTTGAGTACAACATATAAAATAACATATAATTCAAAAAGAAACCAATAGATGACCGATTCATTATATAGCATCTATCTACATATAACCGCTTGTTGCTGGTTTTAAATGAATATGCTCGTTTATATCCTGGCTCTACAATATCAACAAATTACATAATTTCTGTCAAATGTCAGTCATATTGTCGTGATAGCGTTCTGTTCTATAATTATTGAGTAAAAAACGGCAAAGAATTTGCCAAACTTATTAAGAGTTGTTTAAAGTTAATCGAGGCTTAAGCGGATATTCACTAAAGAGTACATTTAATGTGGTCGGTAAGGTAGTTTTTTGTTTGTGTAACGCCTGTAACTCTTTGCTCAAACAAAACAAAAATATAATATCGATTTTTTTTGTCCCGCTCTAATTCAATTGTAGATTTAAATTGTCTAACATTATTTAGGCTTGTCTAATTTAAACTTCTAAATTATCAAATATTCGAGGAAATATTTAATTTAACAACCAGTGTTCCCTAAACATTCATAGTGGTTAGGCTTTTGATCAATCACCCTGGAAAAACCTTAAAAAAAAAAATTAAATAAATATTAATTCAAAGCAACTTCCCTCTGACACATATTAAATGTATCTACGAACATTATACGAGTGTCTGTAGTAGGTATATAACTTTTTCAAAGATTTAGTAACAAATTTGACCCAGTTTTATATCCCGTTCATTCCTTGTGGCAGCATTATCCTATATCTATATTCCAATTTCCAACTAACTAAAGCGACTGTGCATTAACGAGTAGCAGTCCTTTTGTTTCAAATTATACAAAAATATGTAAAGCCTACAATTCACTATCGCTCAAGGCCTATAGAAGAGATTAAGATTTAAAATTGATATCACTCCATGTTAGAGTTTCTTTCTGTTTGGTTATTTTAATCTTATCCACATACATACATATCTGTACGCAGATATACCTACTCGTACTCGTTTATATTTTTTTTTCTATTCAATTCGAAAGCGATAAATTTTCCAAGCGCTAATTTCTAAGTTTTCATGCGAAATTCCTTAAAAAGAATGAACGAAAAAAAAAAAAAACGGGTCGACTCGACAACGCCAAAAAATATGCCAACGTTTGGTTGTTGCAGGAAGTTTTGTTCGAGGTGGTTGGCAGCAGTCAGAAGAAATTCATAAACATTCCCTCTAATTCTTTGCTGAAAATTTATTCAATTTTTCAGAGAAGTGCGGGGAATGTGATGGAGGCGGGCGGTAGGGAGATAGGGAGGTAAGGAGTTAGGGAGTTGAGATTGGGGTTAGGGTTGGTAAGTCACATCAGAAACTGAATGTTAGACGAAGTTTATAGGTAAAGAAAGGCGGCGGCGTGGCGTGCGGTGTAGAAATCTCGGATGAACATAAATTTTTGTCAGGATGTTCTTTTTCTTTGTACATAATATACACACTCTCTAAACCTTGCACAGATATAGGAGAAAGAAGGATTTTATTTTGGCATGGTGTTTTTCTAATACACACACACACAAACACACATACACACACACAAACTCATAAATAGAATTTTTCAAATCATCCCATCCTTGTACGTGTGTTATTATACTTACATCCTTTAAAATCCATTAAAGTCTTTGGAGCGCTGCTCCGGCAGACGGGAGTATTTATACAGTTATATTGGCACGGATGTATCTATATCGCTGGTAGATATGTAGTTTAAGTTTAGTTTAGGTAGGTATACTTTCCTGTAACATTGATCAGACGAGAAGAATGGAGAGAATCTTATTTGGGTTTCTTGTGTGATGTTTTCATCGACAAAGACGGAAATAGATGCTTTTTAGAATTTACATAAATTAAAGTGTTACTTTTAACCTAAAGTCGGGTACACATATCAATATATGTATACAAATTTGAGTTGTGCGCTGTGTGTGCTGATGAATGTTGCATTCAGCGTATATACCTAAATATTTCCCCCCGCTGAAGATTTAAATTTAGTTTGCGCTTCATTTAGGTGGGTATATGTGCATCGGTTATCGGGCGGAATGCGGCGGTATGGCCTGAATGTGGCGGAATTGGCCATAGAACATCATTTTTTCGACAACATACGTCCCTATAAAATCCGAGCAGCATAAAACGAAAATTTATAAGTAGGTACTCATGTGTTTATGTTAATTAAATATAAATGTCATAAACGTAACATTAGCCTTGTCACACCCGTAACAATTTCAAACTTAAGTCTTGGATATAGTAGTGGTCCGAAAAGTGGCGTCAGTGCGCTAATTTTTCCATGCGTCTGTGCGTCCGTGCGTCCACTGTCATTTGAGCTAGACCCTAAACGGGTAGACTGATCTGCTACAAATTTTGTAGAGAGCATTTTTGTTCGGATATGTGATTCCCTTAAATAAGAAATCGAATTTTTGTTTTAGCTCATCTAGAACGGCCATACAAAATTTTGATTTGTTCAAATTTTCTCAAAAATGGTTTTGAGGATTTTGATTAAATTTTGTACCAACCTGTAATGACCAAAGTGAATGCCAGAAAATTGTGTTTCAGGTTTTTTTTTATATTTGATTTTACTCCTTATACAAAGTCATTAAAACAAACATTTTGTAATAAACTCTCAGGCATAACATGTGTTATTTTTCTCGACCACTGCCACGCCCACTATTACCGCACAAACTTTTCTCATATCTTAGTTTTTCTTCTTATTTAACATATCTTATTAGTTTTCTTAATGCGCTCTCTTGAGCAGTAGTTCAGCATCACATATGGGCAATTTTTTAAAATTTCTGCCTACTTATCCACATCCTCATCCACGTTGCTTAAATCTAAGTAGTCTCATTATTTAACGTTCACCCACTATTCTTATATAGGGTTTTTTTTCTCATTTAATGTCTTTTTAAAGTTCAAATTGCTGGAACTACGTTTTTAAACTCTTTCAGTCTGATGTGTGGGATATGACATTTGTTTGAAAGTTCGCCTACTGCCTCACCCTCTCGCTTACACATAATATATGAATTTGTTCTTTATTGAACATCCTGATAGAAAGTTAAAATGTTAAATAGTTGTTGGAAAAAAATTGTATTCTGAGAAAAAACTATGTAAAACCTACAGAGTGTTTGTCTTTTTTATCCTAAGATATTAAAACGTTTATTATTTTTATGTTCTTGGGCGATGCAACGTTTGCCGGGTTTCGCTAGTAAAAAATAAAATTAAATATAAATTTTAAAGTTTCAATGATTTGCCCTAATTTTTAAAATTCCATTAAAACAACTAAAAATAACAATTTAAGCTAACCACTCAAAATGTAACTCTAGGTGGTATTGTATGGACGATTAATTGCTCTACTCTCTTCTCATTTTATGGGATGTTTTTTCTGCACTTGCCAGGTAGTTTGCAGAAGCCCAATCCTTTACCCCACATCTGGTTTAAAATTTTGAAATTGTTCGTCCAGAAGCATAAACTTCTAACTTTGCACTCTTTTATTTATTCGTTGCTTAAATAAGTAGTTATATGTAGGTAGGTATATGCATTATTATATCCAACCACGTCTGGTTTGGTTATGAATTCGAATTGTTCCGAATAGGGAAAAACTTGCTTTTCCGAGCCCCCAAGTAGTTCTGCAATCATCAACCTACCAACAACAAGCTGTTGTACACAACACACGTTTGCTGATGAGATCCATTCACCACTAATGAGGACACATCCCTGAGCGATGTTCCTGAAACTGCAATTAATTAAATTTGATTTATTTGAGTGTGTATTGTGTGCACTGTGTTGTTTGTGTGTGTGTTCCTCCAACCATTGCATCTGGTGGTGTTTTCGTTTTTGTTTTTTTTTTTGTGTATATGCGCGAACAAGAGTTTTCGTCCTTTGGTCGTTTGTTTTTTTTTTTTTTTTTTTTTGTTGTTGTGATTTTGTGCGACTGTGATGTGATGAGGATATTTTATATCTGTATATAGTCATAACTTTTATCTAGGATACTCCACAACTTGCCCCTTGCATTTATATTTCTAAAATCCACAAAAAGAGAGATATGGAAACGTCAGGAATCAAGATAAAGAGCTCAACTGACACAATTTGTATTTTCCGCTTGTGCAATTTTCACACGTACCTACTTGCACAAGAGGAGAGAAAATTTCAATTTTCTCATTTTTTATTTCCAGTTTATTTTTCTTGTTGGTGTTGTTATAAAAAAAATAAATACTAGTTGGAAAAAGATTTATGGTAAAAATAGGAGATATGAGTTGGTTCGTACGATAGGCTATAGTACAAAAAGAAAAATTAACAGCAGAAATGTTAAGTCAAAATTAAATTAATTATAAATATAATTAACTTTTATAAAGTAATCATATTAAAACTTCTTAAACAAACATTCAATGTTACTTGTTTCTTCTTTTTTTTTGAAAAGTTTAGACGTGTGGTTTTCAATCTGGCAATACTTTTTCGGAGTAGATCTTTCTGACAGCTGTCACTTGATTTATCCTCAGTTTGGTTTGCCATTTCATAATGAATAGAATTACTCCTGAACAACATTTGCAAATATTTCAAATTTATTACCAAAATAATGGTTCGGTTCGCGCGACGCATCGCATGCTGCGTCCAATATTCGGTCGACATAATCGCAAAATCGCATAAATTCAAGCAACCATGGATCGGTTTCGCACCACGTTTACTCTAGTTGAAAATGCGCATCCTCAGAGACGCCGTACAGTGCGCACCGAAGAAGCGCATGAGTCCATCCGCCATCGCGCGCAACAATTGGAGCTGTCGAAAATTGGGCCTCTCGGCTGGAATTTATTCGAGCCAGCCGCGGCAACCACTTTCCCGAAATCATTTTTAAAACATATTGGCAAACCCTTATCTTTATAATATAGCTAAATTCTTGGCCATAACATCAAATTATATGCGTTTTATTTCTTCTTGAAAACCACACGTCTAAAAAAAAAACACCCTTTACTTGAATAACCCATTTTCTCAAAAAACTTGGAAGCCTTAATTCCATTGTGTGAATTTTTTGAAGAAAAAAAACCTGAAATGCAGTTTTCTTACAATTGACTCGGTTTATCACCTTCAGGCATGAAGTTTAATCAAAACCATTAGAGCCGTTTTCGAGAAAATTTGAAAAAAAAAAATATTTGAATAGCTAACCATTCTAGAAGATTCGAAAATTCACCTCTAGGGAATCATATAAAAATGCTCCGTACCAAATTTGAAGCAAATCGGTCTATCCGTGTAGGCGCTCTAGCTCAAATTACAGTGGGCGCACAGATGCACCGACGCAGAGACCGGCGGCGGCGACCGACGGACGACATGACGAAACCAACTATTTCTCTATCATAGTAAATTTTTTTTACACGAAACCAATACTTGCTCTATAGAGACCCTATATGACCCTGTTCGGAAAATTTCTCCATTTTGGAAAGAAGGTACTGCAATCGATTCTCCAAAATCTCGATATCTCAGTTTTTGGACTTTTTACTGGCCGTCACCGTCAAACAAACATACACATTCAAACACTGACGTTATTAATCGTAACTTTTATATTACCGCTAATAAAAACGGAAATATCTAAAAAATAAAATATCGAGATTTTGTAACGACAAATGGATTACTGTAATTCGCTTTTTTCAAAAATCGATACATTTTTACGGCGGCCTGCGCCGACGTTGGTGAGAGTCTAGAATTGTTAAAATTATTTCTGTTAGGCACTTTTGACTTTTTTCATCATAACATTTTTTTTTACGGTCAGTAAAAAAGACATAAAATAAAGGATAGGTAGATATTTGATCACGACAAAACGATTGTTGTATACTTTTCTTCAAGATCGATTAATTTTTAAGGCGTTGCTGGGGAGAGTCCCATAGGGAATGCCCATTTTACTATGGAGCTTTGGCCCAGAGTGTACACGAACGAGTTTGGTTTCAAATGAAAGGTGACGTGAAGCCTGATACATGAGTAAAATATTTACAAAATTGTTCATGGGAAAGTTGAGATATTCGGGCTTGAAGTTGCCGATTGCAAAGTAAGGATTTCAGATTTTCTTCCAAATCATTGTCCATAACGGGCGAAATAATTGACGTAGAAAAATGATATTGATATCAAATAAAAGGTATTTTTCTTGCCTGTAAAATAATACTGAAGTTATTTTGGTCTATTTAACAGATTTTGAGACATTGAGTTTCGACTTCTGGAAAAGTCACTTTTTTGCGCTTCCTTTGCCACACCGGGCGCCGGGCATTTTCCCGTGCGGCAATATTTGAGGGTGGAAAAATTTGAAAATTAAGGGCGGTTGATGGTGCCTAGATAGAGTTCTAAGATATTTTTATTTGTTTCCTTCTAATAAAAAACATCAGGGTGAAAATATTGAAATTTATACGTACGACGTACGAGGATAATCTCAAAAACTGAACTTGTAAGATACCTTCTGGAAATAATATTCTAATCAATACACACGATACTTGTGTACACACTTGTGCCCAACATTCAAGTTCTTAAAGATGCCATAACCTTAGCATCGCGTTCGCTAGGCAGTTTGGTTACGAGTGTGATGTGATTGATCCCCGTCCGATATATAAATTTGAAGTATTTTTCCACATAATAGAGATACAGCTATAATCTCCTTGGAGCTTCGGTTTTCCCAGATTAATAAGCATAATAAACAATTTTCTTTTTTGTATAACATACCTCTATTATGCGCAGAATAATTGACGAAATATTAATTGTAAGAAAATTGTAAGAACCTCGAGACTAATTTAACCAGAGAGGACTCATCTGACATGAATGCGGACTAGAACTGTGTCGTCGACATTTTAAAATTTATTACAGAATTAAAATTTGGTCCAAAGATCAAAATTGTTCTAAGAATTCTTTTGACTTTACCAGTTACAGTTGAAAGTGGTGAAAGAAGCTTTTCTAAATTAAAAATACTGACAAAATATTTTCGGTCTACCATGACACAGTAAAGATTATCTGGTTTGGCATTGTTTTCTATAGAACACAATGTTTGCGACAGTATGAATTTATTGGAAATTACTGAAGAAATTGCAGAACAGAAATTTCCAAGAAAGTCATTTGAGTTACTAAGCACATTTAAATATTTTCAAAAAAAAAAAGTTGGTCAAATTATAAAGGTAGCGGAGCACGAATTTGAAGTGGTGCAATCCTGTAAATATCTTGGGTCAATAGAAGCAGCCGATAACAATATAGAAGAAGAAATACGCGGGCGGCTTCTCAAATCCAACAGAGCCTACTATAGTCTGTAAAAGCTCTTCAAATCCAGAAATTTCACCATAACTTCAAAACTGCTGCTGTACAGGACCATGGTCCTGCCAGTACTCACATATGGATCCGAGACTTGGGTGCTTAGCAAAAGGCACTCCGACCTTTTAGCCGCGTTCAAGAGAAAAGTCTTGAGGAGAATTGTTGGCCCCATATGTGAGGAAGGACCATTCCGGAGACGGTACAATCATGAATTGTACTCAATCTACCTTGAAGCAGATATCGTGACAAAAATTAAGCTCTGTAGACTCCGGTGGGCAGGGCACCTAGCTCGTATTAGTGGTACATTCTATGGTAGACAACAGCGTGGTAGACCATGCTTGCGCTGGAGAGATGGCGTAGACCAGGACGCCCGGAGCCTTGGGTCGCGCAACTGGATGGCGATGGCGGCGGCTCGAGACCGGGATTGGTGGAGAGACTTGTTGAAGGAGGCCAGGACCGGACCCCGGTTGTCGAGCCGACGAAGACGATGATGAAAAAAAAATTTTAATGACATTAATTAATTAAATAATATATGTTCCTAATTTATTTATTTTTTTTGTTGCTTTACATAATTTTCATTACTGTGTATTTTTATTCGAATAAAATAAGAAACAAATATTATTTCTTGTGTTTTTTTTCAATGATTTAAACTGAAGACAAAAAATAGGTAAATGTAACAAAAAATTCATAAATATAAACTTACTTAGTAAACATTTTGATGTATATCTTTAAAGCTACTGAACCGATTTTGATTATTTTTATATTTCAATGAAAAAAGTTAATTAAATCCTATCAGTAATTTCGGAGAAATTTCTAAACAAATATGTAAACAAACATGACACACACTCATATAATTTGATCTACTCGTTTAGAAGCCATTTCAGACTAACATATGGATGTGAATATAATCTGGTTGAAATGATAACCTCCAGTTAAAAATCTCACCATCTCTGCAAAAACATGTTTATAACTTAAATGTTGTCATTATGCAAAGGGCGGCGAAAAAGCTGGACCGGGCCCTTTATCTACCTACCAATTAAATTCACCAAAAGTCACTTAATTTTTGATTTTTGGAATTCAATGACCTGCACGTGAGTAAACAAAAATAAATACCACCCGTGGTGAATCATTTGTCTTTTCATATTAAATGCACAATCTTAGGTTGTCATGGGTGTTTTTTTTTTATTTTTTTTTTAAGTTCAGCAAAAGGTATTTAAAGAGGTATCGCATAGCAAGCTAATGAATAATTTATTTTTCGATAATCAGAGCGGGCGCCAAGACGGGCCAGTCTCATCCATTAGTGCAGGTATTATAGGTATGCCCTATTATATTTACATATGTCACACTAACATACGCATACAACCAATATTAAAGTATGCACTCTAAATTGATAATAATAGGTCGTGCTCCACATTTGGATGACTAACGACTGGAAATATTCGATTGACTGAATCAAATGATTCACTTTATTTTGAATTAATTTAAAAATCAAGGAAATTAATTGTTATCTGATCCTATGTATTATATACATATATAGGTAACTTGATAGTTTGAACTATAATTTAATTTTTAATAATTTAATTTAAGTTGGAATCTAATCTGCGTGTTTGCATACCTACTACATACGTTGGTTGATTGAAAAGTTCTATGCCGTAAACGTAGATGTCGCTATAGTAAAGGGTTTTCCAATAAGAGGTGTTATTTTGATATTCAAAGAAAAAATAGCATTTTTTGAGATAAATGATCGGATATTTATTTCATTATAAAGAGGAAGGTATGCCGTTAATATAATGGAACACAACATTAGCCAAATGGCCGCCACGACTACGCTTACAGGACCATATCCTTTTCATGAAATTTTCCATAACCAAATCGCAAAGTGGCTGCCCTATGTCCTCGATAGCCTCACGAATTCCATTTTTGAGGTCTTGAATCGACGCTGGGCTGTTGGCGTAGACCTTATCTTTCACGTGGCCCCAAAGGAAGAAGTCGCAAGGTGTTAAATCACAAGATCTCGGTGGCCAATTGTGATCACCTCTTCGAGAGATAACACGGTCCGGAAACTTTTCCCGTAAAAGATCGATGGTTTCATTGCTTGTGTGGCACGTAGCGCCGTCTTGCTGAAAGTAAACCTTGTCCAGATCAATACCATCCAATTCCGGCCATAAAAAAATCATTAATCATCTCTCGATAGCGCAATCCATTGACCGTAACTGTTGCTCCAGCCTCATTTTCGAAAAAGTAAGGTCCAATGACCCCGCCGGACCATAAACCGCACCAAACAGTCACGCGTTGAGGATGGAGAGGCTTTTCAACAATAACTCTTGGGTTTTCCGAGCCCCAGATGCGACAGTTTTGCTTGTTGACGTAGCCTCCGAGGTGGAAATGGGCGTCATCAGTCAAGATGATTTTTCGATGAAATTCCGGATCATTTTCATGCATTTCAAGGACCCAATCAGCAAAGACACGACGTTGTTGATGATTAGCCGGCTTGAGTTCTTGTGTTAACTGAACTTTATAAGCCTTAAGACCCAAGTCTTTATGCAAAATACGGTGTAATGACGTTTGTGTTATGCCTAATTCCAAAGAACGACAAGGGATGGACAAACCTGGGTTTTCTTCAACACTTTGGGCTACAACAGCAATATTCTCACTTGTTCTTGAGCGACGTGCACGGGTTTTATTCTTCACATCACTAACTTGTCCCAACAGCTCGAATTTATCCACCAATTTCTGTATTGCGGTCCGACAAGGTGCTTCACGACGACCCAAAAATGTTTTAGTTTTACGAACCGTCTCTGCCAAATTTTCACCATTTTTATAGTGAATTTTAATAATTTCAATGCGTTGTTGAAGCGTGTATCGTTCCATTTTTATTAATGGCGTAGTTTCTACTTGTCAAATGTCAGCTTCAAAAGTGACAGCTACCGAAATAGCGGGCTATTCAAAATAACACCTCTTATTGGAAAACCCTTTATATGCCCAGAATCAATAGTTGAAGGAAGAACCTTCAAAATTGTGTTGGTTGATGCTTTGTTGTTTGTGGCGGTGAGGTTTATCTAAAATTAAAGTTTTGTAGGAGTGTATTTATATAATTTTATTAAGGCCCTTAGACGGGGAGGCAAATGCCCATCTTTGCTAGTTTTCCTTTACATGAGATGTTTAATTTTACAATTTTTTTTACATCTCAAGTTTTTATATTGAAATTGGATTTTGTTGTCGCTTGAATTCAGTTATTCGTTTGGTGTTCTCTCCGTTGCCGTAGATACTGTGACTTACTTATCTTTTTCCAGCATTTTTCTAAGGACAATCAAATAAATTCCTTCCACGGATGATGCTTATGCTATTCCCCATAGATCCTCTTATACCCATCACTGACTCTGCAGAAGCATCAGAGACATGACACAACACAAACAACAAACAGGAATAGAAAAAAAAAACAATGACAAACCAAACCAAAACAAAACAAAACAAAACACTACATAGATACACAATGTGTAGGTACAAGTGAAGATTCGTATCATCATACTAGAGGTACATAGGGATAAATGTTCGGTTGCAGATAGATTAGGAAGCGCTTTTCCACATCACCATCATAGAAAATAAACATTGAAACTTCACTTGAGTTTTCCCACAAAATCCATACAAAGAACAAATTTAACTGACGATGCGATGTACAACATACCTACCTACGTAGTTTGATGTGGGCCCAAGGGAGGGTCACATAATACTTCCTTCCCTTCGCCTATAACCGACCCCAGTCACGAGCTCAGGGTGGTATATTTCTGGTATAAAGACAAAAAACTATGCTTATGGGAGACATATACAGACAGACAGACAGTCAAGTCAGACAGTTGTACCAAATTGAAATACACCATTTTGTTCTAGAATAATCCGGTTCAATGATAAATAATCATCAAGAGTCGATTTTCAAGCCTAGCCCCTTACCATCTTTATTCTTGAATTTCAAGGCCGTAGTCCGAAAAATATTTCGGGGGAATTTTGATAGATATTAGGCTAAATAAATACATAAATTTGGTGCCGAGACTGGATGTTCGTGGGGCACCAGACAGGGCCTAATGACTTAAAACTCTAATAAACATTTCTCTGTGTGTTCGCTGGAAGAGTGGACCTACAATTTTCTGCTGAATCCGAACGGTTTAGATAAGAGATTTGTCCGGAGGTAGCCGAGATCGTTTTTTCGGTGGAGGATGCTGAGAATCGAACTCGAGCACATGTAGGTACTTGAGAGTATACGACCCCTTAAATCTTAATTAAATGACGCAAAGCCCAACCAATCATTATAGGCATTAGAACAAAGGAACTGTTATATATGCTGCTTTCAAAAAAGCATCGCGGTTGTCTCAAGATTTCCCATCTGTCCTGCATCTTTAGTATTTATTTCTTAAAAGAATTCTATTCAAAATTTTTAAACTTTTCGAATTAAATGCAAAGTTATGTTTATAGCATAACATCGATCGAAGAATGATTTATAGGAGTTTTTTTTAAAGCAAACCCAGATCAAATAATATAACTATACGCCCTTGGAGTGTTCCATTCCTCGATTTCATTTTCGCTCATCCTGCTGTGAAACTCTTAGTTATCTGAAGGTTAGCTTGTTTTTATTCCCAGAATTATCCAACATGTCCACATATCCACTTTTTCAAGGTAGGTATGTATGCACTACACAGCATGGTGGTATGTACTGTACACACATAGATCCTTTGTTTTATGTCGTTGTCAAAGTCACGGTGTGGGCACACAATCTCTCACTTGCAATTTGGTACTATGCGAGGATGGATTCCCTGCGCCAAACTGTGTAATGTTGCTAATGGATTTTTCTCTGTACTTGTATTGCGATGGTAATCAATTTTATGGCTGCAAGCTCTCGGGAAAACAAAAAAAAAAACATTTTTTTTTCTGCGATGTTATCTTTGGGTTGTTTTTTTTTCTTTTTTCACCTAAGCCATCAAGGTTATAGAAAATGTTAGCATTGTACGTGTTGTACGTGTGTCCTTATATCATAAGATATACCTACAATATATAGGTATAAAGGTATGTGTATAGATAGATATTGAAGAATAATTGTTAGCAAATAAAGTATTTGGTTTAAAAACTGCATTCCTTTGAGATCTTTTATGTTTGTGTTACAAATTTTTATGATGAGCATGAATTTTATGGTCGGAAGAGCTTTTTCGGTCTATAGCTGGGGAATAGGTTTTGAAGTCATAGGTTGGTTTCAATATGACCAGATATGAAGGAGAAGCAATGATATAAATAATAATTTAAATTCTAAATGAATAGTAGTCTGTATGAGGCTTAAAGACTCCAAAATATATTTCACTGAAATTTTAAGAGTTTGTTCCTATTTTGGTAGAGAGATGGTTAAGAAAGTGGTGTTAGTAAAATTCGCAGACTGTCACGCCTTCTTTAATGATATCTTTGTTTTTCCCTTATAAGAGGTCTTTGTAAAGTTAGAATTTTGTAATTAAGCATGACATCCCAAGTAACATTTTTCCTCTCATAAGACGCTCCGAGAGCGCTACGAGACTTATTTTAGGGAGCTAAATGCACTCTTGAGGAGTTCTTCTAGATTCTTATAAGATTGTTAAAAGCCTTAAATGGCCTAGTTATGGGAGCCTCTTGATCCTATAGCAAGAGTTTTATTCTTCTTATGCGATTATAGACGCCGCTTTGTAAATCTAGTAAGGCTCTCTGAACTCTTCCTATGGGAGTGCGTCTCTTCTTACAAAAGTTGTTAAAAAGAGAACGAATGTGTGTAAACTTAAAAAAAACAATATCTTTCGCATTTTTAATTTCTTTTTTTGAAGAAGGTAGGCGAATAGTTTTTATGTGTGTTTGTGATTCTCTCATGTCAAAAAATAATGTGTTTTTTGGTGCGAGTATTTATCTCACAAGTTAATTGACGTATTATATTTGTAAAAATCATGGCATATGTAGGCTATATTCTTGGTGCAATTAAAATTGCATCTACTAATTTCCACATTTTGCTTCGAAAAATAACAACGCGCTTCCAAAATTATGCATGTTTAAAATATTTTGTTATTAATTATAATAAGAAAAAGGGTTACCATTAATATTTTTTTTAGATGCAAAAATCACTTAAGTATGTTTTTATACAATTCGAAAAATGCGATCAATCATACCATATTTTTTTCCAATTATTGTTATTATCGTGCTTTTATGACAAAAATTGGATCTAGAGTGGCACAAAATATGACGCTTTTTCATTATTAAGATTTTCTGAAATTTTCCAATATATTTGTCATTAAAAACTGACAAAAACAACTGATTTTTAAAGATGCCATTTTACTTGTGTCGTGTTAATATACTGCTCTCACAAATTTTAAATAATGACATAACACAAAAAAGAATGTCCCCGCTCATTCTTCTCTGGTATAGTAGCTGTATACTAAGTTATACAAATCCATTTTTTATACAACTAATATCATTAGCAAATAAGAGAAAACAAGATGAATATGACGTTTTGGTCAGAATGGAAAACCAAATATGATAATTCATTAAGAATATTTTTTTTTAAGCTACGGTAACCCTCAAAATATAATGAAAACATTTTGTTCATATTGCAACATGGCTGCTGTTGATTGATACTTTAACTCTTGTTTTAACATCTCTATGAGATCTTTGGATGATGATGAAGTCCCATTACAACGCTTGAGCTCCCGTAAGAAGTGTCGCTCTCAATAAATATAAATTTTCTCTGAGAGACAGTACTTCTTATGGGAGCTAAAATGCTCTTATGGGACTTAAATTTGACATTTAACTTTCAAACGCAACACATTTGTCTGTGGGGCGTTCCTTTTTATTGCAATTGCCAACTTTTATTAAGAAATTTAAATTATAAATTATAACCTAATAATTTTTCGAATAAAGTAACAATAAAAGTTAACTGGATATAGCTTGGTGTTATTTAAATCACTCCAAAGCTGATGACAGCCGATGCAACAACAGTATATATATATATATACCAAAAACATTATGTGATACTCATGGTGATTTCCATTAGTACAATTAATAAGGTTGTTTCAATCAATTCTATCAAAATAATGCTTTTGAGATCGATTTTTCGGCAGATTGTTTCCTCTATTTAATAATACTAATAATATTAACTACCTTAAGTTTGAAATGTGTGCTTTTTGTTTAGTATATTTCAGTGCTAAAAATTGTTGTTATAATATTTATAATCAAATTCACTACTACCCCCAAATTAGGTAAACAAACAGAACAAAAAATCGACTAAAGAAACTTGCTCGCAAAGAAAACAATCAAACTTTTCTTTGAAATCTAAAATTACATCTTCCACCACCAATCAAATAACCAATCCGATAGAAACATGAACAGAAGCAAGTTTTGTGAACAAAAAGAACACACTGTACAATTCAACTACAACATCTGTTCGTTTGATATTCAAAGCTGGCGTCGCAGCTCCTATTAGAATCTTGAAAAAAACTTGAAGTATTATTATGGGATTATAAAGACTAAAAATGACGTTTAGAGTTTTAATTTCATAACAAGATACTTATGAGACTTAAATAGATTTAGATATAGGATTTAAGTACTTTCAAATTTAAAAAATGCTTAGCTCTTACAATAAAAATGCTATGAGACGAATTTGAGTTTCATAACAAGAGATTCATTCTTAAGTATAGCAATAGGATTTAAAAGAATCTTATGGGAGTTCTTTTCAGATTTGAAGAGCTTAACTCCGGGAGTTTGTTAGTTGGGATGTCCAACTTCCACGACCATTTTATTTGATTAGAATTTTATATTTATACAGAGTCTTTATATCTTAAAATTTAAATAAAATAAATTGTGTGGGAGATAACATCGACATTTTGTATTCGTTTGAAAGGCCTATTGATGCCAATGTGTATGGAATTTAACATCATTCAAATGTCCACCGCAGCTTCTCTGGGTGGCACACATCCAAAATGTCCAATTTTTCCATGACTCATGGGCGCATAAATCAGGCTGGATTTGACCGATGTCATGGGTTATGTTGGCTTTGGCTTTGACTTCAGAAAACCCCACAAGAAAAAGTGATTTGATAAAACAGACTGAATAAATGACAGCCAATCAACTGTACAAGTTCGAAAGTCCTTATTGGAAGACACTTTATAGAGGGTGTTTGTTTTTTTAAACGTGTCGTTTTCAATCTGGCAATTCTTTTTCCGGAGTTGTTCTTTTTGACAGATGTCACTTGACGTATACTCAGTTTGGTTTGATATTTCATAATTAATAGACTTACTCCTGAACAACGTTTGAAAATCGTGCAAATTTAATACAAAAATAATGGTTCGGTTCGCGCGACGCATAGCGTGCTGGGTCCAATATTTGGTGGACATAATTGCCCAACAGAGTTAGTAATTCGAGCAACCATGGATCGGTTTTGCACCAAGCTTACTCTAGTGGATAATGCACATCCTCAGAGACGCCGTATACATTGCTGCTGTTGAGCAGAGTATCGAAGAAGACCCGAATGAGTCCATCCGCCATCGCGCGCAACAATTGGAGCTGTTCCCATCCATGATCAATGACTTTTTCGTGCCTCAATTGGATGATGTTGATGTGGACGATCTTTGGTTCCAAGAAGACGGCGCTACATGCCATACAGCCAACGAAACAATCAGTTTATTGAAGGAAACTTTTGGTAAAAGCATTATCTCGCGTCGTGGGCCTGTGGTGTGGCCTCCAAGATCGTGAGATTTAATACCGCTGGACTATTTTTTGTGGGGTAATGTGAAGTCGCTTGTCTACGCAGATAAGACCGAGATGATTGACGCCTTGGAAGAGAATATTCTGCGCGTTATTGCTGACATACGGTCCCAATTGCTGCAAAAGTGGTCGAAAATTGGGCCTCTCGGCTGGAATTAATTCGAGCCAGCCGCAGCGGCCACTTGCCCAAATCATTTTTAAAACATAATGCCAAACTCTTACCTTTATAATAAAGCTAAATTCTTGGCCTTTAACATTAAAAAATATGCATTTTATTTCTTCTTGAAAACCACACGTCTTAAAAAATCACCCCTAAAAGGCTTAAAATTAATAATAAATGTCTTTTGTGCCAAAACCACAACCCCAAAATCAAAAATTAGAATGGACAAGAAAAATGTTACAGGTATAGAAATTGGATATCTGAAGACTCAAACAAGATATCAACTTAATTTAAACGTAGATACAAATGCTATTATTTTTTTTTTTGAAACAGAGTCCTCAACAAAGTTTATATTCTTAGCATTAACAGAGCAATTTGTATTAATATGGTTATGATATACAATTAAATCTTTTCTTAAATCCCCGATTAATGATGTCAACATTGGAGATAGACCTTTACTGTAAAATGATTTTTACTTAGAACATTATCAAAAACCATTTCACAATTTATCCTTGATGTATTAGAGGACACCCTGTATATCTCACATGAAAATAGCGCACAAAAAATTAAACGGTCAAGCAATAATGGTGCAAATTGAAACCCGCAAAATAAAAATAAAACACCACTTGAGACTTTTCATACCGCAACAAAACACTTTGAACTTCATACAAAAATAAAAGAAAAATATCCTAAAAAAAAAGCTCACTTAAGAAAACTTTTCCAATTTAATCGCAACACAATCGATTCTTTTATATGGGTGTACCTTAGTATTCAATATTATTCTCTATCGATAGAATAAAAGCTATATGTAGGAATGTGGGCAGATACTTACATAAATGCTAGATACTTTCTATTAATTCTTTTTTTTTATTTTTTTTTTTAAATACCTACTCTGCATTTAGGCCAAATGCCCCTTTATTGAAATTTGGTGCACATTGAAAAAACCGCATCTCTTCAACTTAATTTCCATCGAGCTCAAGAATAACCACTTCACCATCATTTCTTTCGGGCACTTTCCACTTTGGTGCAAACCCCATCACAGCCGGCACAACCATCCAAAGAGCACATAATCGATGCATGATGATTGTACCCGTTTATGAAGGGTTTTAAGTTCTATAAGAATAAAAGTATAGATAGTGCATCACAAGAGAAACTCTAATCCGAACGTGATATCGAATCAGAAACAGGTCTTAATCGAAATTGATCCACGGGGATTATGATTGTGTACTTATTGGTGATGTGCATTGTGATATTTCTTTTTTTATTCTTTTGCTTTGTCATTGCAAGTGTTACCACTTAAGATTTTTTAAAAAATCCGATAAAATATATTGTTCCAAAAATTAAAAAAACATAATTTGAGCAAAAAAGGGGAACTAAGCGATGCCCGATAGTCGTTAAATTAAAATTAAAATTAAATTTTAATGAATATATGATAAACGGATTGCTTGGATGATATTGGCCTTAAGTGCTTGAATCGTTTCCGGATTGTTGCCATATAACATCAATCCTTCACCGTTCCCCACCAAAAAAAAAGTCCAAATGGGGTCAAATCGCAGCTCCGAGGCGGCCAATTGACATCGCCAAGACGGCTGATAAAACGATTTGGGAATTTGGTGCGCAAAAATCGATTGTGGCAGGGGCTGTGTGGCATGGCGCCCCATCCTGCATGAACCAGAGGTCGTCCAAATCCATGTCTTAAATTTTAGTAAAAAAAAAGGCGGTTGAAATGGCTCTGAAACGTTTTTCCCAGCTTCATTTTCGAAGAAAAATGGCCCAATGATGCCACCACTCCACAATCCGCACCAAACTGTTGCTCTCTGTGGATGTATTGGCTTCTCGACAATAACTTGGAGTTTTCCCGAGCCCTTGTTCCCTTGTTCTACTAAGGCATGATACTGACTTTCTGTCAAGATTTCGAGCGGGAAACGGCTGTCAGTGTCAAAATAGCCCATGATTTAAAAATAAACCACAGTAGATGGCCCATCACCCGTTATATCTCAGTTCAATGTTCAAATATGTGTGTTTCGTATTAAATAGAGGAGCTTTGCTCATTTTTTTTTGCTCAGAGCCTAAGAGAAGGTATCTCATACCAGATTCTTTATTAAAAATATACAAATTTAGTACAAATTTTTATTTAAAGAAATTTTTTTTTTTTAATGAAATAAGTCTTAAAACAACCCAAAGAAGTCATTTTAAGCGTTTTTTATTTTTTTCCTCTTTCAACAATAATTCATGCGGTAAAGTGTTAAGACCAAACAGATCAAAGATTGGCTTTTGAACGCTTAAGAAAACAGTATCTCATAGCTTAACAACTAACTCGAAATGATTACAAAAAGCAGAAATTAGAAAAGTTTCTGACCTTTAGTTAGAAAACAGATAGGAAAAGGGGAGTAAAATTGACTCCCATGTATTTAAACACAAAAAAGGAAGCTATTTTATTCGATTTGATTTCAGCTATAGAATTTTTATAAAATCATTTTTTATACTTGCATCATTCACAACAAAAAAAAAAAACATAAAACAAATAAAAATCAGATTGCAACACTGATGCCATGCCACTATGCTGCGAAGAAAACAAAATGACAATGAAGAATCCCTTGGTAGCTATTTCTTATTCGACTGGGCTTTTTCCAAGAAAATCACGAATCAGCAAAAGTTCCTGGTTGATTTTTGTCTTAAAAGAACAAACCTACATCCCATAATTGGAACGGAGCGGAGGTACAATCGATTGTTGAGTATTGTATTTGTAAAGGCTCTAAATTTTTGATCTGTATTCTGTGATGCTACTATACTATTTAGGTACAGTACTTCCGGTGCTTTGTTTGCAATATTTCTGTGTATAGCATTAGGATATGAAGCGACCAGTTCATTAAATTTCCCTAGAGGTTAAATAAATGAACAAAATCAAAAACAGCACATCGCATCGACCGAAAACCAGAGAACTTTTTTGATGTAACCTTATACATATATGTATGTACATGAAGACTGTACTTAGCAGGTATAGTCGCATATTATATTCAAAGCTTTATACCTGTACGCGAGACCATTTGTTGAGACAACACCTTCGGGATTATGGAGGAGATTAAAAGTTGCCATAACGAGGTAAGCCATACCGTACCTGTACTCCCTCAAAACATAAATAGGAATTGGTAACTTTAATGTGCATTACACGAAAGGACTCCATTTACCTATACTTAGATACTTAGTACATGTGTGTAAATACCATGTATGTATATACTTTATACTATAATGCGGTATGGCCTTTGCAGTGGTCTCTAAACGAAGCAATGTTCGCTTTGTACGTTATACATACCTATGGTGATATAGTAGAAGAAGGACACAAGTTTACTTATTCAGGCCAGGTCAGTGGTTTAGAAAGGTATCTGAAATAGCAATGAATTCGAATGAACAGAAAATTGGATTACCCACTTGAAAGGGAGGGTTTTCGGTCTGGCAGTCTGGCTGTCTGGCATACTCGTACTCTGATGATGGGTGTGGAGAGAACTTCTGCGGTTTTGTGCTTGCAACTTTCTGTTACCATCATGCTCTAGAACTAAAAAAAGATAAAACCGGCAAGGTATTGCATTTTAATGCAAAATATTTGCACCCAAATGCGTATTGGATGTGGTTTATGGCTGAGATTAGAACCCAGATAAATTTAGTTAAAAGTTGTAGGTATAGAATTTTAGAGGACGTTTTATTTCAATTAATGCCATGGTGTTGGCAACATTTTTGTTTGTTGGTTTTTTTTTGCTTTTAATTAAAAGGAAAGACATTTTTTTTATTTTATTTTGTTGTGTTTTGATGATTTTTGTGTAAGTTTGCCTGTTATTTAAATTTTTTTTAGTTTCAATAAGTTAGAGGGAGTAGAAGTACACTATTTATAGTGGGCAATTTATTTTAAACAAAAGCCTATTTCCTTAAAGATCATATTTTTTGTTTTTGATTTGTTGACCATATTATGAATTGAATATTCTTGATTCTGGCCCTGATTTAGTTGGAAAATTATAGTTGATTTAACATAGAATTCTTGTAAGTAAGGAAATAAGACAGCTACAATACCGTAGAATAATTTTCAAGTTTGTGTTATATTAAAATTCAGCTTTACTACCCCTTTGACTTAATATTTGATTTACAAATGGTGAACATAATGTTATCTTATGTCTGTTAATTCTGATATTATCTAGTGACCAGATCATTTTATTATAAAATTGTAATATATGTAAAACAGTTACAGCTACAGTCTATCATGCCAATTTATCATAGTTTTTTTGGAAGCGCTATACAAAGCTATACCGCTTACTCACAAATAGAACCAGTTGCACCTACTTTCGTTCATCCATACTTAAAAATGGCGAGTAACTATTTACCTTGAGAAGTAGCTTATCAAACATGTATAGTTGCTCAATCTTTAAGCACCTCCTCAAATATTTTATTCGGACGAGACTAGAGACATGCCAATCTATAACAAATATAACAGTTTGTCGCCATTACAAGTGGGCGTGCGTTAACGCGCTTCGCGCAACTTGAAAAAAAAAAACGAGTGTCTGAAGTATACCCACCGGCGGAGGCCGCATAAACAGTATTTTTATAAACCAAAACTTTTATAATTGGCATGTCTAGAGTCCCTTCCATTTTATTCATACCAAATGAAGCATCTGCTCTGAAAAGTTGGGTTTCACGCAGATCTTCCGTTTTATTCACATACCACTAAAATATCTCCAGTAGACTATACGGAATTTATTTGTTGGAAAGTTTTTATATTGTTATGTTATTGTTTTGCGGGATCATCATTTTGCTAAGTTAATATCGATAGTAATTTTAATTATTATTTCGTAATATTATATACGCTCATTATTATATCGCATTATATTATTTTGCAGAGTATTAACTACAGTAAAACGCGGATAAGTGCCTCACCATAAATGCCTTCGTTTTGGGAGGTACTTAAAATGGTAAGGCAGTTATAAAAACCTTATTTAAAAAAATTAGAAAATACATTACATCAACTGACTAGTATCGGTAGGTACCCTTAAAAAAACGAACTTTGTATTTACAAAGTAAAATAATGCAATATTTTGGTTTGTGTTGCGTAATGGAATCTGATTTAAATCATTTCATTCTTCAAGACGATGGTGAACATCATCTATGTTATTACATGAAACGCAAGGAAGCGTTAGATGAAAAGAAGCTTTTGTCTTTTTTCTGCTGATTTTAATTGTGTACTTAAAAGAATTTTTTTTTGCGGGTTAGGCACTAATGCGATAGGTACTTATCCGGGTTTTACTGTATTTAGATTACTTGATTAATATTTCATGTGGTTCAATTTTATATTGCAGCGTTCAGATGAAGAGGAGGTAAGTGACAATTTAAATGTTTTTTTTTTTTTTTTATTTTCAACCAATGAAGAAGCTAAATGAAAACTTATTTTTAGTTTTCAATTGAGTTTTACAAACAAATGTTATAAAAGAGGTAAATGCAACACAAAAATTCTAGTAAAAGGACTTTGAACTCTTCTATCTAAAAATTATACAAACGTCACTCAATCTTTTCCTCATCTGAAGGCTTCAATGATTGATACTAGATGAATACCGAAATACATCAACAGGTCTTTTGTTTTGGCTTCAAAACTATACTCACCAGTATCCACAAACAATTGAAAGATAGTTTTATAACTACCCGAATATTAAAGTATGTTCAATTTTTAGAAGGCAATTTTATTTTCTTCTGGACACTTACCTGAAAGTAAAATAAAAAAATATTTGTTTATTTGTATATCATAACTTTTAAATTAATTATAAAGACTTCATTTTAATAAGTATTTTTTTTTTTTTATATGATAAATTTGGTTTTCGCAGTAAACAAAGTAATTATTTTATTTCTTAACATTTTAAAAAATATATTTGTAAAGGGTGTTTTTTAGAGGCATAGAACTTTTAGTTGGCAACACTATTTTCAATGGCGGCCATTTTGTCAGCTGTCATGTGATTTATTTTTAGTTTGGTTTGGCATTTCAACATGAACAGCGCTTTCAAATTCTGCCCCAAATGGGCCCAAAACAAGATTGCCGTTGATCCCAATTTTCATAAGCGAATTTTGTTTAGCCATGAAGCTCACTTTTGGTTGAATGGATACGTCAATAAAGTTCTATACCTCTAAAAAAAAACACACTTTACATCATTATAAGATAAATGAACGAGTTCACTTATTAAAGTATAGATGTCGTATTGTAGAACATCAGAATATTGTTCTGATCTTTCAACAATTTTAAGCTTCTCCTTTATGTTATTGATATTTTTGTCATGAATTCAATACCAGCGTTAAGGTTTCTTCTAACAACAAAATTCATATCATTTAAACTTTTAAGTTTTAAAATAAGGTTCCAGGTTGATGAAAATATAAAAAAAAAATGAAAAATTAAATAGAAATGTCTTTAACCTAATGAGTGAGTAAAGTTCTGATTAGTTTTAGATATCTGACACATCATTTTTGACACAGGGCCATAAAAAAATATATAAAAAAGAAATATTTGTGGAATCAATTCATGGAGGTTAAAAGACTACTAATGTGAATTTTTATCTTATAGACTTATGGCCCTGTGTCAATATACTTAGTCGTTGTGAAACAGGGCTTAAGACCTTTATTATTATTATTATTAAAAGCTTTTATTAGTGCTATTTTTTAGATTAAAGTTAACAAATAAATAATTATATAAATTAACAAAAGCAAAAACATAAATGAATATATAGTTAAGTTATGAATTTGTGTCTATTCGTTAAATTCTTTTAAAAATTCTTTTCTGTTCTTTGCATCGTTATACCATTGTGGATTAAATTGGTTCAAATCGTCTTCCCATCTTTTTTTTGGTCGGCCAGTGGGTCTTTTGCCATCGGGCATCCATTTTGTTGTTATTACTGTCCATCTTTGGTCTTGAGTTCTTGAGATGTGACCAGCCCAATTCCATTTTAACTGTTTTGTTCTTTTTACTGCGTCTATTATGCCAGTCTGTCTTCTTATTTCCTCATTTGTTATTCTTTGAACTAAAAGTATGTTAAGTATTTTTCGTTCTATTTTGGTTTGACAAATTCTTAGTTTATCAAAGAAGTTTGAAGTAAGTCCCAAGTTTTGTAGCCCATATGTTAGGGTTGGTAATATCGTTGAGTCGAGTATAAATTTACGAGTGTGCTTGCTTAGATTGTTTTCAAGTATTTGTTTTAAGGTCCAAAACTGTTTCCAGCTATTTGAAATCCTTCTGTTTATCTCTTTCTCTTCCTGATTTTTAAATGATTTGATTTGTCCTAAATAAATATAGTCGCTTACGTATTCTATTTCTTCGCTGTCTAGGAGTATTGGATTCAACGTGTGGTTTGTCAAAACGTTTGTTTTTGTCAAGTTTATGTTGAGACCATGTTTTTTGCTTTCAATGGCAAGTTCATTGATCATTGTTTGAATGTTGTTAGAGTTTTCTGCGATAAGCACGAATTCAAATGCAAATCTCAAGTTATTTAGATACTGTCCGCGTATTTTTATTCCGTTTTTGTTTTTCCAATTAAGTTTTTGAAAAATTTCTTCTAAGACTGCTGCAAATAACGGTTGAGACATAGGATCTCCTTGGCGTACACTCCACGATTGATTTGGAATTCCCGACCTGTTACATCGGTTTTTATTTTTGCGGTATTGTTTCTGTAGATATTTTTAAGTGTTTGAATGTAAATTGGATGGATATTCTGTTTTTCTAAAGCTTTCCATATACTTTCGTGTTCCACTGTATCGAATGCTTTACTGAAATCTATAAATAGAAGATATAGCGGTTTTTTGAATTCTTGACATTTTTGGATTAGTTGATTTATTGTTTGGAGGTGGTCTGTAGTTGCAAATCCTTCTCTGAATCCAGCTTGTTCTCTAGGTTGTTTTTCGTTTAAAGTTTGTTTCGTTTTTGTATATATAATTTTTGAAAAGAGTTTGTAAATAGTTGAAATAAGGCTTATTGGTCGATAATTGTTTATGTCATCCTTTGTCCCTTTTTTATGGATAAGTATAATTGTACTTCTTTTCCATTGTTCTGGTATATGTTGTGTTTTAAATATTGAGTTAAATAGCTTTGTTAGTATCGGAACCAAAGCTGTCTTTCCGTATTTTATCATTTCAGCTTCTATTCCATCATTGCCTGCACTTTATTCATTTTTTAGACTTTCGATAGATGTTTCGATGTCGCGTTGATCTAATGTTCGTGTTTGAGATGTTGTGTGTAGAGGATTTGTAAGTGTTTATGTATCGTTAATGAGGGTATAGTTATTGTTGGTGGTTATTGTTTTTGTTGATCTAAAGAGTGTTTCGAAAAAAGTTGTGGCAGCTTCGTTTATGTCTTCTCTTTTTAGTATTTTGTTGTCCTGTTTTTTTCAGTGAAACAACCCATTCTCTCTCGTTTTTTAAAAATTGTTTTGTCTTTTAAATAGATTTAGTGTCTTTCAGAATATTTTGTATTGATATTTCGTTATAATGCTTTATATCATTCTGAGAATTTGTCTTAATTAAAGTTCTTAAATCTTTAAATTGTCGTTTTTCAGTATCAGTTTGGTTATCTTTGTTTTTTAATTCTTCTCTTTTTGCAATAAGGTTTTTTGTTTCGTTTGAAACAAAACCTTTATTATACCTAAGTGAAAACCAATTCAATTTCGGGAAAAAAATAAATCTAAATAAAAAGAACTAATATAGCCTTTATACACCCAAACATGTAAATATTAATTTGAACCCAGAAAAGTTACCAAAAATATCTACTTTCTCCTTTTATTTAACAATCTAAACTGTTTCATCAATTTTCTTCACTTCACCAACTCACTTAAGATTGTTAATTGAACTCGTTCGTCCTTCACATCAAAGCAAACAACAACAACAACAACAAAAATGAACGATAAGAAAGAATACAAATACAAACATTTGTCTTTTGACAGTGAGACCACACCTCAGATCAAAATATAAGCAGAAGCAGCAGGTAGCTTTCAGCGAATTAAAAAGCAGAACAAAAAAAAAAAAAAGAAGTCAAATGGACACTAAAGATGACACAAATTGTCACGTTTAATATTATAATTTATGTAGGACGACACGAATCAGTTACGAGATTCTCGAGAGCTGACTTAACTTGGGTGTAATTTTAAGTGGCCTCACGTGTTACAAGATCATTTAATGCATATATACGAGTTACATGGCATGGCATGGCATATGAATGTGAGGTCGCAAGGACTTTTATAATGAATTCCTTTTTACTTCTTCGGTCTCCTTTGAAGAAATAATACAATATAATTACCACTTCTGAGTTGTGAGTGAGATATACAAATTTTTTTTTGTCGTGTGGGCACTTTTGTTTCTTATTTAATGAATATGTTTTACCAAGGGGTTGGAAGGACAATGAAGGTAGATATATATGTATATTAATAAGGACTTTTAATTTGTGTTTTTTGTTTAAATTTTTCGATGAAGAAAATAATTTATGAATTTGTTGTTTTTATGTACAAAGTACCTGCATGTTGTTGTTTTATTTTGTATCATGAAGGTGTTTAAGAATATTTAATTTTGGTAAGGTATGTATATTAATTGGGTTCTTAAGAACTTCTTAAAATTGTAAGGAATCAATATCGTAAAGGTTTATCACTTACAAAAATATTCACAGCAGGTATACTAAAGCTATTAGAATAAATTATAAAATAGTGAAAATACTATTTAATTAATTTAATTGCAATGAATATGCTTTTGAGTAATTTATACTTTATGTGAAAGAATTTGTAATAACTTAATTTAAGTTTATACTTTCATAAAAGACATTTGCCCTCCTAATTTACTTGGCTTGAGTAACTACGAATGAAATTGTTCCTTGGTGGCTATTAAATAGTGCAACCTAAGGTTATAATTTTACTGACAGATTATCTTAACGGCATATTAAGGGTTAATTATGGTGATTTTTATCACGAAAGCGCAAAACAGTGTATGTTTTCTAAAATCTATTTTTTTTTGGAAAATAATTAAGTAATTTTAAACATTTTTAGAATGCATACGACTTGGTGGTTCTTGTGCGAACACACTCTGATCTAAGCTCTGAAATAAATTAGGATTGGAAGCTTATATTTTATCAATTTGCTAAAATAACTTGGTTTAGTTGCCGTTTGTAACGGGTGATTTTTTAGCTGGTTTGGTTTTGGCAACACTGGTCTTGACAGCTAACGTGTGTTTAGTACCTTGTGTCACTGTCAAACAGCTTCAGTTTGGTTTGCAATTTAACCATGGATCGTCTTACAAATGAACAACGCTTGCAAATTATTGAATTTTACTATCAAAATTCGTGCTCGGTTCGAAATGTTCATCGCGCGCTGCTTGTGTTCAGCGATGAGGCTCATTTTCGGTTGAATGGGTACGTAAATAAGCAAAATTGCCGCATTTGGAGTGAAGATCAGCCAGAAGCATTGCAACAGCTACCAATGCATCCCGAAAAAGCCACTGTTTGGTGCGGTTTATGGGCTGGCGGCATTATTGGGCCTATTTCTTCAAAGATGATGCGAATCGCAGCGTTACTGTCAATGGTGAACGCTACCGAGCGATGATAACAAACTTTTTTTTGCCCGAAATGGAAGTTCTTGACTTGCATGATATGTGGTTTCAACAAGACGGTGCCACATGCCACACAGCACGCGAAACAATGGCGCAATTGCGAGGCGAGTTTGGTGAACAGTTAATTTCACGTTTCGGGCCGGTCAATTGGCCGCCTAGATCGTGCGATTTGACACCATTAGATTATTTTTGTGGGGGTATGTCAAGGCTTATGTCTATAGGGACAAGCCCGCTTCGATTGACGCACTGGAAGCCAACATCCATGCATTCATTCGTGAGATACCGGCCGATATGTGTGAAAGAGTATGCCAAAATTGGACTCAGCGGATGGGCTACCTGAGACGCAGCCGCGGTCAACATTTGCATGAAATTATCTTTAAACATTAAATTGCAAGGTTCAAACTATCGATTCAAATAAATATTTCATTCATTTTTTTCGAATTTTTTGTGTTTTTTTTTTAAAAAAAGTTCTAAACCTCTTAAAAAATCACCCATTATAAGGTAGGTATACCGTTAATTTTGGAAACTTTAATAGTTTTAAATGGTAGATCGTAATATTTTAACTTACAAACATTTTATTATCAAAATCGTAGGAGTCGTTTTTGGGTACTTATGCGCGAAGAACCGTGCTTTTTGGCTACAAGAATAAATTTCGTTTAAAATCTATAGATATAATGTTAAAAATCGTGTTTTGCAAACTTACTTACTTCTCAAAATCCAGAAAATATTTTTTTTTTAATTTTTCAGCACAATATCTTTAAAAATGTAACAATTATACTTAATAAAAAAAATTGATCAAAACCAGTTGAACAGTTTGCGAGAAATGCAAAAACCAACAAAATTGGAACTTTGGGAGGTAGGTATCATTATTAATAACCATTTTTAGGAATTAATTTTTTTACTTAAAGACAGTCCTTACCAATTTAATTAAACCGTGGCCGGATTTTAACAAAACTAAGATTTTTGTTTTTTGCCCAAAAAAAATTTGTTATTTTTGGTCCTTAAGAAAAAAATGAGAAAATCGTGTTAAGGGAATGTCTAAGAAACGCTAGGTATTAAGTTTGAACAGTAAAATTGAAAAGCGTTTAGGCTGTAGCCGCGACCGACGGACTATGCAGGCGGAAGTTTTTGCGTGACCCACTATTGTCGTCTTCCCTATCATCGTAATGTTCAGATTGATCAAAATATCGAGATCGATTTTTTCTATACGAATTCCAAAATTGCCATATAGTCCAACAAGATAGACATAAATACATATATCACAAGTAAAAATGTTAAAAATATGAATTTAGGCTAGGGTGTCCATAACGTGTTTGAAAAAAAGAGGATATTTTCAAAACTGTTAGACAATGATCCAAGAAAGATCGACAAAACTGGGTCAGTGAATTTGCTTGAAGATGGTGATGGATCCCTTTATGCAACCGTCAAACAATATAGAGAATGTAATGCACTTCCTGGGAACCTGCCCTATCCTTCAATCCGCCGAGCTTTTTGGGGAAAAAACATTCTAAATCACGAGGAAACTATCAGGATTCTAAATGGTCAGGACTGGATGGCCTTAGACAGCTTTTTTCGTGTTGCTATGAATTATAGATACCAAATAATCAATGAAGCCTTTTAATCTCGACCGAATACTTTCCAATCCATTATAGATAAAAACTAAAGCTTATCAAATTTGTTTATATTTTAAGTAAATAAATAATCTATTTTTTCTGGCTGACGGCAAAAGCCAACGCTAAACTTTGTGCATTGTTAAACAATTATGTAAAAATTGTTAAATAAAAATCACACCACTACTTCTACTACTGGTGATGGATCCCGAATAGGTCGGTTCATATTTTAGTGTGTAAATGCTTTATTTTAGGGGACAATACAAAAATATATTAATGAAAAGTGAGTCAGATTAATATTTTTCAGACACCAAAATTTAGGAAAAATAGTAAAAAAGAAGAGACAAAAAACATATGTAAATAAAAAAGAGTAAAATAAAAGAATTTGAGGAAAAAGGAAAGAATAAGAAAGATCGGAAACAAAAAAGAGAACATGTTCTCTTTCAAAATGATGTTCTGGAAACCCTAATTTATGCTAACAAATATTTCAAAAACCGTTAAGAACGTTTTTGTTCAAAAATCGTCTTTAAGACGTTTACCATCGGGTGTAATTTTCATTGGGTAAACGTTCTTATTTTCAAAATAATCAAATTCATAGAAATCTATTGATTGGGTTCCGATGTAGAAGGGTATAGGAGGACTGGACTGTCTAAACATTGTCCAACTTTTTCCATAACTAAAATTCATTCGGCATTTAATTTTAAAATTACTTAGTTATAGGCCAGCACGTACATATGCGTTATAATTTCCTTTTATCTCATAATTATTAACACTATCTTGGTTTTATTTTGCTTTATAATTTTGTTGTAATTTTGAAATTTCTTTTGGCGTCCCTATTCTAGTCGTTATGTATCTATACAAACACTTTGTTCCACACAGATTACCCAGTTATGTCATTCTATGGATTAGGTATGGACTTCCATTAGTGCGATGGCGTCTACTCTTCTGCCGGAAGTGTCGAATTGTGTAGATGATTGCACTAACTGGTGGAGGCATAGCTATAATCCTACACCTATCCACAAGCATGAAGTCTCCTTGTGTCTTCTTTAATAACCATCAAACTTCATAACCGCACTACGACAGGCCGACATTTATACTTACGAGTTCGAAAAGGTCAATCATTAGCGTGGCTTAGTTTGTATCGTATGAAACCAAGAGTATTATGGCTGTATCATGTTTCTTTCACCCATTCCACCAAACTCACGAGCACGACACCGCATCACATCCACGTCAAAGAAGGTGCACACTTCACTTCTACGTGTGGCAAGCTAAAAACCAAAAAAAAAAGCTCTTGATTCTTGAATCTTTCGTTCCTTCCACATAATTACCTCACTATAAATAAACATTCTTCAAAAAAAAAAAAAACAGTTTCACAGTTCACATCAGAAAATCCCGAGCGCCCCGAATTAAAATGGAGAAATGCCATCCATCCATTAATGGTGGATTGTGATTGAAACAAATTATGATGACTGTTTTATGTTTCATGCTTTATGTGCGTCTAGGCGAGATTGAGTACCCCGTGAGTTCTGAGCTGAGAAGATGTCGGTCGTAGTCGTTCTATCTTCTATGTTGTTCCGGCGGAGCGGCGGTGGTGGAGTGGGTGAGTGAGTAATGAAAAATGTGGTAATATTGTGGTGGCATTGTGTATATGGTTGGATCTTTTTTTTTTTAAAGACTTTTTTTTTGTACTTTATGGGAACCTTACAGATGTTTCAATGATTCGGTTGAGCAGTTAAGTATAATTTTCTTTTTTTTTTGTGTGTCTGTTCTTGGTTTTTCTTAGTGCGCATTGGTTTGTGTATAATTAAGTCAAAGTTTTTTTTTTGCGCCCTCATATCAAAAGAAAGTGAATGATTGGGCTTGTTGTCATAATTATATGAAAGCTGATTTCGCTGGATAAAGACGACGGCAGCGGTAGGTAGGTATATATTGTGAAGAATTTGTCATGTGGAAACTTTAATTATTTGCAAAAGTTTAGTAAATTTAACATAACAATAGAAAAAATTATGTACTATACGTACAGGGGTTCAAGAACGAATTTCGTTTGCTTACAAAATTCGTAGATAGGCGATGAAGTATGAGAATTTGTATCTACCTACCTTCTTGTCTACATCACAGCTGTAAGTAGGTAGTCTGTAGAAAATAAAACATCATTGACTTAAAGCCACCTTCAGGAAAGAAGAAGATTTAATACTTACAACTTTAGCTGCAGCTTTTAGTTGCAAGACATTTTTTATTTCGGCTCTACAATATGGCAAGTATTGGTTTGCTTATGTATAGGTATCTACCTTAAACATAATTCGAGGTTTTAGTCAAAACTTACACTATACGATGAACGAAAAGTCGGAAAAAGTGGATTTTGGCATACCGTCCGTAAATCTGTGCGTCCATTGTAATTTGAGCTAGTGCCTAAATGGGTGGACCGATTTATTTCAAATTTGGTACAGAGCAACGTCCCTTACTTTGTCGGACACTTTTATGCGGAATCGAATAATTCTTTTTTAAATCTGAATTTGTGGCTAATTTAATGCAAACCAAAAATTTGTAGCTCGGATATTTTTGTAGTTATTGAAGTTTCGAACTTAGCGAACGACATCTAAAATGATACAATTTTAAAGTATTATAAAGATTGGCATCCGAATTTGTAGAATTTTAAATACTCTTGAGTTGCGCAAACCTCGATTTTGTAGCTTAAATAGTTTATTAAATAACCAATAACCAAATCTGAAGTAAGTCCAAAATAGAAGCTTTTTAAATGCTTATTTGTTGCGCAAGAATAATTTATTTAAAAGTTACATTTTCTACAAGCTACAATTTCTGAAAAGAAAAAATTTCTAAAATTAATTTTCTTCGAAAATTTTGACCGTTACAGATGGGGTAACGTCTTATTTTAGAGTAAACTTTTAAAACAAAAAAAAATACAAATAATGCAAAAGATCCAGAATCGTTTTACAAGGTATGTTTTTTTTATAAAATGCAATGGAATTTCCGTCCAAATTCAGTAGCCAGGCAAGCCTTCTGGGTTTGCAGCTGCTCAAATCTCGAAGAACTATTCATGATAAAGTTTTTGTGTGTGATATTTTGTGATACCACATCAAGTGCCCTACCTCTACCCTATTATCTTTAATTTTTATGGAAGTTTTGAACAACAACAACAACTTAAAGGTGCTACCACCAATTGTTTACAAATAAATTTATAATTCGTTTATTTTGGCTAGAGATACAGCTGTTTCAAGGGGAAAAGCCACCTATCATCAGTCTCCTCTTATTAGTGGTGCTGAGCTTCAATCCAATTTTATTATGAAAAACTTTCTACATGCCCATCATAGGGATCGAACCCACGATATCAGAAGATTTGCTCAGTCTTAGAAGCCATATGCACTACACATTCCGCCGCCTGAGACCACTGACGTCACAGATCGAAAATGGGTTGTTTTTGTTTATCAAATGCATTTGGAGCATCAGCATTTTTCAGTTGTTGTTGTTGTTCAAAAATTCAATAAAATTGACGGAATAAAGAATGGTCAAGTCTAATAAACTGACATTCTAGTATGAATAGTACAATAAATAATAATAATAATTTATTTTTTATCTTTATGCTCCAACTAGACCGTTGAGGGGAAGAGACTTTCTTTTTCAGCCTATAGACAGAGAACTAACTACGGTATGAATGAATCAATTTTAAGGTCAGTTATAGGGAGTTCAATAAAATATATGCTCATCTTGATCTCTCATTTTCTAGAATCAAGTTAAAAAATGATTTATTGTACCTACTTATTTTTACGAATTTAACTTAATTATTATCTATCTAATTCTAAGCTTATATTAAATAATTTATTACATTGTTATCTGTGGAGCTTGAAACTCATAGATGAATAAATAAATAAATAAATAAAAATAAGCATTTGATTAGTTACAAATTAAGATATCAAAATGTTTCGATTCCGCCAAGTATCCGCCAAAGTAAGGTATGTTGCAGACCATTTATATGTGACTTCTTATGCGTGGCTATAGTATTAAGTTGTTAAACAAAATAGCAATGTTCGTGCTTATTTTTTAAAAATATTTTATTACTACAAGACATTTTAAAAACTACCTATCAGGATAAACAAAAATAAGAATATCATTAAAAATAAATCAATTCAGCTCAAGACATTAAAAACAGTTATGCGTATAGGTGCTGCGTAATTAGAATTTTAAAAATGTATGGATTTGTCAAACCTGAAAACCAAAAATGCGAAAAATTAAGGTCCAGTTTTTCATTGTGAGATTATATAAAGTTCAACCCGAGTTAACTGATCCAATTTGGTGACTTAACTGCTTCTTCAGTCAACTGTGGGTTGGTTTACTTCTAGACTTAACTAACTTTGGTTAAACTCCCCATCCCCATTAAAAAAACTGGGCCTAAGTGTCATAACTGTTTTAATATTATTGAACCATTCATGATATGTACATATATGCAAACAAAAAAAATCAAAACTGTCAATTGCTGTACGTATGTAATGTATGTTTATGTATTTTAAAATTAACTATTTCATAAATTGTATAACGATTTATTACCACATATACTCCCTTGTGATCAAATTAATTAGTTTTATTGAACTTAAGAATGTCACACGCAACAATAAATCTCATTAATTAGTTACAACTTATTTATTGCTGACAAATAGATAATGTAACTAAATCAGTTATTTTTTTTTATTTTTATATAAACCACTAAAATAAACCAATAAATAATAATTGTGTTTCGCAGAATTTTAAATTAATAAATGTGTCACATTATTTTTGACATGTTGTGATGTCCTAACTTCAGAAAACAAACTACATACAACTAAAATTTTATATGAATTTTCTGTTTCAACATTATGAACGGATTTTGAATAAATTGTCAAAAATATTGATGATAGGTTGATATGAGAAAATGAGAATAGAAAATCAATTTGCACAATTATAATAAATTATTATATCTCATAAACATGTCGACATTGTCATGGTCAGACCATGATGCGACACAACATGACAGGGCGTTCTACTGACATAAAATTGTTAAGGCCCCTTCACAGCTCACAGACTATGCTGAATAAGTTGTACAGCATAATATACGAATATATACATATAGGTACTCTGCATCGAAAATTGAAAATTCTACTGTCGCAGCAGTTTTCAAGGATGTTCCTCACTTTAGAGTATAGCAAAACTGCCCAATACACTCAGAAACTCATAATATTCATTGAAATCCTTTGCACAGCACAACTTCTATACAAGTTCAATACCAACTACTCTTCTATAAAGTGAACACTGAATACAGAGATGAAGTCAATCCCAAATGAGTTTTATGCAGCATGAGAAAACCATCAGAACACAATGCTGCATGCACACATGGAACCACAAACACATTACACACATATACATAGCTATACACAAATATTTATTGATATGCAAGGATAAAACAATGAACCTAGCAATTTATTGAATTTATTATGAACAGCAATAGGTTGGGGAAATGAACAATCTGCGTTGCAGAAATATACAAGCAAGCAGCACAGACGCATATCTTTCGACAAATTTGCTGTTTTTGCATTGTGTGGCATCGTGATGGGAGCTAGATGATACAAAAGCCACAGTTTGTCGATACAAAAACAGTAGAATATAAATAAATAATAAAACTATAACCTGAATGGTATAACATGGAGGGATGTACAGGAAACTCACAACTTCGTCGTCGAAGGGTGAAATTCACCAATGCAGCAGATATCTACCCACATAAAGGGTGTTTTTTTTTTATAGATGTGTGGTTTTCAAGAAGAAATAAAACGCATACCTATAATTTAATGTTATGGCCAAGAATGTAGCTTTGTTATAAAGATAAGGGTTTGCCATTAAGTTTTAAAAATGATTTCGGGCAAGTGGCCGCCGCTGCTGGTTCAAATAAATTAAAGCCGAGATTTCCAATTTAAGACCACTTTTTGCAGCAATTGGGGCCGTATGTCAGCAATAACGCGCCGAATATTCTCTTCCAAGGCGTCAATCATCTCGGACTTATCTGCGTACACAAGCGACCTCAAATAACCCCACAAAAAATAGTCCAGCGGTGTTAAATCGCACGATCTTGGAGGCCACGTCACAGACCCACGACGCGAGATAATGCGCTCACCAAAAGTTTCCTTCAATAAATTGATTGTTTCGTTAGCTGTATGGCATGTAGCGCCGTCTTGTTGAAACCAAAGGTCGTCCACATCAACATCCTCCAATTGAAGCACGAAAAAGTCATTAATCTATAGCGTTCCCCATTGACTGTAACATTATGGCCGCCTTCATTTTTGAAGAAATATGGACCACCAAACAGTGAATTTTTGAGGATGTAACGGTGTCTCAGCACACACTTGAGGATTATCATCACTCCAAATACGGCATTTTTTTTTATTGATCAAAAGTGAACATCATCGCTAAACAAAATTCGCTTATGAAAATTGGGATCAATGGCAATCTTGTTTTGGGCCCATTTGGGCACGATTTGCAAACTTTGTTCAGGAGTTAGTCTATTCACTATGAAATGGCAAACTAAATTGAGCATAAATCAAGTGATAGCTGTCAATAAGACCAACTCCGAAAAAAGTATTGCCAGATTGAAAACCACACGTCTAAGAAAAATACACTGTAGAAATGAATTTTTTGAAGTTTGACCACTTTTGTCTAATTTTCTTGGGCTTAACTATTTCGATTTTGAAAAAATTTTGCGGAAAAAAATAAAATTTATTTGTATGTATAAGTTACTATTGCGATTATAATAAAACAAAGTGGGTTTCTAATGCTGGCCCTACATACCACACTATGCAATATTATTGCGATGCACAGCACTCAGTATTGCTCAGTTATATTGACCGTGTAAGGGCTTAATTGCACAATAATTTCAGTTTGTCCAATATATTATGGAATATTAAAAAAATTTAATATTTTTTGGAACTTCTTCAATATTCAGCAAGAAACAATATTTCAGCAACAAACCGATACAGAATAAACTGCAAGAAGGAAATAATATTTTGCAATAATCACCCTTATCACGAATTCCATTGTAATCGGAATGTTTCCGAATCCCGTAAAAAAAATCACAGAATCCGTTCGTAATGGCAATTTGTATGAGATTTTCCGATACGATGGATTCTGTAATACTTTTTTTCGGGATTCGTAACAAGTTTCCGATTACGATGGAATTCATGATAGGGCCGAATATTGGATCGTGAAGGGGCGACGCATTTTCACGCAAAATATTTGGCCAATAATATTGCGTGGTGTAAGCCTAAGCTTACTAAGAAGCATTCTAAAATGGACACTTTCTTTAATATTTTGTGCGCACACAAGGGGTTGAGACTACCCTTATAATGATAATACACAGTGCGAGCGGTGTTTAGGAGAGTTGGAGAGGATTTGAAAGGAGATACCGATGCCCATCGGTTTAAAATGTCTGAACATCGAAATGGCAAGGAAAAATTGGGACGGATAAAGCATTCCACATTCGTGTAGTACGACTAAAAAACGAATCTCTGTACTTAACAGTAGTCTAAAATTGCCATCTAGGGTAAACTGATGCGCATTCCTTGAAGTACCTATACGAGTATTACGCGTTGAATTGTTTTTCATTCAAAACCCTTAGAAGCCTGTACAAATTCTCCTTGTTCCCACATTGTCCTGTGATAACAGGAAAATAGAATGGTCTCATTCGCCTCCTACCAGAGTAGATACTATTATTTCTCTATATCTTTGAGCATATAACACGAGCAATACAAAACAAGAAAATTTGCATTTTCCAAGTAAGCCCGAACAAATGTAAGGATACACTCACTCTGTGCTGACGAAGTAGTTTTTTTTCCTATTCATATTCTTTTTTTTTTTTATTGTTTCCTTTAGCATTGAATGTGTCTAAGGATGGGTGAAAATAGTTCCATTTTTGTTGTTAAAGAGTGAGAGATAGAGGCAAAAGAAAAGTTGTAACATCTAGATAGTAGGTGTTATGATGGGACATGGGAGGGTTAAAAGAGATGCTGAAATGGTAGCAATATTCGCCCCCTAGCTAACATGTAAAGTAATTTTCAGCAATTTGCCGGTCAATCCCTTGGGTGGAGTACCTACTGCGGACAGACCGTATCGGAGGGATATACTCTCTATATTGTATTTTATATGAATTTATATTAAGATATATATGTATATGCGCATTCACAGATGTGTGGAAGTATACGATCCTTAGGTTAAGGGGTCATATTCTTAGCCGAAAAGTTAATTTGTTAGGGAAAAAAAGAGAACAAAAAATATATAAAATTATTCTTCTTTGCTGGAGTGGTTTAAGTTTGAAGTTTTTTTTTCTCTGTAGGAAATAGGGTCATATAACCGAGAAGTGCTTAAAGAAATTATAAACTTTAGGGTATACCCGCTTTCACTTTCGTACAATAGGAGGTAGCTATGTATATGTCATTATTTTTTACTTGCTCTAGGTATAAAAACGGGTGGACCGATTTGCTTCAAATTTGGTACAGAGCATTTTTATGTAATTCCCTAGAGGGAAAATTCGAAATTTTGGTTAAGCTGGTCTAGAACGGTAGCTGGTAGCGATAAATAAATCTAAATACACATAACGGAAGTAAGTAGGTATAACACGTTTTTTGAGAAAATGGTCTTATTTTTGGGTAATTGAAGTATATCTTTTTGATTGTTTGATTGATTTTGTTATAATTTAGCAATCTGATGCTTCTTAATAGTTTAAACAATAATGCATTTTAAAATTTCTAAAAAAGAATCAAACAAAAAATCAATTTTTTGGTACTTTCGACTCTTCAGTAGAAGAATAAGGATATTAAAAAGATACACGCGAATAACCCAAAACTAAGACAATTTTCTCAAGAAACCTGAAACGTAGTTTTCTTACAGTTACTTATTATTATTGTCAGGTAGATACAAAGTTTAGTCAGAATTGTTAGAACAGTTTTTGGGAAAATTTAAAAAAACGTAAATCGTTATCGAATTTGTCCTCTAGCGGATCACATGAAAAATTAATACTCTGTTCCAAATTTGAAACAAATCGGTCTTCGTGTTTATGCTAAGCTTAAATTATAGTGAACACACGGATGCACAGACAGACTGACGGGCGGTATGACGAAACCCACTTTTTCGTACTTCTCGCCGATCATTTTAGTGTAAGTTTGAATTTTTTGTTACCAAACCAATATCTTAATTAAAAAAATTTTGTTTTCCAAATTTGTATAGGGTGATTTTTAAGCTGGTTTGGTTTTGGCAACACTGGTTTTGACAGCTGACGTGTGTTTAGTACCTTGTGTCACTGTCAAACAGCTTCAGTTTGGTTTGCAATTTAACCATGGATCGTCTTACAAATGAACAACGCTTGCAAATTATTGAATTTTATTATCAAAATTCGTGCTCGGTTCGAAATGTTCATCGCGCGCTGCTTGTGTTCAGCGATGAGGCTCATTTTTGGTTGAATGGGTACGTAAATAAGCAAAATTGCCGCATTTGGAGTGAAGATCAGCCAGAAGCTTTGCAACAGCTACCAATGCATCCCGAAAAAGCCACTGTTTGGTGCGGTTTATGGGCCGGCGGCATTATTGGGCCTATTTCTTCAAAGATGATGCGAATCGCAGCGTTACTGTCAATGGTGAACGCTACCGAGCGATGATAACAAACTTTTTTTTGCCCGAAATGGAAGTTCTTGACTTGCATGATATGTGGTTTCAACAAGACGGTGCCACATGCCACACAGCACGCGAAACAATGGCGCAATTGCGAGGCGAGTTTGGTGAACAGTTAATTTCACGTTTCGGGCCGGTCAATTGGCCGCCTAGATCGTGCGATTTGACACCATTAGATTATTTTTGTGGGGGTATGTCAAGGCTTATGTCTATAGGGACAAGCCCGCTTCGATTGACGCACTGGAAGCCAACATCCATGCATTCATTCGTGAGATACCGGCCGATATGTGTGAAAGAGTATGCCAAAATTGGACTCAGCGGATGGGCTACCTGAGACGCAGCCGCGGTCAACATTTGCATGAAATTATCTTTAAACATTAAATTGCAAGGTTCAAACTATCGATTCAAATAAATATTTCATTCATTTTTTCGAATTTTTTGTGTTTTTTTTTTAAAAAAAGTTCTAAACCTCTTAAAAAATCACCCATTACCCAAGTAACATCGTTGGAGCTAATAGAAGCAAAACTGTTCTTCTACAGCTCCTAGATAGTGAAATCTAAAGCTACAGCTCTGTTAGAGATTATTTCAAAGCTCCCTACATTATATTTCAAAATAAAGTTCTATATTGGCAATTTTAGAACACTTTTAGCTCTATTAACTTTACAACGCTTCCAGATTTCAAAATATGCTCCTTAACACAGTTCATGAGATCTTGCAACGAGCAAACTCTAAACATCAGCATAGATAGAGGCATTGTA